>REGO01000075.1:1539200-1603053 GCA_010120015.1 Rhombomys opimus | reverse complement strand
ATATATATATATATATATATTTAAAAGTAAGTCATTCGTTTAACAAGATGTTCTTTAGCCAGTTTTGATTTCATTTACTCTCCCTGCTCTCTCCCCACGCTCCTTTCTCCTTGGCCTGTGAGTGCACACACATCTGTGATGTGGGGAGATATGTGTGTAGAGGCCAGAAGTTAATAATGTTGGTGACTTCATTGACTCCTTTTCCCCTTATGTGTTGCGGGAAGGACTCTGACTGGACCCAGAGTTTGCCAGTTCGGCTAGTCCAGTAAGCCAGCTGGCCCTGGGCATTTCCTGTCTCTGCATCCTGAGCATTGGGATCTAGACAGAGCATCACTCCTGCCTGGCACTTGCAGGGGGGCCAGGGATCCAAATAAGGTCCTTCTGCTTGTACAGTGAGTGTTTTACCCACTGAGCCTTCTCCCCAGCCCCTTGTGCTGGCTAGTTTTGTCAACTTGGCACAAGCCAGAGTTATCTGAGAAGTGAGAAGCTCAGTTGAGAAAATGCCTCCATTAGGTCCTGCTGTGGGGCATTTTTAAAATTAGTGATTAACCCACCATGGGTGGTGTCATCCTTGGGCAGGTAGTCCTGGGTGCTGTAAGAACAAGCCATGGGGAACAGGCCAGCAAGCAGCACCCTCCACGGCCTCTGCATCAGATCCCACCTTCAGGTTCCTGCCCTGTTTGAGTTCCTGACTTCCTTCAATGAACAGAGATGCGGAAGTGTGAGCCGAATGAACCCTTTCCTTCCCCAAGCTGCTTTTGTCATGTGTTTCATCATAGAAACAGTAACCTTAGCTAAGACATTTTCTCCTTTAGACAAGTGAGATTATGAAATCACTCTGGAGATTGCCTCGGACAAGATTATAATGTAATAAAGTAAGAACAAGAGGCGTCAGGCTTGTTCAAGGGAGTTAGGACATATCATTTGCTGTCAACTGGGTTTCTGGTGAAATTCCAAGAAAACCGCAAGTTTACTCCTGGGAGTGGAGAAAGGACTCAAACAAATGTCAATTGCTCTGAAATTCTTGAACCTCAGCTGGTAAGGGGCTTCAACCACGCTTCTGGGGTGAGAACGTCTTTCCTTTTCCATGTCCTCCTAACCTTCCTTGTCAAGCCTGCTCAGAACTTGCAGAATTTCTTTACAAAATAGATTTAATTTGTTTCATCTACCTAACTCCTAAGTCCCCATCAACTTCATCTCCAATAACTTTGTTTAATGTAAAAATTGTTGTGTAGTGTGTGTGTGTGTGCACATGTGCATCATGGTGCATGTTTGGTCAGAGGACAATTTTCAGGAGTCTGTTCTCTCCTTCCACCGTGCAAGTTCTGAGGCTTGAAGTCATCGTGCTTGGCTGCAAGTACCTTTACCCACTGAACCACCTCCGTGGCCTCCTGGACTTTCGAGGTTTTGTATGCTTTTTTTTTTTTTTTTTTTTAATGGGGTCGGTCTTGCTATGTAGCAATCTTCTTCCTGCCTCAGCTCTTCTACACTGTGATTACAGCTGTGAGTCCCCTCACCTGTATTTGGTTCCTTTTTTAAAGAGTAAGTGGGTGCTGAGGAGGTGGCTTAGCTGGATCCCCAACACCCTTGTAATAGCCGTGTCTGTAACCCAGGGCTGGGAAGTGGATACAGGAACGCCTTGGAGCTCCTGAGCAAGCTAATGGAGTCTAATCGATGAGTTCTAGGTGTAATGAAACTCTATCTCATAACTTCAGGTGATCAAAGGCTGGAGAGATGGCTCAGCAGTTAAGAGTGCATACTACTCTTGCAGAGGACTGGAGGTCAGGTTCCATCACCCACAATGAGCAGCTCACAGCACCCTGAAACTTCAGCTCTAGGAGCATCAACCCTCTAGCCTCTGCAGGCTCTTGCACTCCTGCACATGCCCCCCCCATATGTGCATGGTTTAAAATAATAAAATAAAATGAATATTTTTATGTCAGCTTTTTAAGTTGCGTATGGTGGCACACACCTTAATCCCAGCAATCCAGAGTCAGAGACAGACAGATCCCTGTAAGTTTGAGGCCAGCCTCATCTACATATCAAGTTCCAGGCCAGCCTTCGATACAAGGAGAAAGACTGTTAGAGAGGAAGAAAGAAAGAAAGAAAGAAAGAAAGAAAGAAAGAAAGAAAGAAAGAAAGAAAGAAAGAAAGAAAGAAAGAAACTAAGAGATGGTGAGTGACAGAGAAATACATTCCCTCCATAGGCACCTGCAAACACCTGTATATACACCCACAGACACCCACACCCACACACACAGCCTCAGGCTTCAAAAAGCCTTTCAATGTTTGCACACCTTCCTATAAAGAGGCCAAGTTTTTGGATGACTGGTTTCATTTTCCTTTACTTAACGTCTGGGTTGTCACTGTCTCATCAGGCTGGCTTTTTTCATTCTTTCAGTTCTTCTTTCGGTAGCGAACAGAGAACATTCCTGCTTGCTTCAAGCCTTTGCACATCGGTCATGTGTTCAGCTCTGAGCAGTGCCCCTCACCCCCACCCCACACTGGACAATCTCATTTTCTGGGGCCTTAGCTTCAGTAACACTTAATTTTTCCAGGTCGGTCTTGCTATGTAGCAATCTTGTTTTGTTTTGCTTTGTTTATTTGATTGTTTTTAAGGTAGAATCTTACTATAAAGCTTTTGCTGTCCTGGAGCTCCCTTGCAGACCAGACTGGCCCTGAACTCACAGAGATCTGCCTGTTTCTACTTCGAAAGTGCTGGGATAAAAGGTGTGTATCACCATTACACCTGGCCTAGCCCCCGCTTTAAACTTTTTTTGTGTGTGTTGGGGGTTACAATGTATATGAAAGTCAGAGGTTAACTTGTGGGAGTCAGTTCTCTCCTCCACTTGGGTCAAACTTAAGCTGTTAAGCTTGGCAGTAAATATCAGAAATTTGCATGTCATTCTTACACAAGGACCACACTAATTCTCTTTACTGTTCCAATTTTAGCATATGTGATGCTAAATTGAGTAGCCTATTTTTATCTCTCCTGTCAATCTTCCAATGATTTTTATCACTTTTGTGCTTTTCCTCGTCGTAGTGCCATGATTTGCAACTATGTACCATGTACTGATGTGACCGCTGGACTGGACTGCTATCCACTCTGTCAGGGCCAAGGCGCAGCTCTGTCAGTGCACTGAAGCCTGGGGCCCTGTTCCCAGCATCGCACAGAACTGTGCATGTCTGGATTCCTAGCACTTGGAAGGCAGAGTCAGGAGGCTCAGAAACTCCAGGATATTCTCAGACATGGTAGGCCTGTGTTATGGTTTTTGTTTTTGAAACAGAATCTCATTACATAACCCTGCTGTCCTTAAACTCACAGAGATCTGCTTGTCTCTGCCTCCCAAGTGCTGAGATGGAAAACATGACCCACTGTGCCCGTGCTTTACACGGTGACCTTTGGCTCAGCCTGGGTTACACGAGATCTACATACAAGAAAAGAAAAACAAAACATAAACAAAGACACACACACACACACACACACACACACACACACCTATCTTGTCTGACTCAATGCAAGCTCCAGGAGGACAGAGGCCTAACATTTGTCTAGAGATACATATGGCAAACACAGAAGTCTGACCAGGGACTTTAGGTCATTTACAGAATAGAAACCTCCATATGGCACGAGTGGGTTTTTTTTTTCCCTTGATAAATTGAGATTTCTCTTTCACAGTCTGCAACCTGAGATAAGGAGCAGGGACAGCTTAGAAGCCTTAATATCTTTGTTCACTCACCTGTGAGGAGCCTAAAAAGCAAGCCCCGGATAGCACCAGCTGTCTGGGAAAGGTAGGAGCTGGAAGTGTTCAAAGTTGGGGGAAGAGGCTCTGTGTGGGTGAGGGTAGAGTCATGCTGGAGTTCTGCAAATGAGGGTGTGGGGTGCTTACATAGAATGAAAAGTCAAGGTTGCAAATTTTGCCTAAGGAAGCTCAAAAGGGGAACTGAATGATGAACAGGAATGGGGGCAGGGTGGGAAGCAGTTCAGAAGCAGTGGGATGGAATGGTCCTTCTCAACCTACTTACTTTCTGTTTGCCACATCTGCCCTAACCAGATGGTCTGAAGCTATCTCTCCATCCTGCGGAGCCAGCGAGGACAAAGCACCCAGGCTTTGTTTGAGCCCTGTCTGGGTGGGTCCTGTAGCAAGCAACAGCAGTTATCTATTTCCCTTCTCCCCTCCTTTCACTCACTGGAAAACATTATCTTTGACCCCTTAGTGGATTGTATTGACCAGAGATTTCCCCTTAATCCTAAGGCTTTCTCCCTATGGCTGACTTTCTCTAGTAAGTACCTGTTTTTTTTCCCCCCATAGATTTAATAATTCTACAACTTACAAGAATATTCTAAAACTATTATACAACTTACAACAATTCTACAACTTACAAGACCCATTACAAGAATAATTTCATTAAAAGGGAAAAAGAAAACAAAACAAAACTTGCAGTTCTTTAATTCTGTCATTTTTTCATTAATTAATTAAATTTACATCTGGGTAGGAAGTTCCCTCCCTCTTTTCCTCTCAGTCCTTCTCTCCCCCCTCCCCTCCCCCTGTACCTCCTCCTATCCCCATCCCTTTTCTCAGAGAAGGGGAGACTTTCCATGGATATCAACTCACCTTGGCATATCAATAGGACTGGGCCATCCTCTTCTACTGAGCCTAGACAAGACTGTGCATTTAGGGGAAAGGGATCCAAAGGCAAACAGAGTCAGAGGCAGCCCCTTCGTCTGCTGTTAGAGGTCCCACATGAGGACCACGCTGTACATCTGTTACGTATGTGTCAGGGGCCTAGGTCTGTCTCGTGGATGCTCTCTGGTTGATGTTCAGTCTCTGTGAGGCCCTGTAGGTACAGGGTAGTTGATGTTGTAGGTTTTCTTGTGGTGTTCTTGACCTCTCTGGCTCCTTCAATCCTTCCTCCTCCTCTTCCACAAGATTCCCGAGCTCTGCCTAATGTTTGGCTGTGGGTCTCCGTATCTGTCTTCAGCAGGTGCTGTGTGAAGCCATCCTGGTGACTGTTATGCTAGCCTTCTGTTTGCAAGTATAGCAGAATATTAATAGTGTCAGTGGTGGGCTCACTCTCACGGCCTGAGACTCAGGTTGGGCCAGTCATTGATTGCTGGGTCGAAGGTTTTGTGTGTGGGTTGGTGTCCCCTCCCTCCACTGGAAGTCCCACCTGGCTACAGGAGGGGTCACTTCAAGCTCCATATCTCCCACTGTTAGGAGTCTTGCTAGGGTCACCACCACAGATTCCCAAGGGAGCCTCCCATCCCTTCCCATCTCCCAGATACCCCTCCACCAATCTCAGTTCTCTCTCCCCTTTCCCCAACCCGATCCCCACTCCTGTATTCCTCCCCTCCCCTCTCACCCAGTTTTCACCCTCCCTCCACTTCAGATACCTATTTTATTTCCTCTTCTGAGTGAGAGTCAAGCATCCTCCTTTGGACCCTCTTTGTTACTTAGCTTCTTTGGGTCTGTGGATGGTGGCATGGTTATCCTGTACTTGATGGCTAAAATCCACTTATGAGCGAGTACACACCATGTGTGTCGTTCTGGGTTTCAGGGTTACCTTACTCAGGATGATATTTCTAGTCCCATCTACCTGCCAGCAAATTCCATGATGTCCTTATTTTTAGTAGCCGAGTAGTATTCCGTTGTGGAAAGGTATCACACGTTCTTTATCCATTCTTTGACTGAGGCATCTGGGTTGTTTCCAGGTTCTGGATATTACGAAGAAAGCTGCTTTGGGGGACTGGCCTATAGTTGAGCAAGTGTCCTTGTGGTATGGTGGAATGTCTTTTGGGTAATTGTTTTCTTTATAAGAGGATTTATTTTTATTTTGTAAGTGTTTTGCCAGCTTACATGAATGTGGTACACATACACGCCTGGTGCCTGTGAAGGCCAGAAGAGTGTGAGACCCCCTGCATCTGGAGTTACAGAGTTGTGGATGCTGAGAACTGAACTCAAGTACCATACAGACCAACAAGCACTGTTAACCATTACGTCATCTCCCTGCTCCCTCACATTTTTGACAGGGTCTCTCCATTAAGTCGTGGCTGTCCTAGAACTTTCCGTGTAAACCAAGCTGGCTACTAACTCACAAAGATCCACCTACCCTGCTTCCCAGTGCTGGAATTAAAGTACCACCATGCCTGGCCTGCCTTGATATAGTTATAAACACAAGATCACAGACTCAAACTTTAATAATATGCTATTTAAATAGTATAATTACTAAAATAAAAGAAAAGACAGAGAGGCAGAGGCAGACAGCTCTGTAAGTTCGAGGCCAGCCTGGTCTACATAGAAATAGGACAGAAACACTAGATAGAGAGAGAACATGTCTCAAAAGAAACAGAAAAAAAAAGGAAGAGAAAAGAATAAGTAACAAAACTCTATCAAGACACATAGTCTAAATCACATACAAATCTATAGAAGTTACTAAAATAAAAATAAAATTAAAAAGCTTACCAAAAGCCCTGATGACCTGGGTTGAACCTCCCCCACCCAGCGTGGTAGAAAAAGAGAACCAACCTTTACATGTTACACACACACATACACACACACAAATACAAAATTTATAAAAAGTGTTTAAAAAGTTAATAAAAGGAACCCAGCATGGTAGCTCAAGCCTGTTATCCCTGAAACTGGGAGGTGGAGGCAGGAAGATCAAGAATTCATCCTTGGTTACTTAGTGAGCTTTAAACCAGCCTGGGATACATGAGATCCTGTCTCAACAAAGAAAAAATAATTAGAAAAAAGAAAGGAAACCCAAAAGCTGCAAAAATAAATTGATAAAATTGATGTCATTAATGTGATGGGTGACGTTGAAATGGTTTTAAACCAGCAGCAATTAGAGCAGCAAAAGACTGGGTCTTTGCCACTGCACATCAGCATCGCCATTTATCTCCACGTTTTTTTTTTTTCTCCTTTTTTTCATTCCAGCATAGTGTCACCTGGTGTCAACACATCCTTCACCCACACAAAACATGCAAATGGACATTCATACCGGCATTATAATGTGTGTGTAGAAGCCACCCAAGTGTCCATCAACAGGTGATGTGGCTGGAATAGTATTCCTTCAGGAAACGGAATAGTTCTCTACGGCAGAACAGTCGCTAAGCGGTGCCGGCGGAGGTCCCCTGGCCTCGGAAGAGTTGACAGCAGTGCGGAGCCGGGCGCCGGGCGCTCCCGGGCCCACAGAGTGCTGATTGGCTGAGCTCAGAAGGGGGCGGGGCGAAGCTCCAGCTGGACGCGGTGATGGGCGGAGCGGCGGGGGGCGTGGAAGCTTGGTCTCGCGAGATCCTGTTGGTTCCGCATTTGGGCTCTGCGAGGTGCGGGAGGCTGCCTCGGAGGACGCTGCGGTGTGAGCTGGCTCTCGGCGGCTGGGACCCCATTCCAACCCGGGCCGCGAAGCTCCGGCGGCCCTGCCGAGGCGCGCCCCGTCCAGCGCTCTGCGGTGCCCGCTGCGGCGCCGAGTCTGACCGGGCGGGGGCCGCGGCCCCTCGGGCTAGCGAGGATGAGCTTCCTCTTGTGAGTGGGCCGGGCGGGCGGGGCGGGCGGGGCGGGTGTCGGCCGGCGGCCCGCGGAGGGCGGAGCCGGAGCGCGCAGGCCCGCCGCGTCGGAAGCGGTCGCGCAGGGAGAGGCGCCGTGCCCGGGACCCAGGGCTGAGCAGAAGAGAGCCCCTCCTCGGGGGTTGCCCACAGTTGGGAAGCGGGCCTTGGCGCCTTATGGCCTGACCGCTCTGTGTCCCGGCGGGCCTTGAACCCGGGCTCCTCAGCCTGGGCCACCAGCAAAGGCCTGTTTAAATGTGATTTGTTTTGTTTTGTTTTTGAGGGAGAGGGGTTCTCACTATGTAGCCCAGGCTGGCCTAGAACTCATCATGTAGTCCAGGCTAGCCTCGAGGGCCACCTTCCTCTACCTCGTGGGTGCTGGGATTCAGATGTGAATCTTTTTTGTTTTTGAAGGTTTTTATTTTTTGAGACCTTCATAGATTCGTATTTTCATCTCTTCTCCAGTTCCTCCAGTGTCCTCTCATCTCCTTTTCAAATTCTTGTCCTCTTCCTCTATATGGATATATGTGTCTGTATCTGTACATATGTACACACATATTACATACCCACTGAATCCAGTTAGTGTTGCCTGTATATACTTGTTTGTAGAGCTGACCATTTGATTATGGACAGTATATTTGAGCTTGTTCCTTAGCTCTTCAACTTGATGAGGTAAATGTAAACTTTTATTTATAACTTAAACTGATTGACACTTTAATTTTTTCCACACTTTGGAAATTTGGCTATTCTGTGTAACGCTACTGTGAACGTCTGTTATAGGTCTGTGTGTTGATATCTCCTGGGTATTATGCGTGAATTTTTACATGTTCACCTCTGAGGCACTGCCAGGCTTTTTAAAGCCTACCCTGCATTTTGCATCCCAACCTCACTGTATGGGTTTTCAAAATTGTCCAGTTCACATCTGTCTGGCAATTGTCTATTTGTTATGCTTGAGTGTAAAGTGGAATCTCTTGACTTACATTCTCCCAATGACCAATAATGTTAAGCATTTTTGTATGTGTATTTTCAGGCCATTTGTGGGTAACGTCTATTGGGATTCTTTTCTGTTTTAAAATTAGATTAAAAAATTTTTTTTTGTTAACACTTACTAATTGTACAAAAGGTTTTACTGTGACGTTTCCACGTGTGTAGTAGACATGATGCTATGGTTGTGTCCATCTGCCTTTTAGGTTTGAGTGGTAAGAATTCTTCATGTATTTTGAATATGAGTGGCTCATCTATGACTTAAAAATAGTTTCTTCCATCCTCTGGATTACTTTAACTGTCTTGGTGACATCATTTGAAGAATAAGTATAGTTTTTAAAGATAGTTTTGCTTTTTTGAGACACAGTCTCACTATTGCTGGCTATCCTAGACTGACTCTGTACCCGAAAGCACTCAGCACTTGTTAGAGTGGGCTTGCAGGTGTGCACAGGATGCCTGGTTTGTTATGTGGGCGCTGGGAGCTAAACTCTTGGTCTTTATGATTGCAGCAAGTGCTCTGAACTGGGGAGTCATCTGTCCAGTCTGTATCTTGCTTCTATAGATGGAAAAAAGAAGAGCAAGGCAGTGTGTGTGTGTGTGTGTGTGTGTGTGTGTGTGTGTGTGTGTGTGTGAGAGAAGAGAGATGCCAGTGCTGAAACCCAGGGCTTCCCAAATGGCTGGGCAGACATTTGCGTTCTTTTATTGTCACCATCCCCTCTTCCATCTTGGCCTTTTTCAGGGAGCTCTTTTTATTGATCAACTATTTAGTCCAGTGTTTGGTTTTTTGTTTTTTTTGTTTTTGTTTTTTTTTTTTGGTGCATATGTGTAAAAGCAGTTTGTATTCTTAACTGCTTAGCTGTCTTTCCAGCCCCCTAAGAGGGCCATGTATGTGCCTAAAATGCCAGTCTTCTTTCATTTCTAAAAATTTATACAGCTTTACTTTTAACCCAACAGCAGCAGCCGCTCTTCGAAAACATTCAAACCAAAGAAGAATATTCCTGAAGGGTCCCATCAGTATGAACTCTTAAAGCATGCAGAAGCGACTCTAGGAAGTGGCAATCTGAGGCAAGCTGTCATGCTGCCAGAGGGAGAGGACCTCAATGAATGGATTGCTGTTAATAGTAAGTGTTTAAGAGCACCTTAACTTGGTGATTCATAGAGTTTGCTTTTTTAGTGAATTTTCTTTTATAGGTTAACTTGTAATATAGCAGCTGTCTATAAAAACAGTAATACAGATATATTTGTACTTACCTGTCAAAGTACTTGCTTGTGTGGTTGAGTGGAGAGACCTGAGAAGTGCTGAGTGCTTTAGTGTACTTCTTGGGGAGAATATAGTGAAGAAATGAGCAAGGTCAACTAAAAAAGTACATGGACAGTGAGGGGCTTATACGTTGTTTGAACAATGGGAAATCCTACTTATTTAGGGAAACCCTGTTTTTAATTTTATTCAAATTATCAGGTTTGGGCTGGAAAAATGGGTCAGTGGTTAAGAGTGCACACTGTCCTTGCAGAGGACCCAGTTTGTTTCCCAGCACCCACACAGGCAGCTTGCACTCTAGGGGATCCAGTCTCTTCTGGACTCGCATGTTCATGTCCACAGATACAAATGCACATCATTAATTTTTTTTAAATTAAACCTCAGATTATGTTATTCTGAAGGCATGTGTTGGCCTCTTGCAGTTTTAGATTTTTCTTTGAGGTTTAATTGCTCTAAATCGTATATTCAAACCTTTTGGTCTCTGGCCAGCAAGATGGTTCTCTGGTAAAGATGCTTGTTGATTGAATTCAGTTCCTGGAATCCACATGGTGGAAGAAGAGGGTTGATTCCTGGAGATTGTCGTCTGAGTTCCATGTGTATGTACATATGTGCATGCTTATATGTGTATACATACATAATAAATAAAATGTAAAAGAAATAAGTAAGTCCAACACACACACATAATTCTTTTGGTCCCAGAATCCCTTTATTCTCTTAAAAATTACTGGGGGTCTGGAAAGATGGCTCAGTACTTAAGAGTTCACTGCTCTTAGAGGACTAGAGTTTGGTTCCCAGTGCTCTCATCAGCCTCTCTGTAACTCCAACTCCTAAGGGTCCAACGTCTTTGGCCTCCACAGGCACCTGAACTCCAGTGCAAACTCTCTGACCCTGCAGTAAAAGTAGCTCTTAAAACATTAATGAGCATGTCAGAGAATTGTTTATTTGTTTGTTTGGTTGGTTGGTAGCCCTGCCAGTCACGTAATTCAATCTTAGAC
Source organism: Rhombomys opimus (assembly GCA_010120015.1). Lineage (NCBI taxonomy): Eukaryota > Metazoa > Chordata > Mammalia > Rodentia > Muridae > Rhombomys > Rhombomys opimus. The sequence continues at coordinate 1,592,270 of REGO01000075.1, read as the reverse complement.
CAGGCTGGCCTTGAACTCACAAAGATCCACCTGCCTCTGCCTCCTGAGTGCTTTGGTCAAAGGTATGCGCCACATTGCCCAGCTCAGAAATTTTTTTTCTTAATCCATTTTTGAAGGAACTTGGAAAGCCGTATTTTTTTGTTTTTTCAGGTATTCCTTTAGATAGGATCATGGCATTTTGAACATGATCTAAGTTTTAATGATTTTCCTTTACATCCAGTTCAGTGATGAGTTCGCACCTCATCTTCTGGAGTCAGCAGAAGCTCTTTTGTTCTCTCTGACTCCCTCTGTCCTTCCTGATGTTTCCTTTTCTCTGAACTTCTGAGAACTTACTGTTGGCATGTAGGACCCATCTGCTGTCTTGTATTACTCATCTTTTACACTCTTCTGTTAGCATAGATAGATCCTGGCCTAGGTGCTTGACTGCCACGGACCGGCCCAGTCGGGCTCCCGTCGTCTGCGGGAGAACAAGGCTTTGGACAGGCAGACACGGTTTCGGCGAAGAATTGACAGACAGAGACACTTTGATGGTTTTGACTCTGCTGCAACTTTACTGAAATCAAGCTAGTATTTTTATAATGATTTCACAAAAGGCACCTTAAAATTGGCATACTTCCCAGAACATTCAGACTTTTACCAAGAATACAAAGTTTACATTTTAACTCAAAATGCAGTCAAACATAAAGCAATACCCACAAGTAATCTTGACCTAAAAACTTTTTGATCAGAGCAAACAAAGGAAAAGAAACCTCAAATATAGTTTCATTATTGCTAACCAATGAAGAGGAAAGTCAGGAGCTAAGTCAGATGCCTGCCAAAGTCCCTCTCTATATCAAAATCTAACTACACCTTTGTTAACCCTCCTCCCATATGTCCTGCCCAAGATTTATGATCTTCCTTAGAAACAAGGTACTGAAGGGAGGGGGAAACTCCCGCCAGCTGCACCTCTCATGCTATTATTTCTTAAGAAGGAGCCTATTATTTTTTCACTATTCTTAATGCCTATTAATACTAAATCTAATTCATTACCTTTCTTAAACTTATTTTTTTTATTAAAGCCTTTAACAATCTACTAATAATAAATTTCTTTATAAAGTTACTTGTGCTGTTTCAGGTGTCACAGAGAAAGATCAAAGAATTCATTATTCCAGCCCCAGAGCCACAACTGAAGAAGCGTAGAAATCTCAGAACACGTTTCTTTTCCAAGTGGGATGAGATTGCCAGGGACCTTCCAGGGGGCTTATTTCCAGAGAAATCATATCCCCTGCCCTGTAGCTTATGCTACTATGGTGACACTGGCATGGGTGTTGGCACTTGACCTCAAGTCTCTTCTGAGTTTCAGTATGCCGGAGGCCTCAAACACTGCTGCTGACGTAGATCTTGATGTGCGCTGTAGCATGTCACGTCTCACTGGAATTGTCCCACAGTGCCCTTTCCTCGTTCCTGACGGGTGATGATAGATGTAGGTTTTTTCAGCCCGTATATCTAAGCAATTATACTCCACCGACTTCGTAGTTACTAATAGTTCAGATTAGCTCCAGTGTTTTGTTCAAGTCAGTTGGACATGGTAGTGTGCTCCTATAATCCCAGTTGCTTGGGCGGCTAAGGCAGGAAGATTGCATGAGCCCAGGAGTTCAACACTAGCCCATTTCAAAAAAGAAAATATTGTTCATTTTCCCATTGGCTGAGAGGTCTGTTTGGTTTGTTACGGTTTATGAAGATCCTTAACACAGTTGTGGTTTTGTTTCTGCAGCTGTGGATTTCTTCAATCAGATCAACATGTTGTATGGAACCATTACAGAATTCTGCACTGAGGCAAGCTGCCCAGTCATGTCTGCAGGTCCCAGGTATGCTTCCTTCCTTAGGTGAAAGAACTGATCCTGTGAGTTGTTCTCACCTGACCTTTGTGTACGTGCCCAGACAAATGAATGTCATTTTAAAAGAAATGTGAGATAGGTTCATCCCCAAAGCTCTATTTATTTTTTATTAGAGTTTAATTTCTTACAAGAATTTTAGGTGTTCTTTTGATATTTGCTCTTTGTGTGTGTGTGTGTGTGTGTGTGTGGTATCTGTGTAATACTAATGAAGTAACTGCACATCTCAGTGTAAGTATCTGTCTTAAAGAGGTTGGGTTAAAAATAGGTTGAGAGTTTCCTATAATGCCTTAGAGCCACATAAAATTTTTGTGGACAGATGTGAACCTGCTTTGATTACACTTTGAACATGCTAAGGTTTGAACAGCTGTCAGTAACACTGTTGTCCTCTGCAGGTATGAATACCATTGGGCAGATGGCACTAATATTAAAAAGCCAATCAAATGTTCTGCACCAAAATACATTGACTATTTGATGACTTGGGTTCAGGATCAGCTTGACGATGAGACTCTTTTTCCTTCTAAGATCGGTAAGTTAACACTGGAATAGCCTTCTTTTCTGAGTGATGGCTGTGGTCTTTAAATGCTCTATTACTTAAATCAGTTTAACAGAGAAGAACACACTCTCTAGGAAGCTTGTGCCATGGATATTCCCTCAGCATGCCTGCTTGTTTTTCTTCACACCAGTTAATGCTCATTTTTAATCTTTTCCAATTTGACTAAATTGGATGTATTTTAAAATAAAAAGTATTAGTTTGAATATATGGTGTGAGTATGTAGGATTTGTGTGCCATGCCATACGTGAACAAATTAGACAACTTATTGGATTTGGTTGATCCTTTCACCTTTACATGTTTTTTTTTTTTTTGTTCAGTTGTTTTTTTTTGAGACAAAGTCTCAAAATAATAGCTCTGGCTGTCCTGACACTCATCTATGTAGACCAGGCTGGCCTGGAACTCACAGAGATTTGCCTACCTCTGCCTGTGCCTCCCTGGGATCAAAGGTGTGTGCCACTGTGTCCAGCCTTTATATGAATCTTGATGATCCAGCAAGGTCATTAGGCTTTCATGGCAAGCCCCTTACCCAGTGAGCCATCTCATTGGCCCTAAACTTTTGTTTTAATGTCCGTTTAAAACTACTGATGAAGGGGCCAACAAGATGGCTCCGTCAGTAGAGGTACTTACTAGCAGCCCTGGTGGCCCGAGTTTGCTGTCTTTAGATGCACATGGTGGTTAGAAGTTATCCTCTGACCTCCACGTGTGCTGACAGCATATGCATGGGTACTTGTGCTCATGCACACACAAATATTAGTGACATTAAATAATGTCTGATTTGTTTACATTTTCTGTTCTGTATCTATCCTTTGTTACAGACAATTTGATCTTTGTCTTATAAGCTGTATGTATTCCTCTCCTTTGGTCTTATTTATGGGGTGTTTTGCTACATACACTTCTTTTTTGTTCATTTCCTTTAAAACGTGGGTTGTTCTGTTGTTGCTTTTTGTGGTGCTAGGGATTAAAGCCTGGCCTTGGGTGGGCTAAGCGTGTGTCCTGCCCTGAGTTGCTCTCACAGCCCCAAATTGCATTTTCATCGTGAGAAAGTTATTATTTCTTTCTGTGTTGAGGCTCTGACCCAGGGCCCCTCACAGGGTTGATCATATGTTTTACCGCTAAGTTACACCCCAACTTCTCCATTTCTTTTAAAAGATGTTCTGCCAGAAGAACTTACCTGGCTTGTTACTGTTTTGATTCTGGTGTGGTGCTGAAGGATGAGGTTAGACTGCTTGCAGTTCCCTGGGCTCTGAGCAGCTTCTTAGCAGGCCCTTCTGTGTGCCTCTTTGTAGTCTTAAGCAGAGGCACCTCTGGGAGGTAGATTTAGATCACGTGTTTATACTTAGGCTGGAGTTGGAGGACATGGTGGGACATACCTGCAATCCCGACACCCCGGAGTCCGAGACTGGAGGATGGCTGGGTAGGCTAGCCTGTGCTACAGAGTGATGCTTTGTCTCAAAGAAACAAAGAAAGAAACTGTTAGACTTAGCTTGTTAATAACATTCTTCTATTAAACCTCGGATTTCTTTTCTCACAGATACTTTATTATATATTGGCTCCACTTGAATATGTTCTATTAAATTCAGTTTAGAAAGTGCTTAGATTAAAACAGTTTATATATTTACTCAGTTATTTTTATGAGGCAAGATCTCATTTAGCTCAGTTTGGCCTTGAATTAACTGTGTAGCAGAGGATGACCTTCGACACTCCATCCTTCTATCTCTACCTCCCACTTGCTGAGGTTATAAAATCTTAACCACCGTACTCAGCAGAATCCTCCTTTTTCTCAGCTTCTCGTTCTGCTGTAATAATTCTGGACTCCTTCCCCTGCCTCCTCTTCCCTATTAGGTTATTATCAGTGGGGTAATTTTTGTTAGTTTTTTCATCTTGTTGGCCAGAATTGTTCTTTTTCTGATTTTTCTTAGCATATGGGAAATTAGCAAAATGGGAATTTTAAGAGATGTTTTATTTTAAAAGCTTTTTGGTATTTTGTAATAAGATTCTGTCCTAAGGGCTGGAGTGATGACTCAGTGGTTAAGAGCACTGGCTGCTCTTCCAAAGGTACTGAGTTCAATTCCTAGCAACCAGATGGCAGCTCACCACCATCTATAATGAGATCTGATGCCCTCTTCTGGCGTGCAGATAGATGGACATGAAGATAGAGTACCATATACACAGAAAGAAATAAATCTTGAGAAAGATTCTTCCCAGAGAAACAGCTCGAGCTCCAGCGTCGTGTTTGAGAAGTGAGGTTGGCACAGACTCAGACTCAGGGTTAGGGAGGCCGTGGAAGCGAGGGAACTGTTCAGCCGTCAGTTTTTAAGGCTGGCCAAAGAAGAAAGGACATGTATGGGAGGGAGGCTGTGAAAGCCTCCGCTCCCGAGAGTCGAAAGTACTTACTAGAGGGGTTCTGAAGAGCTGACTTCGGAGGCTGACTTCTTGTTAGGCCTGGGGCTCACCGTGGAGTCCAAAGACTCGGAGATCCACCTGTCTGTGCCTTAAAGACAATCACACAAGCTCGGCAGGCAGAAGCCTTCTCTGCTTCTCATTGCTTGTTGGTGATAGCGTTGGTTTATGTAGCCCGCGCCAGCTCTCTGGCATTCCCTGTCCATTTTCTAAAAGACTTCGGTGCTCTCAGCCAAACTACACTGTCAGGAGTCTAGCCCTCACCCCATGGCTACTGCTTGGAGAGGTCCCACATCTCCATTCTTTTCTCTAAAAGGAGTGAGGTTCCCCTTCTTCTTTTTCAGGAAAGAGCACCTCTTTTTAGGCTACAGGAAAATGAAGACCTACTTTCCAAAGTAATGCAGAAGATGAGGTTTTCTGTATCTGTAGATGATGGTAATGACTTGAGGGATATCTGTCTTTTACTTTGTTTAGAAAAATAACCATTTCTAAATGTTTTATTTTTTCTATTATAAATGACAGAAGTCATGTTTATAATCAAAGTGCCTATTCTTGTTGCATTTTTTTCTCGGGAGAAACTGATATTAAGTAACTAGCGTGTTCATTTGAACTAGATTCAGCAGCCTCTGTACTTGCGTCTGCTGTTGTAGGCAGTTAGCGTTGTGTTTGAAGGGTGCTTAGTTTAGGGCTTGCCTGCCTTACTGTACTCTGAAGTACACTTGGGGCTGTGTAAGCGTCTGTGCCGCAGTTGCCTGACTAGTATCAAGACTTGCTGCTTTCTGATTGGATAATAGACTGATATGCGTGCATTTGATTCCAGGTGTCCCGTTTCCCAAAAACTTTATGTCTGTGGCAAAGACTATTCTGAAGCGTCTCTTCAGGGTTTATGCCCATATTTACCACCAGCACTTTGACTCTGTGATGCAGCTGCAAGAGGAGGCCCACCTCAATACCTCCTTTAAGCACTTTATTTTCTTTGTTCAGGTAGGTGAACTGTATTGACCTCTCGGCCTTGGCCCTTGGTAATTTAGTAAGAGCACTGTCTTACTACAGACGCAGACTGTCCAAGTACAAGCTTTGCAAGCTCGCAGTTGTGTTGTCCACGCTGTTTTATCGATTCATGAAGCGGTATGAAAGGGCAGCATCTCTGGGGTGGAGAGGTGGCTCAGTAGTTAAGAACATGTACCCTTATTGCAGAGGACTCGGGCTCAGTTCCCAGAACCCACATCAAGAGGCTCACAACTACCTGTAAGGGATCTGGCATCCTCTTCTAGCTTCCACAGGCACATGCACACATGTGGTCCACAGAAACTCAACAAGACTCATATTTACACTAAAATAAGTAGCTAAATTCCTTAAAAAAGAAAGGAAGAAAGGCAATATCCCACTTGAGGCCGGCTGTCTAGAGCTTCTCCTAGTCATCCAGGTTTGTGGCCCCTTGCCTATGTGCACTAACTTAGAATTAGAACTTTAAAAGGTTGACATAATTCACATTATTTGAAAAAATTTTTATCAGAGCTTAATGCCATATCTCTGTAATCTCAGCCAGACCTTGTTGCAGAAAGCCAGAAAAGAACTGGAGAGACAGCTTGCTCAGCAGTAAAGAGCACTCTCTGCGCATGCAGAGGACTGAGTCAATTTTCTAGTGCCTGCCTGGGGAGCTCACAAAGAACTACAGCTCCAGGTGGTCTGCTTCCTACTTCTGGTCTCTTCAGACATCCTCCCTCACATGTGGCAAATACACACATACACATACACAAACAAATAAAATAAAAATAAACTTTTAAAAAGCAGAAAATGAAAAAAAACCCTCCTTTTTAGAGCTAGCCAATTCTGTATGTAAAATATAGAAGAGAATCTGAGAGCTTTTTAGTGATTATTGTGCATTATGGCTCTGTGTTTAATGTAAAAGCTATACCATGCTTACGGGTTTTTTTTCTTCTGAGATTGTTTTTGTGCCTCATGTGTGCACGAGTGTTTATGTGTTTGCTTCTATGTGTATGTATAAAAATAAAATTTAGCCAGGCAGTAGTGGTGCATGTCTTGGGAGGCAGAGGCAGGTAGATCTTTGTAAGTTCGAGGCTAGCCTGGTCTACAGAGCAAGTTCCAGGGCTACCCAGAGAAACCCTGTCTCAAAAAAAAAAAAAAAAAAAAAAGGAAAAGTTGAATTCTCATGAGGTTCAGTCTGTAGTTTTTAGGTCATTTCATATAAATTCATGTATTTGATTTTGGCGTTTAACACAACGGTGAGGATCATCTCATAGCTATAGTTCCTCTCACCCCCTACCCCTCACAGCTGGCTAGGAAGGGAGCCTGATGTCCCAACACTGTAATAACCAAGAATCTTGTCTTGGTCTTTCTGGGACCCAGACACACCTGGTGAGCTTATGGATCACCAGACACTGTTGACACTGTAGAGGTTCCAGGATTTTAGGAGCTGTCTGTCAGGAAATGGGGAGGAAGATCAGCATGTGTCACACAACCACCTATGTTTTAATTTTTAAATTCTATGTGTATGTATGGTGTATGTGTCTATGCGTGTGGGAACATGTACATGGAAACCAGAAGTTGGCACTGGGTATGTCTCAACACGGGGCATCACTGGTTCAGCTAGACTCCTGGTCAGCAAGCTCCAGAGATCTTCCTGTTTCTTTCTCCCCAGCACCATGATTACAGACATATAGTACTGTGGCTTTTGTTTTGCTTTGCTTTCAAGACAGGATTTCTCTTTGTTACCTTGGCTGTCCTGGACTTGCTTTGTAGACCAGGCTGGCCTCAAACTCACAGAGATCCACCTGCTCTGCCTCCTGAGTGCTGGGATTACAGGTATGTACCACTATGCCCATCTGTACTGTAGTTTTGTATGTGAGTGCTGGGGATTTGAACTCAGGTCTTTATGCTTGTGGACAAAAATTTTACTGATTGAGCCTTCTCCTCAGCCTGTGCTTGTTTTAAAAAAGAGTAAGGACAGTCATTTTATATATCATAGAAATTATTCCTTTCTTTCAGATTTCAGAAAACTAGGCTTAGGAAGCTGTTTTCTAAAAAATATGTAAGAGTTTCAGTTTTGGTTCATGATTACATTTTACCTTTCTTCTCTTTCTAGGAGTTTAATCTGATTGATAGGCGTGAGTTGGCACCACTTCAGGAATTAATTGAGAAGCTTGGATCTAAAGACAGATAAATGTTTCTTCTAGAACACAGTTACCCTCTTGCTCTATCTACTGCTAGCACTCTCTCATTGCCATCTGGTATGGACTAGTGATACTGACTATAAGAAAACAGGATCAAAAGACCCATTGTGTCTGCAAAGAAAATGGTTCCAAAGGTAGGCTGGCCGGATAGCTTCAGAACAATCGTGTCTCAGCTAGATCAGAGGTGCTGCGTGGCCGCCCTGTTACTGTTAGAGTCCTTCTTTGTTTTAACCTCACGACTAACCTGGAGTTCGCTGCTCAGATTTGTTCAAGAAAGTGTTGTTTTTTTTTTTTTTCTGTGTGACAACATAATGGACATTAGGAATTTTCAGCAGCAACTTATTAGTAAGTTTCTAGAACAATTTTTTTTTTTTAACACATCAGTTTGCTTTGTTTTATAAATTGAAGTGGTGTTCCGTTTTTAAATTCCACCATTTAGAGCTTCTTTTTCACTTTGGATAGGCTTTTAGTTCCCATCTGTATGCTGATGTTCTATAGGCAAGAGTGGATCTTTTTAGCCAGGCATGATGGTGCATGCCTGTTACCTGACACTGTGGAAGAAGAGGCTGGCCTGGGCTACATGTGAAACTGTGCTGAAATCCACAAGGCTTAAATCATAGGCACATGTGGACTGAGATTAACCAAAGTTATTTTAAGTGACTTTACTTTTTGAACTTGTTTGGGATTGTCTTCATGTCTGTCTAGATGAGGAGAGCTCACAACAGATACACTCTGTGTGTCTTCTGACGTCAGCCTTGCAGGCTCTCATTTGAAACTCTTCACTCAGATTAACTTCATAGTTAGCTTATGGCAGAGATCAAGAAAACTTCCAAAAAACTGTGACAGACTTCAGCCTCGAAGCCACTGTTTTCATTAAGTTCTGGAGGGGACAATAGGAAAAAGCATTCAGAGTACTTGATTTCCTAAATGAGCCCATGTTTATATCGCAACTTGAAACTTACATTTGTGTGTAGAAATGCACAGACTTTATGGCAATAAGGACAAAAGTCAAAACTGTGGAACAGTTTGAGGGTGTGTGTGACTGCAGAAGGTCTCCGTGCTGCCTGTTAGAGGGAGAGCTGGAGAACACGCAGCAAGGAGATGGAGTTGACAACAGCCTGGCTTCACTTTAACTACACAAAGGCTGCATTGCGCTCTCAGGCTTGTGTCCTACTTGTCTTTGTATCAAAACTTGAAAATTTCCTCATCCTGTCAGGATAAAAGACTCCTTTATTAAGGAGGTGCCTGCTTTTCATTTGGTCTCAGATGTAGTCCTGGCTGCTTCCTCAGATATATATGACGTCCTAAGTGTCCTGAGCACGTGCCCCACGGGCAGTGCTGGAATTTATCAGCATTCTCTGTGTCAGAGCTGGGCTGCACAGTGCTCAGTGGCCTACAGCTTTGTGAAAGTTAGAGTTGATGAGTTTTTGTTATTTGAATTCACTAGACTCAAATAATTGCTTAGAAGCTCACATTTTCAGTATGTTCTGAAGTATGCTCAGAAGTTTAAAGGAATTGTTTTGTTTTATTTTGGCTGCAACCATACACCACCATTAGAGCAATTCAAGTTGGGATAATGGTTTAGGGAAAAAAAGGACAGCTTGGAAACACCCACAACCCAGGTGTATGCAAAGGTCCAGATGTCAGCTGTTCTGCAAGTATATGACAGTCATCTGCAGACAGGAAGCAGGCTTCTTGCCACCGAGAATGCATCATCTCAAACACAGACCCCGTTCACTTTGATTTGCTTAAGTCCCGAAGGCATGAAATTTTGTTTCTCAACCAGGGCTCAATCATTTTTATATCTGGCACCCTCAAATCAAAGGTTTCTCTTTTCTCTGCATGTATTTCAGGATAGAAATGCCCACCCAAGACTGAGCTCCAGATACAGAGGCAGCTCCTTAGTCGGACATAAAGCAAAACCTTGTTGCTGGTTTGAAACCCAAGAGGGCCTCTCTTCTTTGTTGTGTTCCCACTCCCCTTTTTTCCTTCTGCCGTTTTAAATGAAAAGAGTGCCAGACTCCCAAACCACCTGCCTTAGCCAGCAGTGCCCGCATTGCACTGTTTGCTCCTCTCTGAGGTAGGGACATGGGAGGAAGACGCTGTCTTTTTGCCGTGGCTAGAGAGCCCTTTTAAGCATCTGAAGAAATCAGTCTGTCTGGCTTTAGCTGCCTTCTTCACAGCTCTCCTGCTCCCCTCAGCAGGGGGCAGCTGTCCTGTCTGTTTTCGCTCATTGCTGTGGCTTCTGAGGGTCCGTTGAATTCTGCCTTAGTCCTCTGGTGCTTTAACTTCTAGGACTTTTAAAAACTTGGACAGTGGGGTCTGGAGAGATGGCTCAGTGGTTAAGAGCATTGGCTACTCTTCCAAAGCATCCGGTTCAATTTCCACCATCCACATGACAGTTCACAGATGTTTATAACTCAAGTTCCAGTGGATCCGACACCCTCACACAGACATGCATGCAGGACAAACACCAGTGCACATTAAATTAAAAAAAAAAAAAAAAGAAAAAAGAAAGAAAGAAAACTTGGACAATGATAGACAGATTTTAAAAAAAAAAAAATCATTCTTGTACGGTTTTTGTGCCAACAGGTACTATACTGTACTCTGCTGCCTGAATAAAGTGACTTACCAGGAGCCAGTTAGCCAGGGGTTCCTGGATCCTAGGCCTGCAGAGCTCTAGTTCCCACGGCTGCTCACTGGAGAGCTGCATGTCTGTGTTCCCCATGACTTGGAGCAGAGGCTCAGCACAGTCCTGGTAGTGAGGTTTCCTGTTTGTACTCTTGGCTTCTCTCTGAGCCCCAAGATAATACTACAAGTAGAGCTTCTCAGACATGACGTCATTACCTCAGAATCATAAACAAATCAGGCCTGAAGAGCGTAGGCCCTACAAGTGTGTTTCCAGTCATGGTGCCCGGGCTCCTCTGCTCTCTATGGGAGCATCCCCTATCAGTATGGAGCCCTGACTTGAACAGTGCCAGCCTGGACATGAGCTGCTGAGCACTTTCAGTAGTCATGTTCTTTTCCCCTGAGGTCAGTAAGAGTTCTGGCAAAGAAGGTAACAGTAGTCTTTTGGTCTTCCTGATTTTACACATTCAGTTTTGATGCTTGGCTCTGAAGGGCTCCGGAGCACACGTGGCAGTAGTAATATTTCTGAAGCAACCACATTGAAATTCACATGGGTTTTCTCAAACAAGCATTCTGTGAAGCTGTTCTGGATAGCCATTGTGCTGTGGCCTGATTATAGAACAGCATTCTGTGTTGGTCTGCATCAAAAATAGTTTGCATAAGGTAGTCTTGGTTACCATCTAAAATAACTTAAAATATTCCTCACATAAAAATTTATGTTGTATTTTTAAACCTTTAGGGCTTTATCTATTTTTCTAAGTCGTTAACTGTACTTTTTAAAAAAGTATTTTGTATCTACTTTTGTAACTTCATCAGAATAAACTATATTGAAAGCAAAAATGGCTTTGAAGTGCGTTAGCATGTTTTCGTGTAAGTGTGGAAATGAGATCTTTGCAGGGTCTGTAGAATTTGATTATAGTTTAAATTTGGAGGGTTGTCTTTGCATACCATTTAGCGCCTACTTTCTTAAAGCTTAGAAAGGAGAACTTCCTAAATGAAACCAAATATAATACCAGAACCTTATCCAAAGAACAAGTCTCTTGTAGGACAGATCCACCCCAGACAGAAATGAGCAGTCTCAATCCTGGCGTGCTCATGGGTCTCTGGATCTTATGTACATTCCTGGGAAACACGGTGGAGGCTCAGTTCACTAATTTTCTTTTCTTGAAATCAAGCACTCCTATGTCCTTATAACACTTCCCAGCCCAAACAGTCACTTGTCATTATTGTAAGATAATCACTAACAAGCCTAATGTGTTATTCAGGCTTCTTTAGAACAGTGATTCTCAACCTGTGGGGCTCAACCTCTTTGGGGGGTTCAAACAGCCCTTTCACAGGGGTTGCCCAAAACTGTTGGAAGACACATTCACATTACGATTCACAACAGTAGCAAAATTAGAGTTAGGAAGTAGCAATGAAATCATTTTATGGTCGGTGGCTACCACAACATGAGGACTGTACTGAAGGGTTGCAGCATTAGGAAGGTTCAAAACCGCTGCTCTAGAAGGAAAAACTGATAGAATGAACATGCATCAGATTACTAGAGTGCTTGATAGGCTACCGTCCAGCTCATCCGACAATGGCTGCCCACCAACAGAACTTCCAAGAACCCCGTAGGTGTTCAGCCCATGAGGCAGGATGTCTCAGTTGGTCTTCAGTATGCACTGGAATCCCAAAGAAGTAGGTTCTACTGCCAGTGAAGGAATGTACTTGCCAGTAAGAACAAGCAAAGAAAGAGCAAGCTTTCTCTTTCATGTCCTTTAGGCTACCAGCAGAAGGTGTGGCTCAGATTAAAGGTGGGTCTTGTCTTCTCTCCTCCAAAGATCCAGATTAAACATTGGTCTTTCCTCTTCAGATGACTTAATTAAATAAAATTCCTCACAGGTGTACCCAGTTGATTGGGTTTTAATTAACTCCAGATATAGTCAAGTAGCCAAGCCACAGGTGCATTTTAGGGCTGTCTGAAGAGCAGTGCTACTGTGGTTTTGGGCTATTTGAGTAGAGATGGAAACTCGGACAGTGATCAGATGTGCTTAATACTCATTTTGTATAAGGCAAACCACCAGTCAGCATCATGTATCTATTGGCATGGTCTTGCTTTGCAGCCCATTAGCCCCAAACTTGAAATCCTGCACTGTGGCTTCCCAAGTGCTGTACACCTATCTTGTTTTTTGTTTTGTTTCAGTAGGCCTGAAAGTGATCACAAAGGCCAAAAAGATGGTTCGGTAGGTCAAGGTGTTTGCTGCCATGCTTGACAATCACAAGTTTTCTCTGGCAACCTCATGCTGGATAGGGAGCACTGAAAGCTGTTCTCTTAGCGCCACATGTGTGCTGTGGCACATGCCCCGCATAATTGAGTAACTCTAACAATAATTTTATATTTAAAATTACATACAACCGTAAATACAAGTGATCACCGAGATGTGTGATCACTAATGGCATAGCCTTTGGAAGCTGTTTGAAGCTTTCGAAGAGTTGAAGCAACCCAGACGAGTCGGGAAGGTCAGAATTAGGCTTAAGCACTGTAGCTTGAAACTACAAGCCTTTAACCAGTCCATAGTGTTAAGGCTTCCAGAGTCCCCTTTCTCTTCTGCATGTCGAGCAAAAGCAACCTGGATGTTCCTCGATTGGCCTGGGTCATACTGTTCAGTTTTGGCTTTCAAGAGACTGGGAAGACACTGCAGGGAATGTTTAGTGCTTTTGGCAGTCTGGGGAGGCAGGGGATGCAAGCCAGGAAATTTTCAGTCTTTCACAAGTGTTCAAAGTCAGTAAGCTGGTACCCAGCTGTGTGGGATTGAATTTTTAAGAAGTCTAATTCTCGGGGTGCTGAGTCACTATAAAATGACTGCAATTAAAAATGATGTCAGTGAGATACCATCCCATGAGACCCTAACTGAGGAGTCCCCATGGTGAGATGGCACAGGCTTGTACCCCAGAGCAAGAGGGTCAGAAATCTTCAGCTACATTGCTACATATACATAAGGAATTCGAGGCCCAGCTTGGGCTATAGGAAACTGTCTTAACAGTAAACAAAATGGAGTGATTATAACAAAGTAAATGAAGGGTTAAGAACCTCAAGTTCAGGAGGGAAAGAATTGGCTATTTCCTGGGCCCAAAGGCAATTTAAAAAATGAAAATGAAGGGGCTGGCTGGACAGTGGTGGTACATACCTTTAATCCCAGCACTAGGGAGGCAGAGGCAGGTGGATCTCTGAGTTCAAGGCCAACCTGGTCTACAGAGCAAATCCAGGATAGCCAAGGTTATACAGAGAAACCCTGTCTCAAAAAACCAAAGGGGGGAAAAGAGCCGGCTCTGAGGTTAAGAGCACTGGCTTTTCTTGAAGAAGGCCCATGGTGATTATCAGCACCCACATGGGGCCCACAATCTTCTGTAACTCTAGTTGCAGGGGACATGACACTCTTCTGGCCATGGACACTGCATTTGCATGTTGTACGCACACACACATGCATGCAAAACACCCAGACACATACAATTTAAACATTTTAAGAGGCCTCAAGTTGCAGGTAATACTAATGTGGGTTGGTTGGAGGTAAGTCTCAAAAAAAATCAAACCATAGTTTGACCAAATGCCTGGCAACCTGTCAGGACAATTCTGATACCATATCCTGAAGCTGGATGGGCAGGGAAGAGTCAGGTCATGTGAAAGGTTATTTCCTTTGGGTGATGGAGAGTCTGAAGGATTTGAGGCTGAATGTTTTTCTTTTAAACGGTTTGGACAGCCTCCTGGAAACTGATGTCAGGAGTGCACAGTGGAGAGCCAGCAAGTTTCAGTGACAGTTACTTGGGTATTGTTCTTTGGAAAAGGATTGACAAGCAAAAGCACCAGTGTAAATCATGGAGAGGTCTACAGATAAAAGGCTGTGACCTTAACGCAGGGCACTTAGCTTCAAGTGACAAACATGTCTGCACTGAATTCAGTACTGGTGTCCAGCGGTGCCAGCTTCCAGTAGCATAGGGAGTCACATGTCTGCCTCCTCAGACGGCTTTCTTCTGTGTCCGCTTCACCGCCAAAGCATCTCTAACTATTTTGTCGGAAAGCTGGTTGCCATTTGTGCCTGGCTTTCTACAAGTCTAGCAACACATTGGAAAACCGTAAATTCTTTAGTTCCAGCCAAGTCCAGGGATGAAGTCTCAATAGGCTGGTTCAGATCATGTGACCAGGTACCAGTCCCTGCTCATCTGAACATGAGGTTTGAATAGCAAAGAGAGGCTACTATACAGCTGGAAAACCTTTTAGACAGTTTTAATTGTATTCTTGGCATAAATGTTCTAAGAAACTTAAAAGTTAAATTAACCCTAATTACACTAGCCATAAATTTTAAGAAATCAAGCAGAAAAATCTGCCTATCAGGTAATTTGGAGAATGAACATTTTGTTTAGTTTTGAGACAGGGTCTCTCTGTGTAGTCCTGACAGTCCTGTAACTTGCTGTGTAGGCCAGGTAGGCCTTGAACGCAGAGACCCTGCCTCTGCCTGCCGAGTGCTGGGATTAAAGGCGTGGTCACAGTGCAGGGCCTATAAATGAGCCTGCTTTTAGTTGATGGCCTTAAAGGGCAAGTGCAGGTCCCTCCACCCAGGAGATCCTGAGCGCACAGGCGCAGCGCAGTGAGGAGGGGCAGGCAGGTCCCGCAGGACACAGCCTGCGGGCTGCAAGCAGTTAGCACCGGAGGGTCTAACGGAACTTGGGCTTTGCTTTCGGACAGCACACCAGCTGTTGTTGGGCATTCATTCCTCATGGGGTGCCCCCATTACAATCCTGTGTCTTCTCTTTTTTGCTTTTTTTTTTTTTTAATTTGATTTTTGTTTTGAGACATGGTTTCTTTGTGTAGCCCTGGCTGCCCCAAACACTATGTCCACCAGGCTAGCCTTGCACTCACAGAGGTCTGCCTGCCGTTGTCTCTCCAGGGCTGGGATTAAAAGTGTCAACCACCGCACTCCCACCCTGTTAAGTTTTGAGACAGGGACTCAGATAGTCCAAGATGGCGGGCAACTCACCATAGCTCCGGCTGGCTTTGAACACAAAACAGTCCTGGCATCAGAGACTCCATCCTAGGCCTCTGTCTCTGCTGGCCTGTGTCCCCGGAACTCAGGGCAATCCAAAACAATTTCCCATGTCCCGCCCCGCATCTAACATCCTGGCCGCCCCTCCTGCCACAGGTCCGCCCGTCCTGTAGCCGTTGCGGCGTCTGCCCTCTCCACTTTCAGCCCCTTCACAAAGTCCCGGCCCCTCAAGGAGTGGGCTTTCAAGAACACAAACCTGAGGAGACCCCCGTTACTCGAGACTTTCACGGGAACTCCTTCTCTGGAGTGAAGCCACTTCCCCAGGGCACTGCCTGGGAAGTCGGCCTAGAGGAGGCCTGTCCCGTGCACCCCAAGGCACCGGCTGCAGAGGGGGCGCCCTGGCCGGGCGGGAGGGCGGGCGGGCGCCCTGGCCGGGCGGGAGGGCGGGAGGCGTGGAAGCCCGCCTTGCAGGGGCGCCCAGCGTGCGGGCGCGGCGGGCCCGGGTGGCGACCGCGGCCTCCGGGCGGCAGGGGGCGGGCTCGCCCAGGGCAGCGGCTCTGGACGCGGAGCCGCCGTCTTTCCGGCTGCACTGTGACCTCGGCGGCGGGCTGCTCGCCCGGCATGGCGGCATGGGGTCCGGCGGCCGCTGCACCTCTGCTCCGCGGGAGCCGCGGGGTGAGCCGGTGGGGCTCGGGCGGAGCTGCGGGGGACCTGGGTGGCTGTTGTCAGAACGGGAAGGCGGGACTTGCTCCCATTCATTCTCTCCTCCCCTGCGTCGCACCGGTGGGCTGGGGTACCGGGCGCAGGTGGATTAGGCGACAGTCCCCTAAACGGGCAGTGACCCAGAAATGCTGTCTTACATAGCGACGCTGGGCACTCGGGACGAGCCTGCGCCCTGAAATCGCACGCTGACCAGGCCTCTGACCTTGACCCTCCTTAGCCTGCGGTTGGAATGGGCACCCAGCATAGGGCCAGCTCTCCTAATGCTCCCACCCCCCTGTTGATTTTTGAGACAGAGTCTCGAATTATAGCCCTGGCCGGCCTGGAACTTGTCATTTCTCCTGACTCCTGGGATAACGTTGTAAGCCACAGTGCCTGATCTTTCTCCCCGTTACAGACTCAACTTTAGCTCTAACTCATCCATCTTGTTTTCCCTTTTCCTGCTGGTCTTGAATCTGCCTTCCAAGCTGAGGAGTTGTGTTACTCCCAGGACTGTCATCTAGGGCAGGTCTTCTGGGATTTGTCAGTGACCAGGATAGGTGTGCAAAGATGACAGCTCCTCTGAGGAGTCTGCGGCGCTAGCCACTGCAACTCTTAGCGACCCTACATTCTGCCTGCTGTCGGGTTATTCCACCAATGCTCCTGTCTCAGGGGCAGTGCCACCCCACACCTTGAAGATGTACACAGGTTCACAGCCTCATGCCGTCTCTTAGGCTTCCTGGCCTGTGTACAGCGGCTGTGCCTCTCATCTGCTCACTCGCTGCTTCAGAGGGTCTGCGTTAGGGTCAGCTCTGGGATGCTGCTGTAGAGGGAGACTCGGTTCTGCCTTTAAGACGGCTCATCCGGTAAAGTGCTCACACGGATGACCTGAGTTCAGCCCCAGGACCCATGGGAGATGGTGGTTAAGGGTGCTCACTGCTTTTGCAGAGGATCCCAGTTCAGTGTCCAACATCCAGGTCAATCAGCTCAAAACTGGGCTTTACCCCCAGCTCCTGGGATTGGATACCTCCCTCACCCTCCGAAGGCACTGCGTTCACTGCACAAACTCTTACTTAGAAAGACACAAACACATAATTAAGAATAAAACTTTAAAAACAAAAGCCAGGTGTGGGGCACGTGCTTGAAATCCCAGGGCTGGAGGGGCGAGGCAGGTGGCTCCCTGAGGTTGCCTGCCGGCTGGATGAGCTCTGAGCCAGGGGACCCTGTCTCGGTTGTGCTTGTCCTCTGACCCCAGTGCACATGTACACGTGCGAAGCTGCACACACACGAACACACCACAGAGACCAGGGCACACCCCTGAGAGTCTAGAGCGGCCCTGCTCAGGTGCGTCAGGAGTGGCTGAGTGGCACCTTCAGCTGACTCACCAACAGCCCGGTATGTTGCCCGATGCTGCTCCGGTGGAGGCCAGTGTCATCTCACAGTCCCTCAGGCCTCCCATTTGTTGTCACAGCTCCCTCTGCTGCACTGCGTGTGTCGGATGTTTGCCTCCCAGACTGAGGGCGAGCTCAGAGTGACCCAGGTTCTCAAAGAAAAGTTTCCTCGCGCCACAGCCATCGAAGTGACAGACATCTCAGGTGAGGCTTCCGCCCCTTCTCTCCATGGGGTTTGCTGAGGCTTTCCAGTTTTTGTCTGGGAGAGGCTGAAGGGAAGAGGCTGGGAGGAGGCAACTTTCCATAATGATGCACAATTGGGCCAGAAGGAGTTGGGGCATTAGAAGCATCAGGGGGAAACCACGGAGACAGAGCCTCACTGAGAGGACCCTGGGCTACCAGACTAGCCCTGCTCAGATGAGGGCCCTCTGTGGAGACACCAAGAGCTCAGGACATGTCCATTGTGGGGATAGACCTTGTAACCTGCCCACTGCAGTTCTTCTGACACCCTACAGCCGTTGAGCTGTAGGCTTTGTCAGCTACCCTGCTTTCCCCAAGAGTCAGGCCCAGAGCCGCCAAAGGAGACAGGAGAACCGGCAGCATCGGGACCAGGGTGGACAAGCTCCGTCTGGGCACTGCTGCACCTCTGAATTGTTGGCTGGCTGCTCTTGAGCACCATGCTGGGGCATAGCTTCTGCAGGAGAAGCGGAGGGAGAGGGTGCCTTATCCGGACACGCCCAGAGAGGAACATGGGTGCAAGCAGCTAGATAAGAGCCAGCTCTGCATTGCCACCGCTAGGGAAGCTCCGTGGCCTCACTGAAAGCACATTTGCCTGGGTTGGGAGAACACAGAGAAATCTCTTCTTTGGGCTGAGGATGTAGCTCAGTTGGTATAGTGCTTGCTGAGCATACACACAGGCCTGGGCTTGATTCCCAGAAACATGTAAAAATTGATGGAGTATGCTGTTGCTGGCCTGTATCCCAGCACTCAGGAGCTGTGGTTCAAGGTCATCCATAACCATGTGGAGAGTTTGAGGTCTGATGAGGTGAGACTCTGAGTGTTTTTGGCAGTAGAAGCAGAGGAAGCTGGGTGTATGGTCCTTTCCCCCTGGCCTTCAGCATCTGAGGACAGCCATCATGGTAGGAAAGCTTGGCTGCAAGAGCTTGAAGTGCTTGGTTACATGGTATCCAGTCAGGAAGCAGAGGGATGGGTGCTGGTGCCCAGCTCACTATCTCTTCCTTTAGTCCAGGACTCCAGCTTACGGGTGAGTTTTCCGACCTAGAAACTCCCTCACAGGCATGCCCACAGGTTTGTCTCCTGTGTGATACTAGATCCATCAGGTTCACAGTCACTGACTGCATCACAGATGGGAACACACACACACATTTGGATGAAACCTTAGGATATGCTTGTACTTTTAACAGGTCCTGTGGAAATCCGTATCCCACCACCTCCTTCCCATGGCTTACTAAAAGAGAATTTCTACCTCCCTGCACTCCCCAGGCCTTCCGCCTCCTCTTTCCTGCCCACACTTGACAGGTGTGGGTAGCTGAGGGGCCTTGCAAAAAGAAGAGTATATCTGGGTCAAGGCTGCCTGCCAGGAATGAATGGTCAGATAAGAAATTGTGATCTTTATCTGCACCTGTTTGCAGAATGCTGTCGGGATGTTTCTTTCGACGGTCTGGTACTTTGAGGCTGCCTTACCATCTGTCATAACTGAAATGCCTCGACTCTGTTTTAGGAGGCTGTGGGGCGATGTATGAAATTAAAATCGAGTCGGAAGAATTTAAAGAGAAGAGGACTGTCCAGCAACACCAGATGGTCAATCAGGTCAGCGGCTCCTGATGGCCCTTCTCCCCCTGGCCTTCAGCCTCTGAGGGCACAGCAGTGGGCATGGTGGCTGTCACTATCAGTCCCAGGAGAGAGCAAGGCAGCCCTCTTAGTATGTGGTCAGGAGGACAGGACTGAGACTCTGGAGACAAAATCAGAGGCTCACTAGTTAAGATATTGAACAAATGTGAGTTCATTCAAAATTGCAAATAGGCTGCCTAATGGTTCTCTTTCAACTCCTTTTGTAATACTGGCAGTGTTTACTGCTTCTCTGGTTTGGGCTTTGTTGTGATTTTAAGGAGATGGTCTCATGAAGCCCAGGCCAGCCCCAGACTTTTTAAGACTAGGTCTCATGGGACCAGACTGGTCTTGAACTTATTACATAGCTGAGGATGCCTTTGAACTTCTGACCCTTCTGCCTCTACCCGCAAAATGCTGGGTTTCTAACCATGCACCATCGTACCCAGTTTATGAGGTGCTGAGGCTGGAACCCAGGGCTTCATGCATGCTAGGCGAGTACTGGCCTCACTCTTTGCTAGGGATATTTAGGACAGGGAGCCCATCTGTCACTGACTTGTTGGACTCCTGATCCCTAGTCGCCACCTCCTGAGCAGTTTCCGATGTGCTCACTGCCTGGCCCACTCCGTGTTTTCTGCCGACACACATTCAATAGTATTTGCAAGCATGGTCAGTGCTAAATGACATGTTTTTGGCTTTCCGTGTGTGTGAGTGTGTGTGCCAGCTCTGAGTCTGGGCTTTTGTCTCTGACGTCACTCCCTGTGGACAGTCACCCTCAGAGGTCTTGTGTGCTATCAGCTGGTTTGGTTTTTGAAAAGTACCGCTCTGGCTGGAAACCCTTTACCCTGAGTCCACACATCCTTTATTGTCATCGAGGGTTCTCCCTCCTTCTGTGTCACCCTCCAAGGTGGCTGCTCTCTTTCTTCATCAGAACCAGTCCCCTGGCCTAGGTTCTTTCTGGACCCAACTCCGAAGCTGCTGCGCATCCTCCTGGCTGGGCCCCAAAGCCACTGTACCTTCTGCCTCCCTATTTTAAAACTTCATATTCTTCATTATTTGGTGGGCATTCATGCTGCAACACATAGGTGCTCAGAGCAGAGCTTGCTCTCCACCACGTGGGCGCTGGGCACCGAGCTCCGGCCACCGGGCTCCACCACGTGGGCGCTGGGCACCGAGCTCCGGCCACCGGGCTCGCCAAGCGCCTTTACCCACTGGGCCATCTCCCCTCCCCTCCAGCTGCTGCCGATTCTGACTTGTGACCTGGACACGTGTGTTCCTGACTCTTGTCAGGACTCTCCTAGGCCTGTACCCTGGCTGTGGAACCCACAGCCCGCAGGCAGGCTGTGAGGAGGCAGCAGTCAGCTGGCCTCTCCAGATGCTGTTCCAGCCCTGTGTGGGCTCCAGGCTAGCTTCCAGTTCCCCTGTCCCCTCCCTTAAATCACTGTAGGCATGCCAAGATTACAGCTGTGTGCCACACATGGCCTTTTTGCGTGGGCTCAAACTTAGGCTTGCTTAGCAAGCCTCTTACCCAGCAAGCCATCTTCCTGGCCCTCACAGTGACATTGTTGCTGGCCTTGAGTTGGTTTTTTGTTGGTTTGTTTATTTGTTTTCAGCTGTTATGCCATCATTGTCCTTCACCTTTTTCTCTGTGTCCCCTCTGTCTGGGAAAACACTGTGAATAACCGTGTTCAAACTGCTTACCCAAGCTGTATTTTCTTTTTTTTGTAATTTTTTTTTTTTTTTTTTCCACGACAGTGTCACACTGTAGCCCTGGCTGTCCTGGAACTATGTAATCCAGGCTGCCTGAACTCCCAGAGATCTCTGCTTCCTCTTGCCTCCCACCTGGTAGGATTTAAGACCTACACCGCTACAGCTGGCTTTCAAGCTGCCTCTTGTTGCCCACGGTACTTTGTTTTTTGAGACAGTGTCTCATAGCCCAGGCTGGCTTTGAACTCAGTATGTAACTGAGGATAGCCATGAACTTTATTTTTATTTGTTGTTAAGTCCTGCAGTTTAAACACAGTGCATTATCTCCGGCCCCATGCCTGACCCTCCTGCTTCCACTCCCAGACTGGGGTACGTTAGCCAAGCCCGTCCCCCAACCAGAACCTCAGTTTCCTCAGCTGCCAGTGGTTCCTTTGTGGCTGTAGTAGGTAACCCGTGACACTGTGTGGGCTGAGTAGCCTCGGGAGGTTTAACAGAAAAGAGAGAGTGTGCACAGTGACCTGCAAAGCCTCAAAGCTCCCCAGATAGAGGACCTGTGACCTGAAGGTACGGCTAGGCTCCCACCTAGCTGCAGTGAGAGTGGCCCATGGTAGTGGGAAGTGGCCACTAGGGGCGCCCTGGGCCTACAAAGCCGAGGGAAGGAGCCTGACCCATTTCTATTTGTCTGCAGAGTTAAGGCTTCCGTTTGGACATACAGTTGGTGTGGGGTGGCTCATGGGCTCCCAAATGGGTGTGTGTTGTGTAGGCCAGAGGTCAACATCGGTGTCCTTCCCAGTCACTCTCTAGCTTTTAAGATTTCTTCATTTTTATTTCGTGTGTATGAGTGCTTTGCCTGCATGTGTACTTACTTGGCTATCACATGCACATCTCATATGTGCCTGGTGTGGTCAGAGGCAAGAAGGAGGAGTTAGATCTCCGGGACTGGAGCTTCAGGGCCTGGATCTCTGCAATAGCGGCAAGCGCCCTTAACTGCTGAGCCATCTCTTCAGCCTCAGCTTCAGTTTTGATTAAGTTTTGGTTCAGGGTCTTCTTACCTTGCTGGGCTGGACTTGAACTCCTGAGCTCAAGGTAACACACAGCTTACCCTGGTGCCTGGGCCTCAACAACTTAGGTATTATTGAGTAAAAAACTTTGCAAGGGGACTTGGGTGCCCTGATGTACACCTTTAAACCCAACACTTGGGAGGCCAAGGAGGGTGGGGCTGTCTGAGTTAGAGGACCCTGCCCTATAGCGCAACTTCCAGGCCAGCCAGGGCTGTGTAGTGAGACCCTGCTGCAAGCAGACAGAAGAGCATAAGGGGGCCTGGGAAGAGGTGAGAGGGTAAGGTGTGAGTGTGAGGACCTGAGTCTGGATTCCCAGAACCCGCATGAAACTAGCCCCTGGCGCTACAGACCTGTGCGATGCAGACAGGTTCTCTGCCAGCACTGGGTGGGCGTGAGAGCCCGGCGCCTGCAAGGCCGAAGCAGGCAGTCCCTGGGGTCGGCTGGCTAATTGACCTGCACAAACAGGAAGCTGGAGGCTAGGTGACACTCTGCCTTGATATTTAGAGAGCATTCAAGGGAGACAAAGTGTCAAACTCAGGTCTCCAACCCCACATACACGAGGTGTACCTACACGGACGCAAACACTCACGCACACACACCAAACAGACAAAAGGGTTTTGAGGGAAAAATTGCTTAAACAAACATGTGCAAAGTAGCCTTCAGACAGAGCCAGGCAGAGTACTCCATAGCCAAGGTATAGACAACAGAGCTGACCGTGACTTCTCGTTCTCAGGCACTGAAAGAAGAGATCAAGGGGATGCACGGCCTTCGGATATTTACGTCTGTCCCCAAGCGCTGACTGAGCCCTGGCCACGTGACTGCTGATGCTTGAAGCCTGTTGCACTTCACTCACAGCCATCTTCCAGAAAAATCCCTGTCCCCCCAAAAATCTATTTTTGTTCATAAACATTTCTATGTTATAATTACAGGAGCTATGTTATCTATTCAGAGTTAATTAAAGCCCACAGATGGCTACCGCTCACAAGAGGCGAGTGCTCCAGGCCCTGCCTTCCAGGAGCAGCCTTTGTTCACAGTGGTCCTGGCTTCATCCCAGTGCTGGGCGGAGCGAAGGCCAGAGTTCTGGTTGTTTTTGCTTTGCCTGGACCTGGGTTTGAAGGCCCCATCTTCCGCATCTGGTGGGAGGCGAGCTTGCCAGGAGCTGTGCTTGCCAGGAGCTGTGCTTCCCCAGCCTTGCATACTCACCCTGGGCTCTGGGGGGGACTCCGAGAAGCGCCAGCCTCCGTTCTGGAAACCGGGGCTGTGGAGGCTGGTGGACGTTGTGATTGCTGAGTCAGTGTCGCCACTGTCGTTGCTTCCTCTGCTGTAGGGCAGAGGGGCAGGTGATAGACCTCCAGCCCAGGGCCTGTCTTATTCCAGAAGCTGCTCACCAGTGTGTGTGCCCACCTCCAGTAGCTGTCTCCGTACCTTTGCTCTGAGGTCTGACTGGTTCATAGCTTGGTCAGTGGCTGCTGCGAGCTTGGAGGCTGTCTGCAGTGTGGCCCTGCCTCGCTGCCCAGCCTCCACACCCTGCTGAACAGCTTTCATTTATTGAGGCAGCGTCTCTCTGCAGAGCTCTGGCTAGTCTAGGAACTGACTGTGAAGACCAGGCTGGCCCCTGCTTCTGGAGTGACCGGATCAAGGCATGTGCCACCACACCTGGTGACAGCTTTCTTTTTAAAAATCAGTGTGTGTGTGTGCGTGTGTGTGTGTGTGCTGGTGCCACAGTGCACCTGTGGAGGGCAGAGAACACCAGAGAAGTTGGTTCTCTCCTTCCACTAAGTCCTGGGGACTGAACTCCGGGGCAAGCACTTTCCCAGCTCAGCAGTCTCCCCAGCCTGGGTGCCCGGAGCATCGACACTCGAGTTCTTATGTCTGTGTGGCAATCGTTTAATCTTTCCAAGTTTAGACCAAAGTGTGAAAACCTGCCTGGGGCCGGGCTTTGGAGGGCCCTGCTGTGGTCCTCTCCTCCCTGGCCATGGGGGCAAGGTGTCTGTCATGACACACTCATGTCACCTGTGAGTCAGTCCATACGGTGACAAGAGCGAGCAGCTGGAGGACACTGAGAGGGCAGAGTCCGGATTTGGTGAGAGTGGAGAGGTCAGCTTTGGTTTTGTGGCGCTTACAGCTTCAGCTCTGGCAAGCCGCCGTGGAGCCGTGCAGCGCTTGAGGAGCACCAGCGAGGCCAGGGCAGGACAGTTTTGTGCAGTCTTGGCACCGCAGCCACGCGAGGCTGGTGGCTAACCAAGGGCGTGGGGGGAGGCCCTCGGGGCCTTCGCTGTTCGGACACCACAGCTCAGTGCCGCCGGCCGCTCATGCTTGAGGACGGAACCTCCACGCCAGTCCTCCCACCTCCAGCCCAGGCCCCGGGGCTGAGACAGGAGACACAGTGGCTGCTCCTGTGAGCTCCTCTGGAGCTGTCCTGACGACTCCTGCCTCAGCCTGCTGCTGTGGGAATCGACAACAGTCCTGCCTCAGAAAGCCTGCTGTCGCTGTCCTAGGAGCTGTCCACGACCGCCACAGACTTTCCTGCTTCTGTCTACCGCCTTCAGAGTGGCTCTTTGTACATTTGGGACACTTTGTAGACTTTATAACCCCTCAAGGCAGAGAAGCAGTCAGCCCTGCCTGAGGAAGCTGCAGAGGCCCAGCTCCTCCCGCTAGACCTCTGGGACTGTCATCTCCAGCCCCTCAGGCGGACTCATTCCAGGTTCTGCTATTTTGTGGTAAAATCTGGACAACCCTCCACCAGTCCTTGAGCAGGACCAGCCAATCCCTGCGCTCAGGTCTTGGAATCCCACCAATCCACACTCTGGCAATCCCTGCCCTTGAAAGCTCCGCCCCATAAGAAATCCTCTGCAGACGCTGCATCTGCCCAGTTTCCCCGCTCCCGTCTCCCCGCAGAGGTAGCCGCTCCTGGATTCATCCCTCCTCTCCTGGATTGGTCCCTCCAATAAATGTCGTTAAGAGGTTTACTGCCTGTTGTGATTCTTGTCAAAAGAAGAAAAGAAAAAATAGGAGCTTACGCTCCAAAGCTCTCAGGGACAACCCTCCCCTGGGAGCTAGCTGCACTGGCTGGAGGAGAGGCTCTCAGGCTCCTAGGCATCCCAGTTCATCAGGGGTTGGGGAAACCCTCCCCTAGGAGCTGCAATGTCTCTGCTGAGGAGGCCTCTCAGAGCTGTGAGGTTCCTGGGCTCTTGTGCCTCAGGATAGATACCCTTGGGACACTGTCCTGCCTTAGAGCTGGGATACTTTGCCAGTCCTTAGAGCTGTGAGTTTTTCTGGACACCTCACCACATCAGGAAGGCCACCAGCAGCAAACAAAAACCAACGACACACAGACATAAACAGGACCTTGGATAGTGTGTCAGTGTATTTCTAGAAGGCTCCTCTGCAAAAATTCAAACCACCACCAAGCTGGCCTCTAGTCTGAGTGGCTCATTTCCTGTTAGATCCTCTTGGTGGGACATTTCAGGCAGAGGAAATGGGAGAAGAGGGCAGATTCCTGTCCTTTTCTATGTCTCAGCTCACAATTTCCCCCCAAACCCAGCCTACCAGAACAACCTAGAGACATACCCCCCCCCGTACCCCAGGAACAGAACCTGGGGTCCAGCTTTGCGGCTCACTCAGAGCCATCAGAACCCAGCAGGATGCAGCGTTCCTTAGCAGTTGTAAGGTGGCAGTGTGGACAGGGAGAGGGGAACAATGCAGAGCCTGGGGCTGATGGAAGATACTCCAGAGTGGTCTGTGGCCTCATGTACTCAGATGACACGTCCCTCACTGCTTCCTGAGGCAGGCTTCCTTTGGGTGTCTATGATCTATTCCAGAAGGGCAAAACTGCAGGGTACCGTATGTCACAATTCAATTCTGGTTCAAGGTGAGAGGCAGGAAAAAGAGCTTACACAGAATTTGAGTGCAAAAAATAAATATAAAATTTATTAAAACACCCACAATATTTTAAAGATGCCAGGAGTAATACAGTTCACAAACCCAGTTGTTTGTGTAAATTATAATAAAATACAAATCAAAAAAGGATACATACTTGTAATTTCTAGGCACCCTAAATTAAATTTACTGAAACACTGGGGGAGAAGGAAAGGGGAAGGAAGGCCGTAGCTCAGGAGACAAACCAATAAACTGGAAGGAAAATATTAACAAAAAGGTAAAAATTATACAAAATAAAATTATCAGCATAAATTTACTGTACTAAGATATCTACAGTTTAATAATACACATCCTATTGCCTTGAGACATTGCAAAAACCTACCATTCACCCATCAACCCCAGATAAACTTCATTTCAAGTAGCCACAGTTTCCAAAGTCAAGACGGAATATTCAAGTATGGTTGTTAAGTTCACCTCCACTGGAAGCCAGGTAACCAAACAGGAATTCAAAGAGATAAGAAATAAAACACATCCAAAGGCTACAAGGGTTCTGATCAAGTCTAAAGCATTACTGTGCTGTGAGACAGCCGGTCCTTGCTTCTTCAAACACAAGATAAGTAAATGACACCACTCCTGTCTGTCTTCCCCCTTCAAAAGAAAAACAAATCTGTACTGGAATCAAGAAAATTGGGGTTTGTCCAGATGAGCCAATTAGTATGTGGAGTATATGAAGAATGCGGGTTCCCCCTGAACAACGGGTAGTCAGAGTGAGGACAGCATGAACGACACCCTACGGAAAGCATCCCTGATAACAGAAGCAAACGAGAGCAGGCTGGAAAGCTCACTGACCCGTAGGCCACAGCCCAGAACTTGGCTCGTGCTGAGTCTCTGCTCAGGCGAGAAGCCTATTGCTTTGCCCTCTCGGGCAGCGCTACCCGGGAGACCGGTGCTCCCGGTGCTCCCGGAAGCAACTGTGCGAGAGGGGCGGGAGGGGGGGCTGTGAGCCTGGGTTCAGGTGTGCACCTCCAACGTGTTATTTTGGTCCAGGGTATGTGAAGTTGGCCTGGCAGGATAGCAGGTAACGCTAGGAGTTGTGAAGTTTTCAAATGACAGCAACCATGACAGAAAGCTGGATGAGATGGGCAGAGGAGATTCACATTTTATTCAAAAGCAAAACTGTTAGAGAATGGAAAAAACCCAACCACACTCCTTCCCTTAGGCGCCCTGCCACTTTACTGCTTAAAGAGTGAGCAGAGAGAATGACCCCAGATGTGTCAAGGTCAAGGAAGACACCAATGGACAACCTGTGAGTATCATACCCTCATGGAATCTAAGTTGTTACAATGTCCTGTTTTTGAGGTATTTAAAAAAAAAAAAAATTGTGACAGTGGATGATGTAAAAATGGAGCTTCCTGTCAAGTTCTTAAAATTTACATCAGCTTATGTGGACACAAGAAGTTTAGCACCAACTAAAAGCGACTTGGTGGCATTGAGGGACAAAGAAAGCACCTGCCTTCTAGTCTGAGCACCAGGAGCGACCAGTGAGCGGCAAGAACCGAAAGGCTTAGCCACTAACCCCATCCCTGCTGGGGCCAGGTGAAGGCGCTCTTCCTGGACCACATTCCTTCCCCTCTGGGCTGAGCACCCTGGGCCACAGGAGAACACCTGCCATACAAGATGAGGCAGGGGCCCTGACTCTCCTTCCTAAAAGCCACCCTCTCCCCTTTCTGATCTGGCCTGAGAAGATACAGAAACCCACAGTGCCCACCCAGCCAGGCCGGCCACTGCTGTCCTTGCAAGGAGCTAGCTGCCTTCTCCATGTGCCTAGCTTTGGCCACCAAGGGGAACAACAATGAACCAAACCCACAACACTGCTCAGAGCTGACACAGCGTGGTAAACAAGAGGTCTACGAAGACAGCACCAAAATAGAAGGAAAGAAAAGCTGAGACGGGAGCCCACCTTGTTTTTGGTTGTGATTTCAAACGATGATAGCACCTCAGGGAGACGAGATCAGGGACAGTCACATTGAAACACCGTAGCACCATTTATTAGACTATTTCAATTCATAAAAATGCTTCCAAGTCCAGAAAACACACTTCAGTAACAAAAGGAAAGAGATTGGTTGAGGCACATCAGGGATATATCAGTTTTCCACCAGCTTGGCCTTGCTTTGACCTCTCAAGGCATTCAACAAAGTCTCCTCGCTCTGTGACTGGGTTTTCGGTTACTGCCAACCACGCTCACACACCACCGCCACCAGCTGTGAAGCAACAGAGCTCCACCACTTCTGTCCTTGCTGTTTAGCCCTCAAATGAGCCCTGGCTCTGCAAACAACTGCTCCCCTAAGAGGCAGGTGGGAGGGCCAGACAAGGCCCTCCCTCGCGCCAGGGCCACCCCAGCTAAAAGCAAAGCAGCACCGGGAGAGCTAAGGGCGGGGTGCTCAGGCCCCGCTAAAAACCAGACTTCTGACCCAACACCCCCCCCCTTCACGTGACCCCCTCAGTGCAGCTGCTGACAGATGGTTTCTCCAGCTAGCACCAGTTATTTTGTGAGAACCTGCTGCAAAATGATTTTTATTCTGAAAGAAGATCTCTTAGGGTAGAACCTCCAAAGCCCTCTCGCACACAGCAGCAGGGAGAACAAAGACAAAGCAGAACAAAAACAAGGCGGAGGGGCGGGCACCAAAGGCTTGCACTGCACGTGGACTGTGGCCATGGACGGGCACACTGGGAGTAGACTCCAATGCCATCATCTCCCTCGCTTTAATGATACTCTTAAATCTCGCTCATGCTGTCAGGTTCTTGAGTTGCAATGGCTTTATTTTTCTTCTTATGATAAAAATGTCTTGTCAATCATCTTCAGGACTTAAAAAATGATAGTGCCAGTAAAAAATAAAAATTTTGATTTTTTTCTCTTTAAGAAGCCTTCAGCAGCAAGGGATGGGGATAGAGAACTGTGCATAGTCATGTCTTAAATACACATCTAAAGCATGCTCATTTCAATGGCAGGTTTGAGGTAGGTTATACGTGTAGTGTGTGGCAATCAGCATGGGCTCAAGCACAGCACAGCACTGAGCCCCGAGACAGTGCTCACGAGGACCCGAGAGGTCCACAGAGAACCCCTCGCCTCCCAGCAGCCCGTTCCCTGGCCTCGAGCTTCTGAAGCAAGGCTGTGCAGACTCGGGGATGGACGTCACATGCTGTTTGGCCTGTACTGGTTTCTCTGCTCATCTAACGGCTTTGCTACCAAAGGGCGAGGAGGGGCGGAGCATACTGAATACACGTCAAAGATCCACACACCGCCAGCATCGTAACCACCGCGGCCACGCTCGGGACCTTGCAAGCCAACAGCCAACCTGGGGCTTCCATGGGCCGTATACACGGTCACATTCTCCAAATGCTTTGTAAAATATCATATTTAAGATTATTTAAAATGAAGTTTTTCAAGGCACCCCCGCATCTACCTAAGCACGGAGTCAGATGAGACCTGCGTAAAAGTACTGATGCGATTAAGCAAAATAGCATTTAAAGGACCCAACTCTCCCTCAAAACTAGAAAATTAGCATGCGCCTTAAAGACTCTGACGCCTTTAGCTTGTCAAACAGAGGGCCAGAGGCTTGCCTATAAATCTCAATCTGAATAATTCTAAGTCCTGATAAGCTCTTGGGTATTTATTTCAAAAGCAATAATATTTCATTTTTTTTTTTGTCCTGTAAAATAATTGCAGCTTTACAGAATATGGTAAAGGTGGATTGACAAAGCACATTAAATATTCAGCTACTATTTACAGTTTCTCCCACAATTACATGTTAAAATGTACTTTTTATTCTTTTTCAAGTTGCTGTTTAAATCTAGGCAAAAGTGCTTTAAAAAAAAATCTTTTCACTATTTACAGTTAAAACCAGACCACAAAAATGCTCAGGACACCTTTTAGCCACTCTCCGCCAGTGCTTCCGAAGGGCTGCAGTCAACACTCG
Source organism: Rhombomys opimus (assembly GCA_010120015.1). NCBI lineage: Eukaryota > Metazoa > Chordata > Mammalia > Rodentia > Muridae > Rhombomys > Rhombomys opimus. The sequence goes on along the minus strand of REGO01000075.1, from coordinate 1,562,035 downwards.
GCTGCTCGGCTCTCAGCTCCGGCACAAGGCACCACAAAGCTTGGGGACTCGGACTGCCTCCAGCACGGGCGTGGGGTTGCTACACTCGGCCTGGGAAGACCAAACCTGGCTAGACTTGCTTGATAACTGCTGTCTCGGGCGCGGCTGCCACCCCGTGTGTGTCCTGATGAAGCCCCCACTCACCACACACGCCCACACCGGCAGCCTGGAAACGTGGCTGACAGCCTCGGGAAAAACAAACACTCCGTCAAGTCCGACTCGCTACAGACAAGCGCTGCGTCCACCTGTCAGGCCCAACCTTGACAATGTCACAGAATTTAAAGCACCAACATTCTCATCTTCAAAGAACTAAATGAATGCACCAGGATTTTAGAATGGGTGTGTTACACGGGAGGTGGAAAGAAGGGAGGAGGGGAGAAAAGAAAGATCCAATGGAGAACTGGCCCCCCGAAGGAGGAAAAGCATAGCAACCTGTTGAAAGCGCCTGACCTTGCACTGTAAATGAAGTGTAGGCCGTGCCCCGCGAAGGCTGGAGGACTGCACCACTGTCCCCTGTGAAGATCCAGGAGCAAGGACCACGTGTGGCCTGCCATCACACTGGCTTGCTGAGCTCTGGCAGGACGCCACCTGCCCGAGTCAGGAAAATCCCAGCCCAATACTACAGCACCACACAGCACGGCAGAGCACGGCAGAGCACCGCAGAGCACCGCACAGCACCTGCACGCTGGCTCTTCACAGCTTGGGTTCAACTTCTTGTTTTTAAAGATACAGTAGCCCTTTTCAGTATCGACAAACTTTGGGGCAATTTTTAAATTAATTGCCGCTAAGCTCCCTTCAGCGCAGCGCTCACTGGCTTTATTGATAAGATGGGAAAGGGCTCCTAGGAGCCTCGACTCCTGCTCCAGCATGAGGTGCTGCCTAGCGAACCAGGACATCGTATGACTTGATCAATAACGGACAGAGAGGATTCAGTGTGGAGACTAGCAAGCTTGAATCTGTCTACTTCCAACCTGGTTTCTGGGGACATCCAACACCAGCATCTCCAGGCCGGGCCCCCAGATGCCTACAGCTTCGCCCATTCCACGGAGGGGAACAGGGTGGCCCCAAAGGCTCCCCAGCCTGTGGGAAGGACTAGACCAGGGCTACATGCTAACCTTGCTTGGTAAGGGGCAGACGGCTGGGAGAACCTGCAGCTCCCAGGAGGCTGGGCTCGCCAGGCAGGAAGCACTGTGGGCCTTTCCTGCCCGTCTGTAACCATTACTATTGTTGCGTTTAAAAAATCCAATAAATACACATTTTAAATGGAATTTAAAACTACGCTCCTTTGTGAAAGGACACTATAAATTTTCTTTCCATTATTGTGATATACAAGGATAAAGTTTTAAAAACAAAGAGAAAATAAAAGCCCCTCAAAACAAGGGGAAAAAATAAAACAATGTGGAGATATAAATATTAAGATCACGAAAAAAAAAAAAATCACCCGACAGCCGTAGTTTCTTCTTCAAAGTGCTGGGGAAGTAGGGGAGAAAGGGCGGGTCAGTTTCTGAGGTTTGGACCATAAATACATATATATGATAGGCATATCCATATATGTAGATATAGAGAGACTTCTGCACCCCCAACCCGCCCCCGGGCATGAGGGCAAAAGCACCACAGAGGCAGCTCGGGCTGGGCCCGACGCTGAGGTACGCTGGCTCCTGGCACCTAGATCCAGCGGCTGTAGGGGCCGGTGACCTTTGTGTAGGCGTAGGAGGACGCGGTGACGGCCGAGTCTGTGGGCGTGGCCAGCGCCTGCCGGGTGGGGACAGCCCCCTTCTTTTCTTTGTGCTGGGTCTCAGCCACCATGGCACCCCCCCATTTGCGCTTCTTCCCGTACAGCTTGGCCTCCTGCTGGCCCAGGCCCAGGCGTGCGGCCTCCTCCTGCCGCTGCCGTGCCCGCTCTGCCAGCTGCTTCATCTTGGCCTCCCAGAGCGCCAGCCCATGGTTGGGCTGGTTGAGGTTCTTGTGCTGGTAGAAGACCAGCGAGATGCGGGTGGGGTGGCAGCGGTTGGGTTTTCTGAGCGGCGTGGTGGCGTGCAGCTCTCGACGGGCACACTCAATGAGAATGGAGCAATGGGCGGGGGCCACAGCTACACCCCCAATGTTCTCATCCAGGAAGTTGTGTTCACTGTCTGACCACAGCTCCTCCTCTTCCTCTTCCACTCCAGGGCCATTCTTCTCTTCCTTCACCACCGCCTTGCTGGGAGGCTCCTCGGCTGTCCCCTCCTCCAGGCTGAATGGATCCCACAGCTTCTCTTCTGACTTCAGGGCCCCAAATAGCTTCTCACTGGAGCCCAAGGGCATGCCAAAGGCCTGCCAGGCTTTGTCCAGTTGGTTGGCCCCTGGTGTGGGGATCCTTCCCTCCTCTACTTTCACAGGATTCCACAACTTGTCTTGGAATGCGGGACCACCTTTCAGGGCAGAGTTGAAGTCCCCTGTGCCCAGACCCCACGGCTTCTCAGTCAGGCTGGGGCCAGTCAAGGCGGAGGTGCCGTTCCCAAACTTGCAGGGGCTCCATGGCTTGCCTCGAAGCCGTCCTCCAGGGTGGGCGGCCGACTGTTGACCTTCACCAGTGAACAGCCCCCACTGGCTATCCGGGAAGGGTGAAGGGGTAAGACAGCTGGCCCCAAAAGAATTGAGCTTCTCGGGGACAATGGCGGGGCTTTCCCCAGAAGGGAACACCCCCCAGTTGCTGCCCACACTGTTAGTCCTCTTGGGGGACATGCTTACGCCTCCTGAGTACTGTCCCCACAGATGACCGGCTCCCCCATTCTGAGATGCCTCAGGCAAGGGTGCTCTGCCCATCTTACCAGAGTCTCTGGGCACAGACTCAGCCTGGGTCAGAGGGTCCACTGGCTCTTGCTTGATGGATCTGCCGTAGCAACTGGAGCTCTGAGCAAAGGGAGAAGGGTCCCTGGGTGCTGGGTGGAGCTGAGGAACCTTGGGTAGCAGATATTCCTTGGGGCCTGGGTAAGCAGGCTGCTGGTGGTGAGGGGAAGGGTGGAGGGTGTCTGTGGAAACAGCCTGGCCTGGCAGCTCGGCAAACTCAGCACCACCGTAGGCCGGGTTCAGGCTGTTGTGTAGAGCATGGAGGTCTGGCTTCTTCTCAAAACCACCACCGCTGCCCCCGTGTCCCCAGGCACTGGGACCCAGGAACTGGGAGGGGAAGACAGGGTTGCTGGAAGGAAAGCCATAGTAGCCAAAGGAGGGAAGTGTGTACTTGGAGTGGAAGCCGTTGACGGAGGCCAGGCCAGGCTGCGCATAGCGAGAGTGGTAGGAATACACGCTGCTCATGCTGTAGGGGTCGGAGGGCCGGCAGCTGCCCAGCACCGAGTAGCTCTCCACCACCGCATTGCCGTTGTACTTGAAGGAGCTGAAGTGGTTCTGTGGCTCCACCTTGAGGGCGGGCTTCAGGCTTTGCTGGGACAATCCACCCTTCAGAGACAAGCCTGGAGAAGGCAGAAGGCAAGGTGGTAAAGTAAGGTACACACCACAGCCTGAATCTAGGTGTGGAGGACAGGAAAGGTGGAACCTCCTTTCCTGCCTGAGAGGTTATCTCTCTGGAGAGGCAGGATGGATGAGGTGTTGAGGAGAGCTCTGAACATGCTCCCTGGCATCCCTAAAAATTCCTAAGGTGGAGGGAAATAGCCTGTACAGAGCCCGTGTCCTCTCTGCCACCGCTCTACCGTCTGACCCAGAAAATGCCTTAGTTTCAACTGCAGCTCATCTTCCCCAGGTGCGGGCATGGGGTCACAGCAGAGCTGCCGCCAGCGAGGAATGGGAGCTCAGGCTCTCACCACCCCTTCCCGCCATCTCTCCCTAGATACACTCAGGGCATGCTGCAGAAGGCAACTGCTCTGTCCAGGCACTTCACAGGTATCTTTCTGAAAGGCAGAAGGCGCCGCCTCAGGACCTTCCCCTCTAAAGGAAGGCCAGCGTAACACGAGCTGGGGGTGAGGCAACTCGAGGGCGGGGCCCATCCATCCCTGTGTGTGTGTGGGGGGGGAGGCAGGGGGGGGCCCTGCTTACCGGGGTCGGTGGTGACGCCAGCCAGCTCCAGGGCCTCCTGCTTGATCTTCTCCGGTGTGCTCAGCTTCTCCTTGTGTAGCTTTTTCTTCTCGGCCGCTGCCTTCCTGGCTTCCAGCTGCCGCTGGCGGCAAGACTTGGCAGGCTCGGGCAGACGCCGGACCTCTCTAGGGAATGCTGTGAGCACCTGGATGGCCCCGCTGCTCACCTTGGCATTCTGGTTCTCCTCACTGCCAAACTCATCCGTGCTGGCCATCTTGTACAGGGGCAGCACGTGCAGCTGCTCGTCCTCGGGGATCTGGCCCACGCAGCGATTGTCTTCCTTGGTCAGGGTGCAGACCTGCCCCACACGGGGGAGAAGACATGGGGTCGGGGTACGTGCAGGTCACCCGCGCACAGCCCTACCTCCAGCCACCCGCCCTGTCCCATCACACCCTCATGACCACTGCGCCCGCCACTGCGCCCATCAACGGGCTCACATCTTCTCCCTGAACCCTCACCACTCAGCCCCTTTGCTTCTAAGGTAACCTCTCTCTCTATTAAAAACGACCTCAGAAAAAATAGTTATAAGCATTAGTTACACACACGTGGACTTGCATGTAATACTTTTGGACTAGGTAGGACAGTATATACAATTTTTTTTAAAACAACCTTTTAAAAACATAGTGCAAGTATTTATTGTGTATGAATCTTCTAATATCATTTACTTTGCTTTCCCCTGCTTATATTCCAAGTTCAACTGGCCCTCAGCCTTTGCCTTCCCTTCTCCAATACCCCACGTGATGAACAACCAGCAAAGGTCAAATACAACAAAGGGTGAGACATGATGGGAACCGCCTCTGTCCCTAACACACCTAAGGAACTTTACGAATGTCAAAGACAGCAGTGACGATTAAAAAGGAAACAGTAAGGACGTAAACAGGATGCCCTCAAAGGTGAAGTAAGAGGCGAGAGGGGCTGGAGAAACGACTCAGCAGTAGCTGCTTTTCCAAAGGTCCCAGGTTCAATTCCCAGCAACCAAATGGTGGCTCACAACCACTTGCAATGGGAACCATTTATAATGGCGTGCAGGCTCTGTATGCAGAGAGGGCACTCACATACATAAAATAAAGAAATAAAGAGGAAGAGAAACAGAGGAAGATGCTCAGTCCCTTTAGTGTGTAAGAGGCACACCTCGTTGATCCAGCAGACAGGATCTTGTGTTTTAGGAAACAAGTACTAAAGCTTGCAACTGCCAGCTTTCCCTGGAACGGCCAGAAGAAGCCATTTTTGAACAGAGCTGGAGGGATCCCTCATGGCATATGGACGGCGTCTGTGGGGGGACTGGCTAAGTAGCTGATTATCAGAGCCACACATGAAGGTCCGACACATTTCAACATGAATCTACACCCTCGGACACAGAAAGCCCAAGTTCCCGAGTAACTAAAAACTAGGAAGAAAAGCATGCCACAGGCCAGCAGGGCAGACATACTGTGACCCCATACAGCTTGTGTGGCCATGGTCCCCCCCTCCCCCAACCCCAGGAGCAGAAGGGACACCACCAAATGCTGACTGCCATTATCTCTATTAAGATTTCAGACAAGGGCTCTTAAAAGGATTTGTTTCTTCAGAACTGTGCGTGAGTTTGTGCCTGTGTGAATGTATGCCATGTGTCACAAAGGCCAAGGGGGCCTCAGGTTCCCTGAAGCTGAAGGTGGTTTGCCGAGAGACAGACTGAGGGCATCTGGAAGAGGCGCAAGTGCTCTTGACTGCTAGGCCATTTCTCCAAGTCCTGACTCTGAAGTTTTTACACTCAGGGGATGAGGCAAGTGGTTCAGTGCATAAAGCTATTGCTGTGCAAGCTGAGGACCTGAGTTCGAGCCCCTAGGACCCAAACAATAAGCCAAGCACGGGTGGGGCTCATCTTACTGGCCATTCAGACTAGCCTAATTGCACAGCTCCAGGTTCCAAAAAATAACACTAAAACCCCTAAAGGTAGACCGCTTCATAGAACGCCAACAGTTGACCTTTGACCTCCATGCACACTTGAAAGCACATGTGCACATAGCTGCCCACAACTACAGTCCACTTGCATACACACACGTACAAATTCTAACACATGAAAATCTGTACAAAGTTTTGCTAGTGATAGTTAATCCTTTAGTGAAGACTGTGTGAGCTGAAAGGTTACGTGACCTCCCAGTGCTCTTGCTCCTTCCTATTCCCGAGTGTCCTCACCATCTGGTTTTCTTTATCTTGGAGAGCCTGTCCTTTCTAGCAGTTCAGGTCTGGGCCCCCAGCCTTCCCTATAGCCTCTCCAGCCCGCACAGTCCTGTCTGAAGCGGACCCAGCTGAAACGCAAGCATAGTAGTGGTGGCTTTCCCTTGAGGGGTTTCCACCTCAGTCAGCCCTGACTGGCCCCCTGCTTCTCCCACACACGCATGCCTCTGCAGACCCATTCACGCTCTTTAAACCTTTTTTCTTATTCAAGTCATGCAGCCTAGCAGGCAAACCTGCTCTTAGTAGTCTACTGTGAGGATTTTCTGTGAGGATTTTCTGTGAGGAAGGGCAGGAGTCTGCCCTCTAGGCAACGCTGCCTAGGGCTCCAAGAACACGGCCTCTACATGCCTCCCTATGCCTCCCAAAGCCATTAGTTGGCTCCCTCCACTGGGCCAGGCTTTCTTACCACAGTGCACCCATTGTAGAGGTTATGCTGGTCCTTGTGGGCGTGGGCACAGAAGTCCATGCAGGCTGTGACCCCCGAGAAGGGCCGCCCTTCCTTCCGTCCAAGGCGGCAGTCGATCGCCACATCCTCATTGGTCACCTGTATGAATGGCCAAGAACAGCTGTTCAGGAGGCTGCACCTGCGATCCAGGTCTTAGAGAGAAGCAGGTTAAAGATCACAGCTGTCTCATGAATCTGGGCCGTGAGAGGAAGGTTTCCCAGTTGAGAGGCCCTGGCCCTGAAGGAATCGCTCTCTCCTTGGTTAGCTCAAGCATGCTTGCCTAGGCAGACAGGAACTCCGGCCTCTGTGGAAGAAGCTAGGCTAGAGGCACTAGAGGATTACCAGGGAGGAGGATGGGAATTGGGGACAGACCCCAATGTGTGCATCTCATCGAAGCACACAACGGCTCCGGGAGACTCGAGGCTGAGCCCTTTACGAATACAAAGGGCCGCACTCCCACTGCCCAACATCGGGGAACAACGGCCTGTGGTGAAGAGCGAGCCTGGCTCAGTACCTGGTTCTGGTAGGCCTGGGGGGCCAGTCGCTTGTACAGGGGCGCAACTTCAGTGGCCAGGTCCTGGAAGCTGTTCCGGAGCACCTCCTCCTGCAGAGAGAACAGTTGGGTGTACTCAGAACTGCATTCACCGGCAAACTCCTGCCAGAAACGAGCCCCACCAGAACCACTGCTGGGTACCACCGGAAAGGCAGGAAGCCAAGTATCTGCAGGGCTTCAGTGCTCCTCTGTTGTGCCCACTTTAAAGCTGGGGACACTGAGGCTCACCAGGAAGAGCCAGGGCTGAAAGGTGCAGTCACCCTAACGGCTAAGCTACTGTCAGTCACACATATTTCCGTCCAGGACAGGACGGCGGGCCCTTGCTTTCAGAGCTGAATACAATGCTCACAGGTGCGCTGCCGTGGGCGGGGTCTTTCAGGAGGTGTGGATCTGTTCCCACGTTAGAGAAAGTAGGAACTGTCCGGCCTGCAGATTTACAGTCGGCCTGGCCCAGAGCCCGTTGCTAGCCAGGTGTCAAGACAAATCCAAAGCCCCGGCTGCTCCACCTTTCTGAAACACAAGTTAGTGACAAACTAGGTCTCTCAGTGGCTCCAAGTGGTTCCTGTACTAGAGAGCAACCTTGTCTGCAGCAGCACCGAGAAGTTCCACCACAGCTTACACCAAGTGCTGGCTGTGCTCGTACACGGAGCAGCAGGCCTGTTGCCTCTCTGGCTTTATGCAGGCCTGTAGGGACTTGAGGCCACGAGCATAAACACGGAACATTTATGAAGAAGGGATCAGCGGGAACACGGCTCGGTCAACAGTCACTGCAACCCACATGACACTGTGTCAGGCCTGGCCACCGCTCTCACGGCTGTCTGGGGGCTGCCACCAGCTCAGGCAGTCTAAAGTAACACGGCTCCAAGGCAAGGCTCCTGAGCTGGGGAAGCGCAGGCCCAGGGGGAGACCCTGCCTCCTTCACCGTGAACTCCTGCTGGGTCTGAGCAAGTCACTGTAGAGTAGGCAACGCTACCTGGGCAAATGGGTGGTCCTGGGATAACCGAGACACACGTGAACCCAGCACACAACAAGTACCCAGGACATGGCGACTGACAGAACCAGGGATGGCTCTTGGAGAAAGTAAGCCATTGCATCTTTTTACTGCTGGCAAGTCTTAGGCCCTGGAGCTCTTCAACCCACTGAGGCAGACACACTTGCTTCTTCAGGAGGAGGGGATCCTAGCTTACAAAGAGCTATCAAATAAGAGGATTTTATGCTTAAAAAATCATCTAAAGGTTTTCTGATGAAAAAACTGAATTTGGAAAAAAAGATTTTTATATGTGTGTGTATTTATGGCATGTGTGTATGCACAGGTGTCTGCAGAAGCCAGAAGAGGGCATTGGCACCCTGGTGCTGGGCATGAACTCAGGTCATTTGGAAGAGCAGCCAGTGCTCTTAACCATCTTTCTAATCCCTGAAAATAGTCCATTTTACTTACGGAGAACAAAACCATGAAGATGTTTACATGGGCTATGGTGCACAGAAGAGGTGGCTCCGTGGATGGCCCTGTCCTCAGCAGAGTGGGAAACTCAGAAATTTGAGTTCTGGAAGGCCAGACTGGCATCAGTGTGCCCAGGAAGCCTGAACCCCAGCGGAGAGACCAGTCCCCTGACCACACCCACTAGGGGCACAAGCAGGAAGGAAGGGAGCAGAGGTGAAAAGACAGTGTGCCCATTCTGCTCTGGCCATTGCATGTTCTGGCATGGAGCACAGAAAGCATGGCAAGGGAGAAATGGCCTCAGCTGGCACTCATAGATGCTACACCCTTGGTGGAGGCTGCAGTCCAGGCCCAGAGGGCCTTGTTGTATTGTGACGGGGATAAAAGAGAGGTCCCGGAGGGGAAACCAGGGCGAGAAGCCATGGAGATGAGGCCTCTTCATAGCCCTGTATGTGTGCACCACCCAGTGCGCCGCGACAGGCTCCCAGCCCAGGGACGGAAAGGGCCTAGATGGCTGCATGAGCGCCCAAATGTCTGCCCAGCCCCAGGGGAGAAAGGGCTACCTCACCAAGCCCTTCCTCCTCTATCCCTACGCCCCAAAAGATGTCCCATGAAGAAACAACCGGATCGAATGCAGATGAAATATCTACTTTTGCAATGGAAGCATTCAGAATAAGTCCTTTAAAGCTGCTGTGTACGTGGCAAGAGTCTGAGGATGTAGTTAGCAGTCCTCGGTTTTCCCACCACCTGCTCTTTCTCAGCAGGGTGAGGCTACCAAAAAAACCCAGGTCAAGCAAGATATGCTTTCTGCGTATTTGTGCTGTAACAAGCCAATCCTACCTTTGCAGAGCTGTTAAGGATGCAGGTGGGAAAGGGTATATGCCCCAAAACGCTTTCCTCACCTCTTTGGGATTGTCCCCTGTGAGGCGGAACTTGCGTGGTGTTTTGCTCCGAGCATACTTGCAGCCGTTGAAGTACATGCTCCAGGAACAGCCGAAGGAGAAGGAGGCACCGCAGGTGTTGGGGTCTTTGCCTTGGCAAGCGCAGGTCCGGCTGCAAGGTACAACACAGGCCAGGCATACAGATGTGGTCTCTTTGTTAACACTGTCCCTGCCAGTCCCTGCAGAGGACTGGCATCCAGTCCTCTTTCCAGCCCACAACTCCAAGTTTCCCAGCACGGTTATCCTCTGAACGCTCCTGCTTAGTAAAGGATGGCTGTCCAGAAGGCTACACAATGTATGAGTCTAGCGGGGACATTCTTGCAGAGGCAAACTTAAAGGGACAGGAAAGACACATTGTTGAGGGCTAGGGGAAGGGCTGTAGATGAAGGGTACAGGGGTTCTGCATGCTTGTACATGTGGGCGTCAACTTCAGGAATTACTCTCTCCTACCATGAACTCAGGTGTCAGGTAATCACCTCTCCCCACTGAGCCATCCCATGGACCCTTGTTCTCAATTTTGACTAGGCAACATGACTACAGATATTTATCAAAATCCTCCAAACTTCTGGGGTTGGTAGAGAATGCCTTTAAACCCAGAAGTCAGTCTGGAGGCAGAAGGCAGATCTCCCCGAGTTTGAGGCTACCCTGGTCTACATAGCTAGTTCCAAACCAGCGAAGGCTACAATAGTAAGATCTTGTCTCAACAAAAATAAAACAAAACCCTCTAAACTATATACCTAAAGGGTAACTTTACTGAGACTAAATGCATCTCAATGAAGGGATAGGAAAATCCAATAAAGACAGGTCAATGTTGATCTGGGGCTGAACAGCAAAGCTGGAGCTCAGGGTTGCCCGGCATCCCAGTGCTTGCTACCCATTACCCGTGGCCGCACCCCCCACCACTGCCACACCAACACATACTCATCATTGAGGCCGCATCTCCGGCTGGTAGGGTTCCCATACTTCCGGAGGGTGTCGGTGAGCTCCTGGTAGAGGGTGTCTCCAAGGCTGCGAGGGATGCCCTCCCAGGCCAGGATCAAGATGACAATCACTGCGTTCTGACAGTGGTGGCCTGCCCGATGCCGCACCAGGCACAGCAGCTTCTCCTCCAGTGTGTGTCTTCGGATCACCTGCAGAGACACGGGACCGAGCTATGATCCTGCAGGGGTGCACAGCTCTGCACGGTGCACCCCCTCACCACCCCACAGACCTGGAGTTATGGGCTTTAGGACAGTGCCGTCAGTGAGAAGAAACAGCAAAATAAAAAATAAACACGACGAAGTCTAAGACGTTTGTGGGCTGGAAATATAGCGAGACTGCTATGATGTCCCAGGGAGCGTGCAGCACAGCGCTGCACGTCTGCGTGTTCACGCACAGAGCATTACACTGCGGAAACAGGCTCCTCCAGAATGCGCCGCACGGCTGTGTGGGTTTGGAGGTCAGAGAAGGACCTGGGCTGCAGACAGATGTGGTCTCCCTGCCACCCAGCTGTGGAAAGGGGCCTGACGCAAAGCTGGGCACCAGTGGGGACGTCTGCTCCCCAAAGCTGGGAAGCCTAGCTCTGCTTAGCCAGACGGGGGGTCCCAACCCTGTGTACTTGAGCTTTTCCAGCCCAGCACAGCTAGCTTCTCAGTTTGTAGGAACAAAAGGGAAACGAGATCTTTGCAAATCCTATCACCCTGCCCTTCCTCTCAGACAGAATCTTCCTCTGTAGTCCTGGCAGGTCCTGAACTCACTGTGTAGGCCACACAGACCTTGAAAACACAGAGATCTGCCTGCCTCTGCCTCCCCAGTGCCGGCGTTAAAGGCACGCACCACTGCACTTGGCCAGAAACTTTAAGATTTTCTTCACTTGAATACTGATGTGTGTGTATCTGCGAGGTGATTTTGTGCTTCCCGAGATTTTGCGAGCCTGTGGGTGCAGCTGGAGCCCCGTCAGAGCAGCAGAACTTTCAACGTCCGAGCCATCTCCCCTTTTAAAGCCACAGGTTCCCCGCTTTTTATTACTACAGTAAAATAAGCATAACATAAAGCTGCCGTGTCTGGCATGTATTTTGGTGGCTGTCGGCTCATTTACCAGGCTTCGCAGCTGCCACGTCTTCTAGGGAACCGGTTCTCAACCTTCCTAACGCTGCGGTCCTTTAACATAGTTCCTCATGTTGTGGTGACACCCAACCATAAGATAAATGTTTTGTTGCTGCTGCATAATAACTGTTATTTTGCTGTTATTAATCTGTAATGTAAATATGCGATATGCAGGGTAACTGATACTTGACCCCCCAAAGGGTCAGGACCCACAGGTTGAGAACCACCGGCACACCACTCCTACTCCCATAGGCTGAAACTTCCCTCATGGGACAGCAATGTTCCAACCCCCTAAGCTCTGATGCGCCCCGACCTCTGAGGTCACTTTTGTTGATTAAAATTTTCTGTTTCAGCCTTTATGTAGCGTGTCTGGGCGTGCCCACTCAGGTCAAAGGATAGCTTCTAGGAGCCATTTCTGCCCCGCGTCACCTGGTAAGATCTAGGGACGGGACCACAAGGCCCGTGTGCAAGTGCCTCTGCCCACTGAGCCAGCTTGCCAGCCCCACACTTTGTTTTGTTGTTGTTGTCCTTTTGATTGGGCCAAGAATTGTATCTAGGGTCTTGCACATCCTAGGCAAGCACTCTGTTACTGAGCTCCATCCCCAGTCCTTCAGCATTGCACTTTGTCTCTGTAACCTGCCTATGAAGCACCTCACATACATAGACTCGTATGCACTGTAACTGACAACTGGCAGTGCTCTCAAGGTGTTCTGTTTGTGGCAGCATGGTCCATGACCTCCTGCAAATATTAACAGAACATCCTGCATGCTGAACGACATGCAGCCCTGATCATGAGGGCTCGGTCCAAGGCAGGGACATAATGATGTCATCCTCTACGTCCTGCCAACAATCCACTGTCATTTTTGAAATCGTGTCTGGGAACTCAGAAGCACAGAAACTAGACAGCAGGTCAACTGCTGCTTCAAGACTCTCTGAAGGGTTGCACGGCCCCTGGCCCCTGACAGGTGTCTGCAGATGCTGACATGACAGTGGTCCCTGGCCAAACTCTGCTCATTGTCTCCCTGTGGCTGGTGTCACTCTCCAGGTGGGTGCTCTGAAGAGGCGCCTCCCTTGCACATTAGACCTTCTCCTGCAACGGCCACCTCCCCTAGGTGAGGCAGCAGCACGCTTCTTCGCGCGTCTCTAAGAAGCATAGGGTTCTTCTGGGAAAAGCTCTACAACAATGGCTGGGAAGTGCTGAAAGTATGTGGTGACTGAAGTTCAGACGTGTTACTTTTATTAAACTCGGAGATGCGGAGGCAAGGGGTGGGCCCGGGGAAAGATGGTGGGTGTGCAGGTGACATCCGAGTCAGCCACACAAACATCCCTGCAGCCTTCCTACCTTTGACCCTGTGGCCCTCCTCACCAGAAGTGCTCCTCCTCCTTGGGCCACTTAATGCTTGGGGCCCTGTTCGTGTCTGTGTTCCAGGCTAACCCAGCCTCAACATTCAGCCAGTCCCTCCCTCAACTCCTGCAACAGTAGCATCACAGCTGTCTCTTGGTTAAATCTTTTGTCTCCAGGTCTCTGTGACCTCTCCTTCAGGGTGCCTAGGCCACTGAACATGAACCAGCTACCAAGAACCCAGCTCAGTCTCCGCCAGCTCTGTAGCAGCAGACACCCACAATTTCAAGAGCTGTGAGTGGGCCAGAAGGTCAAGGCTGAGTGACATTCTCCCTGCCCAGGTGCCTAGGATCCCTGCTCAGAGGCGGGTAAGAACCAAGCCTTGTTATCACACCACCTCAGCTTGACTCATGGAGGTCAGCCATCAGTGTTTTCCCTGGCTTCCAGGATACTGGCCACATATAAAAAGAGGAGCCAAAATCCTTGGTCTGAGGAAGGGGTATCTAATAATGGGCTAGGCCAGCAGCATCCCAGGTCCTCTCTTCCTACATCTACAGTCTTTACCCAGGGGTCACATACAGTAAAGATTAACACAGTTCTGACAGCACAGAATGCCGGTGCTGGCATGTGACTAGGACAAAGATGATCAGCTGCCACGAGGGTCACTGTCTCTGGGGACCCAAGATGGTAGGACTGCCTATTTCCTACTCACCTTCCCTGCACTGGCTGCAACCTGGGCCCAGGGGACAAGAATGCTCAGGCACACTTAGCTGTGTGTGCCAACACTCACCCACTTGGCGATAGGACAGCCTCGAGAGCTCTTTCCCTCCTTCCCCGTGTAGATGACCTTCTCGATCCGGATAGCTTTTCCCTTTTCTCCATACCTAGAGAGGAGAGAGAAGCCACATCAGCACAATGAACACCAGAGAACATGCAATGTTAGGAGGGAGGGCCCCAGGGTTCTTCAGCCCAGGCTTCTGGCTACTGTGGGGCAAACAGAGAAGGGGAAAGTTGAAGCTGTAGCCACTCAAAGGTGCTCATAGGCTTTGGATGCTTACACCCAGGCTCCTAGCCTTGGCTCATCCTTTCCTCTGTTCCTGTCCATCTTGCCTGTTTCTGTCCTCAGGCAGAGAGACAGGCAGAACAGCTTCTGACTACTTCTGACCCTTGATGAAGTCACAAGAACCCACAGATATTTGCAGTCAGCCTTGTTGGCCAAGGACCTCTGATTAACTACTTATAAAGTCAATATACAAATGGAAAAAATGTGTATGCATAGCTTATTGATCTCTCATAACCATCCCATCTGAATACAAGGATGTTAGGAGAGTGCCCGCCAAACAAATGCTGGCATACAATGGACAAGGCCACCCCTGCGCACGCGCTCTCCCTGGGAGGCTATGCCTCAGGAAAAGACAAAGGCAAAGGCCTCTGATGTCATATGCTCCACCACACCATGTTTATGGACACAGCTATGACCATGAACATGTACCACACAGAGACATGGAGCAAGGCTGCCAATGATCAGGCAGCCACTGTCCAGCTGCGTAAGCGTGCCGAGTTACAGAGCTTGTCTAGGCCTCAGTCTTCTCTCGGACAGGGGGACGGTAGGGACAGCCCTACCTCCCTGGCTTGGCAGTATATATGCATTACTTAAAGTGTGCCAAGCATGGAGGAGGAACTCAGCAGACTTCTTAACATTATAAAAGCCATCTTTTTGTTCGTTTATTTTGGGGTTGGTTTTGTTTTGTTATGGTTTGGTTTTTCAAGACAGGGTTTCTCTGTGTAGCTCTGGCAGTCCTGGACTAACTTTGTTACCAGGCTGGCCTTGAACACACAGCGATCCACCTGCCTCTGCCTCCCTGAGTGCTGGGGTTAATTGGGTGCATCACCACCCCTAGCTGCCATCTTCTTTTTGATAACTTTTCAAAATCTTCTGCACACAGGGCCATTTGCCATCCTGGCCTGTGCACTCTTCCAGTCTCCCTTTACTGAGTTCCTGACATGCTATGGGCATTTCTGCTCACTCTGGGCTTTACTGAGGGAGTTTCCAGCCATCTCTCAGTATGGGACACAGACTTCTTTCCTTTGAAGAGTGAGCTGAGGATCTCCCTTTAGGATCTAGGACCTTTAACTAGGCATTCCTCAATTAACTTAGGCAATGCCTTTTTAACATCTAAGGAGACAGACGACTAAGCATTTTTTCCTTTGGTCTACGAACATGATATTTTTTAAAAGATTGATTTACTCTATGTATGAAGGTGTCTGTATGAGTTTGCACCCCTGTGAGAATATGGAAGCCCTTGAGCTGGAATTACAGGCATTTGTAGGCTGTACGGTTTGCTCTGTGGGTGCAGAGCTCCAAACTCTGGTCCTTGTGATTGCAAAGCAAGCACTCTGCTAAACCACCTCGAGCTCCAACATGGACAAGTTTTCTAAAAAGACTAAATAAAAATATCCTTTTATTCCATAGTGAATTCAGTTTGATCATGACATTTAAGTGAGCCATTTAATAAGACATAATGCTATCCCAAGGTCAGCAGTTTTAAGACACCCCATTTTTCATCTCATCTGTGCCACTGCAATGAATCATTAGACCCCAGAACCAACCCAGCAACAGCATTGGTGTTGGATACAGCTCAGTGGTACAAAAGTTGGTATCATTAATCTGCTCTTGGTCTGTAATTTCTCTGTATACATACATACACATACACATACACACACACACACATATCTTGCCATTAACAAAGTGTCTTGTGGAAAAAGCAGTGGCCAAAGTGCTTTCCCCACTCTGTACTGATGGTTTTCCAACATACATATTTTTGAGACAGTTTCACTATGTAGCCTAGGCTAGCCTAGGAACCCAGTCCTCGTGTCCTTAGATTCCTAAGGGCTGGGATTACAGGCATGCAGCAAGCCCTGCCAACACTTAGATGTCTTTTTCAAAAAAGCTTCCTTGTTGCATTTCCCTGTTTGAAAAGGAAACAGAGTTTCTTTTCAGCACTGAGGTAAGTTGTCTATCTCGCTCAGATCTTAGGGAGGTGGGGGGGGGGAGACGTGCTCTGACCACATTAGCAGGCTGAGGGCTGCCAGTCCCTTATAGGAAGCGCTTGCAGACACCATTCGGCACCTCTGTAGCCGGACCTGACAGTGTGGCTTTTGTTTGGTGCCTGGATAAGTCTCAGCTCAACAGGCTTTATCAGGACACGGCCCCCAAGGGCAGGCCTGGGACCTAGGTCTGTTTAGGGATTCTTGTCAGGGCCTAGCATAAGGCTGCCACAGCTCTCTCGGAGAGGGATATCGTGTTCCCCACAGGAGGGTGAGCTGAGGACACTGGTGCTGGCTTTCTGACCAGCTCCTTCCCCACTGTCCTGTCCTTCTGAGAAAGCCCCTCAGAATTTGCACTGGAGAGCACAAAGAAAGGGCCAAGTTGTTTAGCCAGCTAGATGCTTTTTTGTTCTTCTGGGGAGGTAGAGAAGGGCATGCCATGGTGAATGTGTGGAGGTCAGAGGACAACGTGGAGAGTCCTTTCACCATGAGGGTTTTAAGATTACACTGAGGCTTGAGGGCAAGGGCCTTTACCCACTGAGCCATCTTGCTGGCCCCTTTACCTCTAGGAACAGAACTTGGCGATCAACTCCTGCACTGGTTCTTTCTCCTTAGATGTCTTACTTCCTGCCCTCTTATGAAGAGTGTAAACTACCAGTCTCTGAGTCTGCAAGGACGGGCTGAAGCTTCTCGAGGACAGCTAACAACTTGGCCTGTGGTTCTTAAAGGCTGGCCCAGGATTGTCAGCGGAGGTCTCACTGGGAGTCAGTAGGTAGGTAGGTAGGTAGGTAGGTAGGTTGGTTCTCAGGTCCCACCTAGACTCGGAATGGGCAGGTGCCCTGCCTGTGCTTTCCTAGTCCCTCAGCACATTGACTCCTGCTCAAGTTTGAGAAGCATTAAACCTGGGCTTCCCCAGGGCTGGCTCTAGCATGTGCATGAGATCAGTCTCCCCCAAATGAAAGGACCATGAGCGATGCAGGCTCTGCAGTGCCAGGCTGCAGAGAACCCTTTCCTTGACAGAACCCAAGGCTCTGTGGGGGGCCACCCCCAGACTGGACCTTGACAACCAACTCTATCAGTACCAGGACCTGATAAACAATCCCAGTGGGACATTTTAGAACCTGCTTTCACCTCCGCTTCCTCCTCCAGATCTGTACCTTACAGCCAAAAGCCATCAAAACCTCCTTGATGTCAGCGAGTGCCCCTCCCAGACTTTGTCAAACCCAACAATAGTCGTCCCCTGAAGAAAAAAAACGGAGAGAGACACAGACAAAGTCAGCTGGGACAAGCCACAAACAACACCCTCATGAGAAATTCATCCTCCACCTGCTTCCCTCCTTGTTCCAGAATAATAAGACATCTATAAGATAAACTCAGAAAAGAGAGGGAAGAGATCAGCTGCTATGCAAAATGTGACCACAGGCTTTGTGTGTTTGAGAGATGGGCCTGGAATAATTTGGAATAATTTGTCATATGGGAAACCAAATTAGCAGCGATTCCAAAGGGTCATGTCAGCAAGAATCAGGGGCGCCTGAGCTGACAGACTCACAAAGGTGAGCCCTCACAGTCCTCCAGGGGTAGGGTGAGTGGGCCCTGGCTCTCAACTCATTGGCAGCCAATATGAAGATGGAGGCACAACCTGCTCCATGACTCATGGGGTCCTTGCTGAGGAAAAAGCAAGCATTCCCAGATCTGGAGGTGGGGGTCCCTCCCTTGGATCCGTTTCTGAAGAGTCTATAGTTGACTGTTATTTTTAAGGCAGGGAGGGAAAGACTACAATCTCAGCACCACAGCTTCCTCCAAATCCTTGTTTCAGAAGATACTCTACTAAAATTAAAAGTTACTTTGAGAGCTGTCTGGGAATCTTATATAAAAAATTTTAACATCTCTGCCCAAAAGAGTACAACCAAATCAAACTAAAACCAAAATCCCACTCTCCCAGCTCAACCCTGAGTGAGCACAGCACCGCACTCCCTTACCGAGAGCACCGGCGAGCCTGGAGTGCCGGCTCAGCCCAGCACCTGGGCGGTGGAGGCGGGGGACTAGGCCATCAGGGCCAGTGTCAGATACACAGTGAAGCCTGAGGTCTGCCTGGGCTGTCCAAAACGGTCTCAAACAAACTAACCCCACCCCAACAAAACAAAACAAAATCCAGCAATAAAAGTCATCATCCAAATGTGGCCTGGTGCAGTCTGCAAACTGTGGCAGGCATGCAAGGAGGCCCACAGCAAGGACATACAAACACACAGAAATCTAAGTCTCTTTTCCTCAGCTCAGGCGGGGCCCTTTAAATCAGGACTGCATTAGAGTGGGTCTTTGATCAAATGGCCTTTCTGATGGTTATTTTGCATAGAAACGTTTCCAGATGGCTTGGGGAATGAAGAATGATTGGTACAGATCAGTGACCTCCATCCAGCTCAGCTTACAGCAGATACAGTCTCCATCCTGTTCCCTGCTGCACTGACAGGCTTAGCCCAGCCCCCCTTGACACAGAAGACCGCCTCCCATGTTTGCAGAACCTAAGCCACTGAGGCCTCCTTGAAACGGTATGCATATGCACAAACAAACGCAGAGCACCCCTGCTTTTGTTTTACTGAACTTCCTAAGGGCTGGTTTTGAAAATAGCAGTGCACACAGGACAAAGACTGTCCACCCTCTCCTGAGCACTCGGAACAGACACTTCAGCTTCCATGCCGGCTCAGTCCCTGTCCACAGCACTCCTACACTGCACTGTGTCCTTGTGCATCTCTGCTTCCTGGACAAGAAAACTGAGTCACGTGACTGCCCCGAGGGGACTCAGCAGTGAGTACAGGATCAGGCTGGGACCTGCTAGCTACAGCATCTGCGAGCTTAGCCGCAGAGCTACACCACACTCAAAAGACAGCAGCTCAGTACTACCACCTGCTGTAGCCTGTGCAGACCTTAAAAGCTCTTGTGAGCCAGGAATGGTGGCACATGCCTTTAATCTCAGCACTCAGAAAGCAAAGGCAGATGGAGCGCTGAGTTTGAAGACTGCCTGGCCTACATAGGGAGTTCTAGGACAGCCAGGGAGGCATTAAGAAAACCTGTCTTAAAACAAAACAACAACAAAAACCCTATAAAAAGTCTTTATGTGAACAACTTCAAAAAAGATTAAAAAAAAAAAAAAGGAGCTGTTAAATAACCCCACAAAAAAATAGAGGCAGGCAGATCTCAGAGTTCAAGGCCAGCTTGGTCTACAGACTAAATTTCAAGACAGCCTGGAATTTTTCAAACCATGTCTTGCAAAATAAAACAAACAAACCAAAATATAAACAAAAGCCACACTCCAATTCAGTACTGAATTGGTAAACTCATGACACCTTCAACAACAAAAAAACAAAACAACAAAAAAAAGAAGAGGCCGTAACTCAACTCAGTTTAAGACCTAAAAGCAACTGACCCACTTTTGTAGCGACGTGTACCCTGACCCCAAGCACCCAGAGTCTTTTCAGGGCTCCTTGGATAAGTATGCAAGAAGAATCCAGAAAACCAGGAAAAGAAAATCAGGGCAGACCCCACTTATGACATAGTTTCCATGGGGGTGGGAAATCAAACCCCCCTGATGCCAACAGAACGTGAGCTCAGTCCTTTTGCGGGACATCGAGGGCATGAGGCGCATGTTAAGCAACACTGTAGAAAAGTTATCCAAGGAAATCAGGCTGTGGGAAACTAAGTCCGCACGACAGAACACCACACAGCAGTGTTTCTTCGATAGAGCTGTTTTGGGGAACAAAGATGGGGCACACGGAGGGCAGACCTACTGACGGAATGAAACCCAGGACAGGGTGTGAGGTTCCTGCGTTGAAGCTGCCACCATCCAGATGTGGGGTTTCTCCCCGGTGCCCTCTGGCACCATCCTATGGACTCAGGTGCTCGGCATCCACATTCCACCATCACGCCCCACTCTCCCTCATGTCAGCGTCACTCACCGCTCCTCCATGAGCTCCCGGATAGAGGCTACTGTGGGGCCAGATCCCAGGTGAGTGTAATATGGGCCTTCATCTTTCTCCACTATTTGTTCTGCAGAAATACCAAGAGCAAGCATTATTTGGAGACAATTAGGCAACACTAATTCAGAAAGGCAAACCACTAACAGAAAGTAAATAAGTATGTTCCCAACTGCTGTACAAACTGTGTTCAACCCCTACGAGGAAATACACAATAAAATTAAATTCGCAGAACACACCCACCAAATGGTAAAATTTAGGAATCTGATAAAACCAAGTGTTGTCAAGACCGTGGTCTAGCCATTTGGACTTCAGCTCACCGTCAGCCAATCAACCAAGAGTCAGCAAGCCACCCCAGCACCGCCACAGAAGGGACCCAAACTCCAGGGCTCACAGCAGCAGCACCTCCAAACACAAGTATCCATTAACAGACAAGGCAATAAATGAAGTGTGGTGCCTCCAAAGCCATCAAGAGAGCGTCGCTTGGCCCCAGGAAGGAGGAAGTTCCTGCCTGCAGTTCTGGATGGAAGACCTTAAACGTACTATACAAAAACTCCACCACTGAGGTATTGGTCCCAGGCCCCTTAAAGAAAATGTTAAGACAGTGTATTGCTAAGTTACCCTGGCTAGATTTGCAGTTGAAACCCTCCTGCTTCAGGCTCCTGAGTAGGTAAGTTACAGGTCTGTGCCCTCAGGACAAGCAGGGATGAAGTTCTGAGACTGCTGTCACATAGACAAACCTTAGTGAAACACACCAGACACAGCAAGGACATGGATGCATGCCTGAAACCCCAGTAATTGGGAGGATCAGGAGTTCAAGGACAGCCTTGGCTACATAGCAAATATCCCAGGCTACAAGAGACCCTGTCTCAGAGCAAAACTACAAATCTATTAAGAATTCAGCTAAATGAATTATCTAGAAGAGGCAGACAGGGCGCAAACGAGGTTCTCCAGAGCTGAGAAGAGTGCAAGTGGCAGCTACTGCTGACGCGCACAGGGGGGTTGTTTAAGGTGGCAGAAAGGTTTTGGAGACAGACAGAGGTGCGGGAAGAACACAGAACATGTGTTTAGTGACCCTAACTGCATGCACAATTACACATGATTACACGGCAACTTTCCGCTAGACATATTTTACCATGGTTAAAAGAAAACAGGAATTGGGGCTGGCAATTTGGTTGAGTGGGTCAATGTGCTTGTCATTAAGCCTAGAGACTTGAGGTCATCCCTGGGACCGACATAGTAGAAGGAAAGAATTGACCCCGGCAAGTTCTGGCCTTTGCAACTGTACATTCCTCACCATAACGAGTAATGAAAGCTGGCAGAGTGGTGCGTCCCTTTAATCCCAGCACTAGGGAGGCAGAGCAGGCGGAACTCTGTGAGGTCGAGCCCAGCCTGGTCTACAAAGTGAGTCCGGGACAGCCAAGGCTACACAGAGAAACCCTGTCTCAAAAAACCAAAACCAAACCAAAAGTAATAAAAATTTAAAAATAAATAGAAACAAAGTACTGAGGCATGCTGACGTTCATGAGGCCTGAGAACACTGTTAAGTGACAGAAGCCAGAAGGACCTCACACGATATGATGACATTCATGCAAATTTCCCCAAAGATAAATGTGTACCAACAGAGAGAGCAGTGGCTGAAAGGGAAAGAGACAGGGAGTGGGAGCTTAGCTGACACAGGGTTTCATCTGGGGCAGTGAAAGTATTTCAGAGCCAGAACTGATTGTACGACGTGTGTACACGTCACTAACTTTGAAATGGCGAATTCTGTGCTGTTTGAGGTTCGTCTGCTAAAATAAAATCAACTGTTGACTCATGTACCCTTTTAAATGAGTTTAAATGAAATTTTCAAAGTGAAAGAATCAGACTCCAAAAGCAATAACCACTTTGGACAGGTGTTCTGAATGGACACTGCAAGGGACAGGCAGACTGTGAGCCACACATACTTAAGGTGGTTAAGCTCGGCTCCTGTCAAAGGAGACAAGTATGCGCAACAGAGGAAGGAAAGGGATGGAGCCCACTGAGGAGGATTTGGGAGTCCCGTCGGTAGCGTGCCAACATTAGTCTCTCACTCTCAAAAGCAGGCGAGGACAAAATAATTAACATGGGAGTATGTTAAGGTGCATGAGATTAATAATTACTAATGATTAATTACAAAAAAGTTTGTTGTTCTCTTTTAAACAAGTAAAACCTGGGGCCAGTGAGATAGCTCAAGGACCTGATAACCTGAGTTTGATCCCTGGAACCCATGTGGTAAAAGGAAAACAGCTCCTACAAATTGTGCTCTGACCTCCAGTGACACACACACACACACACACACACACACACACACACACACACAAACTTTAGAGTAAAATGTTACTGCAAGCCATCATGTGTTATCTGATTTCATAAGAAATTCTGGTCACACACATCAAAACATGTATGAAAGAATTTTCACAGTATTCTTAGCAGTGTTCAAGTGGGAGCGATGTGCAAGGTTAGAAGGGCTGGGCCCGACGGTGTAAGCTCAAGTCTGAACCCCAGTGTGATGTCAAGAATGAGGTTTCCAAGAAGTAAGGAGGCCGTGAAAGTGAGCCTTCGGGCTGAAGAGATGGCTTAGTAGTTAAGAGCTCTTGTGCAGGGGGTCAGGGTTCAGCTGCTGACACCCATACTGAGCACTGCTGGCTATAACTCTACCGAGAGCATCTA
>REGO01000075.1:1458391-1538905 GCA_010120015.1 Rhombomys opimus | reverse complement strand
AAAAAAAAAAAAAAAAAAAAAAAAAAAAAAAAAAAAAAAAAAAAAAAAAACAGGTGGGAACAACCAAGAAGTTATTGGAGGTTGACGGTTGACTTCTGGTCTCCACGCACACACACACATGATCACATCCACACCTACACAGAAGTCTGAATTATTCTGCTTGCTCCCTGCTCTGGACTAGGTGAAGTTACATCAGAGAAGAGTCTATGTCCCAGTTCCCGGCTCTCTGAGCGCATCAACCTTGGAGTTTTCAGCTGACAAGCTGTGAGAATGCTTGCTTAAGCTGTCCAGTGTGTGGTTAGGCTGTAACAGCACACACTGGCTAACATATACTTGAAACCCAGCAACAGTGGAATGGATAAATAAAACATAATAGTCAAACAGCTGGGACATGGAGTGAGCACCTACAATTGGAGCACCACAGCCTACCACCACAAGACCACGGTGAGGGACCGAAGCCCAAGACTGAACCAGCAAAACCAGACTCCATCTAAATATTCAAAGCTACATGTGGCTAAACCATGCTGTTTAGAAATCCACACAGAGGTGGCAAAATGAAACGGGACACTCAAACAATAAATTCTGACCTTCAGAAAATGCCATTTTCAAAAGAAAAGCAAGAATGACATTGCTACAATAGTCAAGACAATGGTTTCCTGGGGGTTCAGGGACCGGGAGAAGGACGGGAGGGGAACAAAGGAGCCGAGGACCAGGCACGGCCTAGATCTTGACCTATATGGTGGTGATGTGGGCATTCATTTTAGATGTTTTCATGGAATTGTAAATGAAGGCTTTACAAGCTGTCCTGGGAGTCAAAAAGCCACAATTTTATAAGGTAAAACTGTTAAAAGTCTAGGGGGCTTGAGAGATGGCTCAGCAGTTAAAAGCACTTGCTGCTCTTCCTGAGGACCTGGGTTCAGTTCCCAGCACCCACAGGCGGGATCATAACCATCTGTAACTCCAGTTCCGGGATATCTGATGCTCTCTTCTGGCATCCATGGGCACCAAACACGAATGTGGCTTACAGACATAGATTCAGGCAAAAACTCATTTGCATAAAATACAATAAAAAAATTTATAAGCTAAGTCCATATTCACTTTGTATAGAATGTTATGCTCTGTTTTACGATAGATATAAGACACACACCCAGTTACTCCCTTTAAAAAGCAGTTGTTTCTGCTGGACAGACACGTGACCCACACAAGCTACCCTCATGGCATTTCACACCAGGAAGAGATGAAATTTTCAATGCTTGATTTTGGAACAACTGGGTAAAATTATTGATACATAGTTAGAAGTGTAAAGCTACCTCCCCCTGCAGATGCCCCCCCTCCAGAAAAAAAAAAAAACAAAACACAAGTTGAAAATGGCCCAGAGCTTAAGAGCACTTGCTGCTCTTCCAGAGGGCCGGAGTTCACCCCACCCCCAGTACCCTTACAACTGCCTGTAATTCCAGCTCCAGGTTATCCGATGCCCTCTGTGGCCTCTGAGGGCAGATACATACAAACACACACACACACCTTATAATAGACTTTTAAAACATTACCTAAGTGGTGAAAAAAAAAAAAAAAAAAAAACCCAGAAGATTATTCAAGTAATCACAGAGTAGGAAATATCTCAAAACATGACATAAAATCCACTAACCACCGACTTAAATAAAAGGAAAGACCCTGATAAACTTAACTAGAGGTACCCTTACAATAATCACAATCAGAAGTCAAACTGAAGGAAAGAATTCATACCAGGGAGAAGGATCTGTAACAACTGTTTTCCTTAACACATTAAGCTCTCCCGCAGCTCAGGAAGGGAAGTGCTAAATGGAAAAGAGAAGGGGGAGGGGATGCTCCTTAGAGAGTTACAAGCGGCGGCTTCAGCAGTCCTCTCCTTTTTGACAGGTCGCTTGTCAAAGCCTCTGCCAAGACAGTGCCCAGGAAGCAAATGGTGCAGAGAGCAACGCAGCCACATGCCAGAGCAAGTGCACAACTGGTCTGGCCCAGCAGTTTTAAAGGAAGTTGGTTGCGTTTGTGTGTGGGCACGAGCCCCGTGTGACTGCACGTGTCTGTCGTCTCAGCACTCAGGAGAATGAGGAAAATGCTCCTTGAGTTTGAGGCCAGCTTGGGCTACACAGCAAGTTCCAGGCCATCCTGGGCTATACAGAGAGTCATCTTAACTGAAGGTCAGGGGTTAGGGTGGGGAAACAGATGGGAGTGGGGGATGGGACACAAATGTTCATGTGCCATTGTTTGTGACGGGAAATTCTGCAGAGGTAACCTGCGGTCCCACCACCAAGGACTGACTATTACTGAACCCTATGTTAGCCTAGTACGCAGCTGGAATTAGACTCGTGTACAGAAAATTACTTTCAGGTAGTTGGGGGGGGGCATTTTTCCAATGTTACACATAACATATACATCTGTATGTCACATATCTGTACATATGTAAGCATGAAGGTATACACAGGTCATTACCAATGCTAGTACCACGGTGATGGCAGGCTTACACTGAGTTCAGTCTCGCCCCTTAGTCAAGGAGCAGAGGCTTCTGGTGGCTCCTGGTGGTTCTCCAGCCTCTAGGACTGTCTCAGGACTGTCAGTTCCCAAAGTATGTCTCCCTTTCCATACCACAGTGACATTCCCCACACAGAGGTCTGCTCACGGCTCTTCCTGCTGAGGATGCCAGACAGACACATTTCACCACAGCGGCCACAGCAACACTGCCCACCATCTCCGCACAACCCTACGCTCACCCGTGCACCACCAGCACAGCCTCCTGCCACCCAAGCGCACAGGCCCTCGAGTCCTTAAGTGCTTTCCTGTGGACAACGGCACCTCCCTTCGTTCCTCTTTTAAATGTGTTGTGTGCATACATAAGCGTGCACTCGCTCATGTGCATGTGTGTCGGACAAGCATCAATACTGCATGTCTTACGTGCATGCTCACACAAATGCAGATAGATGTGCACATGTGTTCAGGGGCTTGAGATGGCCAACAAGCATCTTTCCTTGATCCATCTTCAAGTTCATTAAGACAAAAGTCTCAAAACTGAACCTAGACTTGGCCAATCCAGCTGGTCTCGCTTGCTCCAGGGTCCCTGGTCACCCTTTGGAGTATCAGAATTCCAGGTCTGATGCCATGCACATCTGTGTGGGTTATGGGGACCCAAATTCCAGCCTTCATGTACTCTGAGCCCCCCATAGACTTCCACTTTTTTTGAGGTAATGTTTCTCTTTGAACATGTAGCTCGCCTTTTTGGCTAGACGGCTGTCCACTGAGCCCCATGGACCACCTGTGTCCTTCACCCCACCACTGGGGATACAGATTTTCATGTGGGTTCTAGGGACCCCCGTGCTGGCCCTTATGCTCACCCAACAAGCATTGCACCCACCGAGCCATCGCCTCAGCTCAAGAGCTCATTCGTAAGGCCTAGCTGATAGGCTGTGTATCTAGTAAGGCCCTACTAGGCTTTCCCAGAGGACCTTGTACACGCCAGGCATCAAGGAGAGGACCGTTCTATTATGTAACTGTGAGTGGTACACACGAGAACAAATACGGATCCTGTGGGCAAGAGCCTGGGCAACAATGGTGGCTACGTCCCCAACCTCTCTAATCCCTATGCCTCTGGGTGCAAAATAAAAGGCTCATGAACTCAACAGGCTGCTATTGTTCAGGCTCTTGTCAACGACTCTGGGGCTGTGAGCAACTTACACAACCTTCCTAAGTTCCAAGCAATTAAATGATAGTTATACATTACAGGGCAGCTGAGGATCAGAGGAGCTGTCAGATACCAAGTCCTCAGCATTTTATGAATGGCTTCAACAACAGAGAAAAAAAACAACTTACTCCACATACACCCTATTTTGAACCATGCAAAAACAGAAGACGACAGAGGAAGCGTGGTGGAGGCTGGGAGAGAGCAGCCTCGAGAGCATGAGGGTTGGAGTTAGTGGCTTGAACTCTCTTTATAGGTGCTAGTAGACAGCTACATCATGGCATACAGAAAACAGAATGTGAGACTACGACAGAGCTTCTGGGCTTCGCTCCAGCTTCTGCTATGTAGAGGAAATGCAAAGGAATGAACTGACCACAGGGTCTTGCAAGGCAACTGAACACCCGGGTAGCTCTGGTGGCTGCCTTCTGCCCTGCGTCAGGAAACTTCAGCTTACACAATTTGCAGAGAAGGAAGGAGACGTTCAAGGTGAAGCTGAAAACTGAAGCCTGGCAATTCTGCCCCAAACCAAGCCTATCTGGAAACTGGCTGGTCAGGTTTCTCTGGGAGGGCTGCCGAAACACAGGGAAGACACCCCAGAAAAGCCAAGGCCACAGCTGACAACACAGCCCAGGTGTGTCTTACAAGCACCATTTCTTGTAAGTGCGCTCTCTTTCCTGAGTATGTTTTCATGTGGGGATGAACATTAATGAAAAGAAGTCTGACACAACACGTATGTTTAACTATGAAACTTGTGTGTACACACATAAACACCAACAGTGCCCATTTCTTGTTATGTAAATATCTCACTTTACAGTTTTTGCCTTAAAAATATATTTTGTGTGTGCACATATGTGCCACAACACACGTATTGAGGTGGGAGGACAGCTTTATGGAGTCTGTTCTCTCTCCACCTTGGCATGGGTTCTGGAAGCAAACCTGGGTACATAAACGGAGCCACTCCACTGGCCTGATTTTGCTTTACGTAGACATCATTACACACAGCACTTTTATAGGTTCCTGAGTTAGGCATTAACATTAGTATTAAGAGATACTATAAATATGAAGTTATGTGAAAACCCGATGCTTAATTTGAATTGCAAATGCTTGATGTATTGCTCAGCATTTCAACATGACAGACACCTACACACCTGAGCTAACGAACTTCTAATGAGAAAAGGTTTGCTCTAGCTCTTGGGGTCAAAAGATTTTAGCCCATGGTCACTTTGCCCTGATGTTTGGGCCTGTGGCAGCACAAAGTATCACAGTGGGAATGCAGGCCATAGGCTTGTTGTCCTTATGTATGGTAGCTAGGAAGCAGAGAGGAGGAAGGAGATGGGTCTTGCAGGGAGGCTCTCGAAGCAGGAAAGCAAGCAAATCAAACTAGCTTCAGGAAGTCCCTGAAACTTACCATCTTCACTATGCCCCTCTGCTAAAGCAGGCAGTCAGAGCCAGGGTTGCACTGCAAAGAAGGCTCCGAGACCAGAACAGCTGCCTGAAAGAAGCAGAAACGAGCTTTGCTGCCTGGGAGAGGCTCAGACCAGAGTCACTTGGAAACGAGACTCTCTACCCTGTTGAGCTGCCTGCAGGCTGTGCACTATGCTACGCATTTCCCAGCTTTCGTGAGCGACATCAACCATGCTGAGCTGGGCCTTGGATGCAGCTGTCAGAGTCATTTCTATTCCTGTAGGTAACCCTTTACCCATACTCCTGTGCGTAACTCCAAGAAGACTCACGGGGCCACTAGCTGGATGTCAGTGGTGTCTGTACACTGGCGGGTTTGGGTTTGTTTTTGAGACCCCTGTCTGGGGTGAGTAGTTGACTGTGCTGCATCTTCCCAGGAGGAGTTTGGTCACATGCGTGCACACCCCGACAGCCTAACTTACTTCCATTAGGGCCCACCTCCTACGGGCTCCACTTTCCCCCAGTAGTGGCAAAGGCTAGGAACCCAGCCTTCATCACAGGGGCCCTCGGAGGGCATCAAGAGCCCAACGACAGCAATCACTGTGAACTTAGTGTCTACTCACTGAAACAGCATAAATGCTCTAACACTTTCAAGAGCTGTGGACACTCCCAGCTCTTTTATTCTGACTTGTAATATTACCCACCAAAGCACTAGGCCAGCTTAGAGGAAGGTCTAAGATTCAAGATCTAAGGCCAGAAGAGTAACAACATGTATTCCAAACATCTTGTATAAAAAGCAAACACACACAGATAGCAGACACGCCTGGGGAGTGGGCAAGGCTAAATGATGTCCAAAGAACATTGGAGCTGGCCTGAATGTGCTTTCAACCAGTCAAATCTGGGAGAAGCTGAGCAAAAGAAGGCAACTGTAGCAAACAGACATTAAATATAAACACTGGAAGAGAATGCTTAGTTGATGAAACCACACAACCACAGAAAAAAACATTTCATTTGCTCTTTTTTGTACAATGTTTGCAGGCACAAAAAAAAAAAGGAAACTGCTTTCTAAATCATGGGAACACCTTTGTGTCATTAGAAATTGAGCTTTTTGAAAAAGCTTAGACTTGCTTAAATAGACACATCTATCAGTACATATAGAGCACAATGAGAGCTAAATAAATAGGGCACCACTTTTCACCACCACGTACACTGTGTCCACTTGTGTGTTGCTAAACATCAAGTGTCTTTGAAAAAGTGATGGTGGAATCTGAGTGCAGGTACTCAAGAAGGCCAGAAGGTGGCATGAGGCCCCCTGAAGCTAGAGTTTCAGGTAGTTGTGAGCCATCCATCATGAAAGCTAGGATGTAAATGTAGGTCCCCGGAGAATGGAGCAAGTGCTCTTAACTGCATACACAGTAACTTCTTGTTTCAATACTGAGTCAGAGCACATTCTTTTTGAGGACACTTTAAATAAACAGAATGAGGCTGTCAGAGAGTCAAGGGTGTGGGGAAGTAGGAAGTTGCAAACCTGACTATGTAGGATAGCTTACCTAAGTGGAACCATGTTTCTGTGACTGGACTATTTCACCTAGAGAAAACGCTTTCTAAATCTGCTAACATTCAGAAAAATCCAGGAATTAAATATAAGAAAGACGGAGAGAATGACAAAACCATTACTGTCATCAACAATGAAAAATTAATCCATTCAAAGATCATGGGGACCTGAACAGCTTTGGCAATCCCAAGGATGACTGTTGGATGCAAAAGGGACAAAGTAACTTTATAAAAGCACTACCCCGCTCTCACTACCCTAAGCTGGTGGGGAAAATGGCATTGCTAACAGAGGGAGTGATGGGAAGCCCTGGAATGGGGGTGGAGGAGTGTCACCTAAGCTAAACACATCCTTCATCTTACTTGCAAGTCCACAGGAGATACAAGCATCCAGAAGCTCGTTAGCCCACACCACAAACCCAGAGTGCAGATGTGACAAGTGGACAAGCTAGCCCTGATCACTCCGATGGTCACTTAGATTTGCCTGCCCTGCCAAGCACACCCGCAGAATTTCACAACAGTGTAGCCAGGATTACAGCACCCCGCAAGAGCTCTCTGCAGGCAATGCCGCGCCACCAGGCCAGGGAGATGCCACTCTGCAGGGCTGAAATAATGTGCTTCATGTACTGTGAATCAGCAAGCAATGCATGGTGCTTCCCGCAGCAAAATGAGCTGCAACAGCCTTCTTGGTGATAACACCGAACCTACAAGTCACTGGGGGGAGGGGGCTGAGCTTATTTATAACATTTAGTTTTCTGACCTTTGGTTTTCCATGTTTATTGCTTCTAATTTTCATTATTTCCTATTTTTGCCATAGAGTTTTGTATTCCCCCACCACACCATCTCTAACTTGGACAATCTCATGTTTTTGCTAACACTAATGGCACCTTTGGAGAGGAAGGATTTTAGTGCCTCTAGAACACTTCTTCCATTTCCGTTACCATCTGCGTTTTGGTAGTGTCCTTGTGAATACACTTCCCTCTCTGGATTACAAGGTGTTTAATATAAGCAGGGAGTGATGGCACATGCTTTTGACCCCAGCATTCATGAGGCAGAGGTATGCAGATCTCTGAATTCCAGGCTAGCCTGGTCTACAGAGTTAATTCCAGGCTAGACAGGGATAGGTGAGGCCCTGCCAGGGAGGAAGGGAGATGAGGAAGAAAGGAAAGGGGGAGAGGGGGAGAGGGAGAGGGAGAAAGATGTGTACTATAATAAATCCATTTCAAATGTGAGTACGTCCATTTTATTTATTTTGACATTCTGATCTCTAAGGCCTCAATTTTCAATCTGTAGTCAAGGATGACCTTGAACCTACACCGGCCCGGTGAAGCTTTTGTTTGGGAGAACTATCAGTTATTCTATATTCTGTGCATCCGAGTGTATTCAGCATTTATACTAGCCCCTCCCCTAGCTCAACTTCCTGTCTGTCACTATTGTATATGGTCCTGCACGTTGGGCATTTCTTAATGAGTCCTTTACATGCATAAATTGTGATTTAACCGAGCACTGATCTCAGTCATTCAACGATATTGCAATACCCTGCTCAGAACTGCAATAGCTATATCCGACCTAAAAATCTTTACTGATCAGTAATAGCTACACAGGTCAAGAGACTCACAGGGCCCCTTTACTTAAAGGGGCATATGAAAAGCACTCAACCTCATTAGCCACTAAGGAGATGTGCATAAAGGCACAAAGAGGTTCTGTCACACACCACAGTGGCAAATACTGGTACTGCTTGCTGGTAGGGATGCGGAGTCAAGCTGGTATGAGTTTAAGTCATTACAGCCACTCTGGCTAGCTAATGGTGCCACCGACAGAACACAGCCTTAGCCCCAGGGATAAATTCAGAGTTCTGCCTGCCTCTGCCTCCCAAGTGCTGGGACTAAAGGCGTGTGATCAGAGATCTACCCTTCATTCTTACTACTGGGTGAAAATCTCATTTTAAATATGCCTCTAAGTCGCCCCACACCATAGGTGGCCTTTCCTCATTTCCAATTTCAATTCTTGAGGGTGTGGGAGCGCACGCGCGCGCACGCACGCACGCACGTTTTTGCTTTTCATTCTGAGACAAGGTCTTGCTTAATTGTGTGGGCTGGCCTTGACCTCACTCTAATCAGATCCTGAACTTTTGATCTTCCTACCTCAGGCACCAGAAGTTAGGATTATAGACAGGCATCACCAGCCTCAACATTAGGTAATCTTTGAGAGGGAAAGCTTATGCCCAAGGCCTCTCACCTGCAGCTTCTCATACTGTTTTGCAATGCACGTTGTGAGGTGCATACTTTTTTCCTGTAAGCTGTACCGTGTGGCCAGAGTTTAGCGGCATCTGTGGCCTTTGGATGTCAGCGGTATTGCATCTGCTCTGCCAACCCAAAATGCCTTCAGTCAAGAGAGGGATAAGGTAGCCCTCCTATTAAAACCCCGGTTATAGACTCATTTGCCCCAGACAGAATATTACCCTCGCTTACTCAGCTGCTGCTCAAATTCTTCCCTTAGAAATGAAGCCAGAGAAGACGACAGCGCAGTGGGCTGGAAGGGGACCAGAGACGGCAGGAGTTTTAGCTCCAGGTGTCTGTTTGATGGAGTTAAATGCCTGCAAATCTCTACCTTTGTGTGCCGAGGGTTGGGTTAGAAGATCCGTCCTGTGGGAGGGACTCTCACTTTGTGCTACTCCATCCAGTTTTTTTAAAAGGCTCACATTAGGGAGGACTTTTGCCTGGAGTTTCAGTGAATAGCATGCTCTGCGCAATGGCCTCAGTCTAACACTGCTGGGTCTCACCTACAGAGTTGGCTCGTGGTGTCTGGCTTCCGTTGCTGCCAGCCAACCAGAGCTGAGGGCTTACCCAACCAAATGCTGGAGTGTGAAGTCCCACTTTGCGCCTCCACAGGTAGTCTCCAGTCTCCAAGTTGTAGGGCTCCCGAGGGTCCAGGATTGTTTCCCCAGTACCCAGTGCTGTGCACCCTACTGCTGTTCTCAGGACAAGCTTCTATGCTGGCGGACAAGCCTGGCACCTGTGGCTTAAGATTAGGGCCAGCGCTGGTTTTCAGGCATGGAAACTTTCTTCTTTTATTGTATTCCTCTGGGCTCCTTTCATTAGGTTTCAGGAAAGGAATATTTTGCTATCTGGATATTAGGTCACTATTTTTTCCCTTTCAGTCCCATGTGGTATTTTTCCCTTCTCCATTAAGGTAAAGAGAAAAATGATTTAAGTTTAAAAAAAACAAAAAAACAAAAACTCCGCTTTCTCTCCTTACACCGGCCAGTGAAACAAGAAGCAAAGTGAGGTTTCTTCTTTCTCTTTCTTTCTAAGATATATACGAGCTCCTCTTGGGGAGAGCTGAGGAGAGCAACATACTATTTGTGGGAGAACGCCTCCCACATGGCTTGGGGTATTTTCCTTAACCCTATGCACTTCATCTTAACTCATTAAGACAGAAAGAAAGCTCTGTGCTACGCCAACCAGACTGGGGGAAGAAAAAAAAAACAACACATTTTTCTATCATTAGCAAGAGGCAAATAAAAAGCACTCATAATGAAAGAGGGGCCTCTCAGCTTCTGAACGACCTCCTACCTTCCCCTGCCTCTCTATAGGCACACTATGGAGAGCAAGTAAAGCAGTTGCTGAAGCCTGACAGCCAGAGTTAGAGCTCCAAGACCCACATGGTGGAAAGAGACACAACTACCTTTGACCTCCACAAGCATGCTGTGGCACAGGAGCACACTCACACACAGACGGAGAGAACTGTAATAGACACTAGGGCCTCTACTTTCCCAGTAGGGAAAGCCAAAAGCAGAATGCACATGGGGACTGTAAGCACTGCTTTGTGACCCTGGTACACAGAGACAACGTACACCCAATGCCCAGATCACATCGGGTTTTCTCTACACTTAGCAATCCTCTGTAAGGCCTCAGCTTTTTAACGCAATGCTACAGGCAGCTTGAGTATACAGCCAATAAAATCCATTTCCAAAAGCACCCACTAGCGTAACACTTCCTGAGAGCGGGGCAGGCAGATGGTCAGGACCTGTCCTGGATCAGGATTACTGGAAGAAATTCTTCAAAGTAATCAGATCACCTGCTGAAGTCTATGTTGCTGGCAATAGATCTTCCTTTATATAATAGGTCTACAGCTGACCACAAAGATAGACTGTGAAGAGATTATCCTATGCTTATCACACATCTCTGATAAGATGAAATACAGAGGTGGAATAAGGTTGACCAGTTAACCCAAAAATATGCAGGGTACCTGCCAGCCTAGATGTGTCAGAACTACAAGGGACAATACAGTCATCAAGAAACACAGGCTTTAACTGCAAAAATGAGCACACAGAACACTGTCAGCCAGCGTCAAACACTGACTCACTCAGCACTTGATGCTCATAGCTCCCCGGAAGAGGGGCTGGGTTGGACTTTATCCTGCCTTTTCCTCCACATCTTCCTGTATGACCTTCACCCCCAATTTGAGCCCACACCCCTAAACATTGGTCATCTCTATTGTCAGGCATCTTTCTGGTCTACACGTTTAGTCTGGAAATGACCACAACTGCAATGTCCATCATCAATTACAGCAGCACCTCTAACTCCTGGATCCAGTCTTGACTCCTCTCACACATCTGCCATGCTGGCCTGTCGTTCTGCTCTAACACACAGTCTGCTGCCCAAACTGAAATCTCAAGAGTCACATCAACCGTTCCTCCTCCTCCACTCCTACCACCTGCCACTGCTGAAGTTTTGTCCATCTTTCCCCTCTTTCCTAACCAGCAGTCACTATTTTTTTCTCTTTAATTATTATTATTATTATTATTATTATTTTTTTTTTTTTGAGATAGGGTTTCTCTGAGAGCCCTGGCTGCCCTCAGAGACCCACTGCCTCCGCCTCCGAGGGCTGGGATTAAGGGCGTGCGCCACCACGCCCAGCCTTTGGCAGTCACTAACCCAAGCACCCAAGATTTCTTGCTTGAGCTTGCAAACTGGTTTCTCTGCTTTTAGTATCTCTCCTTCCCCTGAAACGGCTCTCCCACCACTCCCAGTGAACACACCAGCCACACCAGAACTTGTCTTTCTCGAATCTCTCCTCACCACATCTCATGTGGTTTTGCATGCCCTTTCACTTCCCTGTACTCACATCCTTTCCTTAGCAACTGTATTCCTGTTTACCGCCTATGGTCCTCTAAAACTCAGACATCAGCTTTGCCAGGAAGTTTTCTTTGATCCCCTAACTTAGGACCAGATTCTCCACTTTTATCCAAATGCCCTATTGTTTTAAAAATATTTTAAGACTATCGTATCAAAATGAACACAAGGGAAGGGAACAAATTTTTAAAAAAAATGCAAGTTACAGGAAATAGACTCTAGGTGATCACAAACCAAGATAAGTGCGTGTTCTCCACTCCGGGCTGTCCCTACCGATGTTACCCGGTAGTCACTGAAACCAGCCACATCTGCTGCATATCACTCCCTCCCCTAGGCTTTCACACAAGCATTTTCTCTTCTTTAGGCAGGGTACCAGGCCTAAAATGCACCAGTTCTACGAGACGTGCCTCCTGGCCCCACGTAGCTAACCTCCTGCCTGGGCTCTGGTTAGTTCCCACAGCTTCCTGCTGGCTGCTCCTCAGATACATAAAGACACAGTTAAAAGCTAACCCAGGTTGCTTTCTCATCTATGAAATAGTGACTAGATCCTAAAGGAAGCTTTCCCCACTAAGATAGCGTTCGGATTTGTTCTCTGTCCTAATCTTTCTCTCTGGGCATTTCTCCATTACTGAGTGTGGACACAGCAGTCCCCAGAGTCCAGTATCCTGCCCATTCCTGCCAAGGGTTACAGGATAGTTAGGGCAAATAAGATATCTCCAATGCAAACTTCCGAATATCAGGAACACTGCAACACCCACACACTCTCAACAGTGAAGATCATGTTTGTTTGTGTTTACATGCTGTGTGTGTTTGTCTGCGTCTATGTACGTGCCATGTTTGTACCTGGTACCAACAGAGGCCAGAAGAGGGAGTCAGATGCCCTAGAACTGGAGTTAGAGATGGTGTTGAACCTGTTAAGGGGGTGCTAGTAACCAAACCTAGGTCCTCTGCAAGAGAAGCAAGCATGTTTTTAAGCATATGTTATGGATATTTAGTGGACTCTCCAAGACTCACTTCATAGCCCAGAAAACTTCTTATATCAACCTGCAAATTCTGCCTACCAAGGGTAAGGGATAAATTTTTGGAATGTGGGATGGTCCCCATCTGTCATGGATCTCAGAGTGAGCTCTTTTGTTGGAAAACCTTCTTCACTGATTTACTCTACCCAGAGCAACTGAAAAGGCCCATTCTGGACATGGGGCTCCATGTCTTTCCTAACAGGAGCCTCAGAAGCTGGAGGCAAACCCCTTCATCTGCTGCTGTTTGTGGTAGGTAGGCCTTGCTTATCAGTTAACCAGTTTCAGTCACAATATGGCCTGCTGGGGAGCCTGCAGACTTGGCTCAGTAGTAACCATCTGCAGCACAAGCCTGATGACCTGAATCTGAGCCCTGAAAGCCCACTTAATAAAAGAGAAAACCATCAACAAGTTATTTCCTGACTTCCCCTGCACCATACACATACAAAAAAGCTAAAAGAAAAATAAGAGTGTGCAAGGTGGCTAAGAGCCCAAGTGCTTAAGTTCAAATCTCGATTCTACCACTTTTATGACCTTGGAACAGCTTTTGCTTCCACCTGTTGAAGTGGAGCCGGCTCCAACCCTCACATCCTGTGACTGCACGGTGGATCAAATGAGGTGGTGACTGGAGCACTTGGTCTGCTGCCTGGAGCTGAGCAGTGTTTCGTGACTAGTACTGTCGCTCTCAGCGGCTTCCTGCTTCAGGTCATCACCCTCTAGGATACACTTAAAGGTTAGAGAAGGGTCCAAGCACTCCCAGCTAGTGAGTGATGGAGCTACACCTCAGAGTCTAAAGCGGCCTCGACCAACCCTCACAGTCATAAAATGAGATTTTGAAAGTAACACATTTATTAAGGACCAACTAAGCCCTAAGCAGTAGGTAAGGAGCTCTGGGCACTATATTCAGACAAGTGGGGCAGACATATAAACACAGAAGGGCAAGAGGGGCCATGCTCATAGACTGTACACACTTCCCCTAAACACTGGGGACCGGGAGCTTCCCGGCCGTACCTTACAGTCATACCTGACAAGGAGCAGAGCTCATGAGTGCTCTTCACCCCTCAAAGAAACCCAGGGCACAATGAGTAAATCGCGGCCTCCCAGAGTCTGGGGTCGCTGGAGAGGATGGAGTCCAGAGCCCCGCACTCACTGGGACAAGCACCTTAGAAATCATGTGCTGTTCGCACATTTTAACAACGGAGGAAGACAGCCTTTGTGTATTCACACAGTCACAAGAATTCAGTGTGCTTATCGTGAGTGTTGCTGGGCTTGTTCTGTCAATACTGAAAGGCATGTGCCGTTCATGGGCCTTTCTTAAGTAGCAGGGCACAGGAACCAGAGCAGATCCAGGGATGCCAGTGCAGCAGCAAGAACCTCCTGAGATTGTCATATCCGTGCAGTGTCCTCAGCGCCCAGGGAAAGGCCTACAGACTGATGGGCTGTCTTGCCCTGACCTGTGGAACAGGGACACCCGGCCCAGATCTCATCCTGACAGACCCGGTGCATGTGTTGCTTCTAGCTGCACAGCCACTCCAAACCTGTCCTGAGTGAACAACACTGCCATGGCCAAGACCTCTTCCTGGACCATCATCTATCTGCTTCTTCCCCTCCCTCCCCCTCAGACACTCTCTCCCTCTCAGGGTGTTTTCCTTACAGTTCCTGTTCCTGGTTAGTCTCTTCTTCCCCCATAAGCCAGAAGTTTTTCAAATGTACACGATAACAAAGACATCACTTGCTTTCAAACCTTCAGGAGCACACTGCTCCGCCTGGGTCCATCTCCTGACATTGGCCCCTGGGCCCTGACTGATCTGACCCCTGTCCACCACCTTCAAGCCACCTCATCCTACTTTGCTCTTTTCTTTTTTCCCTAGGCCAAAAAGATTCCAAACAAATCCGACTTTCAGCCGGAGGCACTCCTCACTCCTAGAATAGGGCTATGCAAAGGCACCATCTTTTGCAGGAAGGCCTCTGTGATGTCAGGGCACAGAATCTAAAACCACCTGGGAGATGGGCTTCTGGGCATGCTTACGGGGGGTTAACCTTGACATAGAAGGCCAGCCCCTGTGGGCAGCACTATGCCCCGGCTGACATTCTGATTACATTAGAGGAGAAAGGAGCTGGGCACCAGCAAGCATTCATCATCTTCTGCTTCCTGGCTGTGGTTGTCACGTGACCAGCTGCCTCAAACTCCTCTCTGACTCCCCTGCCCTGATAGATGGCATCCTTGAACAGTGAGCCAAGATAAACTTGTTTTCCTTTAAGTTGCTTTTAGCTGAGTATTTTATGGCAGCAACAGGAAAGGAAAGGAAGACAGCGTCTCTGATGACGGCTTCGGCTACAGTGGTACCAGTTTCCTCTTTTTTCCATGTACCTGCCAGCTCGTTTCCCAGAGCACAGCACAGCAGTAGGCAGTCAGTAAGCCATGTGCCAGAAGTGCCTTGAAACCCAAGCCCGCCAGGCAACTTTCTGTCCTTCCCTAACGAAAGGACTTACCAACACAATCGCAGGTGGGAAACTCAGCCTGGGCCTTCTTAGCAGGCGTGTCCAGCAGACTCTTGGTAGGTGTGTCTAGGTACTTAAGAGGTGATTCCAAGAAACCGCTGAGGGTGGGCGTGAGTGGGTTCTCAGCCTTGGTGGGTGTGGCTTCCTGCCCGCCCTCCTCTGAATGGAAGCAGGTGGTTGAGAGCACAGTCACAGCCCCTGAGGACTCAATCTTGATCTTCTTGGGGGAGCGAGCGGCAAAAGGGCTCTCTGGAGCTGGGAGACACGTTGACTGGTTTTCAGGGTCTTGAATGGGCACCGAAGGAGGGCCTGGAAGCCCAAAGCTATCCCCAAATTCAGCCTCAAATTGCCGGATGAGCTCCTCCAGCTTGTCATCGGCAGGGGGAAGGGGGCCACCAGTGGAGCCTGGCTGCATGGCTGCCACAGGGCTGGGGGCCCTCATTTCCTGAGTAGGGGGCAGCAGGCTGTCCCCGGAGGGACTAGGTGCAAATAGCGCAAGAGAAGGTTCTGAGGGCAGAGGGGCAGCAGAGCTCTGGGAGGCAGCACCCTGGGAGGCGGGAGGCGGGGCAGGGAGCTGGGTGGGTGGAAGTGCCTGTCCTTCTGAGGTTTGGGATTTTAGCCCTTCCAGAATAATCTGCCTAAGAGGCAGGAAGAGAGGCTGCATGTCCCGGGACCTGGACTTCTTGATCTGAATGGGCTTTCGGACACTGGTCTTAATCCCAGGGGTGGTTTTCTCCACTCCCATAGCACCTCCAGCTGGGGTAAGGGGCCTCTTCTTCTTCTCCTTGGGTGGTTTGTCGGGAGGCCGTGGGGCAGGTGAGCCTGGCGGAGCCCACCAGCCAGGAGCCTGAGGCTCCGTGGGAGCAGGGAAGGAGGCTTCATGGGCCTGTTCCAAGAACAGGTTGCGCTTGTGATGAAGGTGTTGCTGCAGCGCTGTCTGGGCCTTCTGGTGGGTGTCGGGCTCTGACGATGGCAGGGGAGCCTCCCTCTGGGAAACAGGGGATGGTGCGGGGGCCGGGGAGGAAGAAGGGGCCTCAACCTTGACCTTGGGCTTGGTGGGCAGGGCCTCAGGCCGCTTGAATACTGACTGGATGTAATCACTGGCGCTGCCCAATAACTGCTCCAGTTCAGCCATAGGGTCAGGGCTTGGGCGAGGCACAGGCCAGGAGTTCCGGGGTGTCGCTGGAGGGGTGTCCGTGCCCCATGCTTCTGGAAACTCAGTTCTTGGAGCCGCTGGAGGGAAGGTGGGGCTATCAGGAACAAAAGTTGGATGTTCCTCTGGGGGAACCACAGGCCATGAGGGGGCCCGGAGGTAGGACTGGGGAGACCTGAAAGGGGCAGAAGGGGACAAGGCCTCTGGGAGTGGACAAGAGGCCTGGGAGGAGGAGTGGGAAGGCTGAGGGAGGGCAGAGGAGAGCTGGGTGAGGGCCTCGATGGCGATGGCTGTCTGCAGGCTGATGTTTTTTTCCTTGGCAATGCTCAGGGCACTCTGGGACAGAGGCAGGCCCTCCAGGGGAGGTACCTGGGGCACCTCAGAGCTAAGGAGTGGTCTGGTACTTGGGTTTGGGAGGCTGGCTTCAGCAGGAGGCAGAGTGCCTGAGAGCCGGGGCCGCTCCTGCCCTCCCTCCATGGCCACAGACTTGATCTTCCCCTCCAGCCACTCGAGGTAGTCGGGGCACTCTGGGCCATCGCAATTGCAGTTGGGTGGTTTCATGCCATGCCTTGCGAGGGCCAGGGCTGTCTGTAGCGTGTCAAGGTCTTCACCGCCCTCAGGGCAGCTCTCGGGTCGGGTGCCCCTGCTCTTGTCCACAGCCCCACGACTCATCTCACGGTTGAAGGTTTCATAGAGCCGGGTGCTAAGGGCCCCATATGAAGACACAGCTTCGGCCACAGCCGAAAAGGCCACCAGATCATGGGCATCTTCCAGGCGAGCACTGTGAGCAGGGCCTGAGGCAGCGTCCCAGTCGGGCTTTTGGTCTACCCGCCACGGCCCCGCAGCTCCCAGCAGACTGGGTCCAGAGGGCTCTCTAGCACCATTGACCGGCGCCCCTGAGGTGCTTAGCTGCCTTGAATCACCATGGTACACTGGCCCTGAGTCCATCTGACCTGGAACAGGTCCATCAACCGGGCTGAGCTCTGAGCCTGTCTGGAGAGAAAACAGAGGAGAGAGAAGAGAAGGAAAAACATAAACCACACTCTCTGTAAAGTGTCACCCCACACCCAACCGACAGTGTCACTGCACACTACCCAGGTACACTTCAAATACACCCCCCTTTTCTGGCAAATTCTCTCCCTGGTACTCGCTGAGCGTCAGACTTTTCTTCATGCATCTCCACTCTTTAGCTGGCTTTACCAACTTGTAATCTCAGAGCTGGGGAGGGGAGACAGGGTGGTCCTCAGGCTTTGCTCTGGCCTACTTAGCAAGCTCTGGACCAATGCGAGACCATGTGGGAGGAGAGGTGTTGGGAAGGGTGACTCCTCAGCCCTGACACATAAGGCTGTCCTCCGACCTCCGTATACACACACTGTGTGCTCACACGCAAACACACATGCGGAGTCCTAAGTGTCACTGGGCCCTGTGAGAGCTCAGCTCAATAACAAAAACCAAAAAGACCCTAAAGCTTCCAATAACCAAAGTCACCCCAGGGTCCTCCTGCCAACTCTGTTTCTGTGTGAGGAGGGAAAGCAAGCTAACCAACCCCAATGTGGAATGGTGTGTTGTAAACAGGAAGCTGGAAAGCTGTCCCACTTGGCCCGGGCAGGGATCGGCCACAGCTTCCTACTGGGGAGGAAACCCACAGTCCCCTTCTCTCCTGGTTAAATCCTCTCAAGGCAGGAGAACCAACTAACGTTCCCACACAGCCCCAAGGGAAATACTGATGACTGACCCCACCGATGAGCCCCATCCCATATTGAGATTGGCTCTGCCTGACGTTGAGATTAGCCCCACCCCGCGCAGGGCCAGTTGGGATGCTGGCATTGAACTCCTGCTTGAGAAGAATCAGGCCTCGAAAGAGAAGGTGTGGCTGAAGCGGGGCCAAAAGGACCTGGGCTCAGCGCGGTAAGAGCGGGCGCAAAGGCATGGCACCAAGCTTGCAAGACCTGTTCCTGGAAAGTCCTTCCTGTCTATGGAAGGCCAGAAAAACCTCAGAAGGAGTGACAGATGCTGAGTCACAGGCAGTAGGTGGGAGCCTGGTGAGCTGCAAGACTGACAGCTACCGAAGACCTCAAAGGTCACAGCAGCTGCCGCACAGGCCACCAGTCCAGCGCTGAGCACCTCCAGAGGCGCAGCCTTAAAAGCTCCATCTGAAGCAGGCAGCGCTGCTGGGAAGCTGCAGGACTTGGGAGTAGAGCAAAGAAGTCCACGGGACCCCAGCTCCTTCCCTTGCTTCCCGGCTCCGTGAGGTGAGCGAGCACTTGGCTCTGCCACCTGTTGCTCACCATGATGACCTGCCTCAAACACTGTGATGAAGCCAAGTGGCCATTGACTGAAACTTCTGAAACCGTTAGACAACTTCCAATTTTTTTTTTTTCTATCTCTGTTGCCCTCCCCCACCCCGACAGCAACGGAAAGCCGACACATGGGAGACTTTTAGTAAAGACACCACCTTAACCAAATGCTCAACATCAGTTACCAAACAGTTGACCAGAAGCAATTTAAGGGAAGGGGGTTTGTTTTGGCTCACTGCCTGAGGGTACGGTCTGATGGCAGGAACGCACGCAGCTGAGACAGTCCACAGAATGGTGTCCCCACCTTTAGAATGGGTCTTATCCCTTCGGGTAGCCCTCTGTAGAGAAGCCCGGGGAGACCTACCCAAGGGTGTGCCTTAATGTCCAAGGTGATTTTTAGCCCAATCAAAATTGCCCATACAGCCACCACCACAATACGACACACCACACTCGGGTGAGACGCAGGACTCAAGACTCAGGGGAACTGCTGCCAAAACGTAGAACCTGAATCTATTCATGAGGAAATCATCAGGTAAACAAAACTGCAGCTTACTACATAATACCTGAAGTGTTCTCTCAAAGCCTATAATCAAGAAAGAACCTCTTCCAAAGTTACATAAACAAAATATGTGTTTATAGGTTAGATCTCAAACTAGGGTAAAGCAGCAGTTGCCTCCCTGATGCAATCTGAATAGCAACATGAACAAGATAGCCCGTGGTCCACCCTAATCTTGACTTGGATCGTTGCGTCACAGGTAAGAACACACTTCTGGGGATGTAGCCCCATGGTAGGTCACAGGTCTAACGTGCGAGGCCCGAGGTCCAACCCTCAGTGTGTGCCCCTCCCAGAAGGTAGAAATTACAAGTACAGAATCCGACTTGGAACTAAAGAACTAGTTCAGCAGTTAAGACCACCTGTGGCTCTATCAGAAGAACAGAGTTCAAATCCCAGCACCCACACTAAGTGGCTCACAATCCCTGTAACTAAGTGGGAACCGACACCTCACTTCTAGCCTCCGTGGGCACTCGTGCTTACACACAAAAAATCTTTTTAAAAACACTCAATGTCCTTGTTGTTCTGACAAACACATCCAAGTAGTTAACAGTAAGGGGACACAGTGGTTCTAATTTAATCTCAAGAAGTTATAAAACATTTATATGCATATACAAAAATACATACATAGAGAGAAAATACTAGAGCAAATGAGAACATAAACATTCTGGGTACATGTGAGTTCCAGGTATGATTCTTGCAACATTGCATATATTTTAAGATTCTGTCAAAATAGAAAGCTAAAAAAACAAATTAGATCCTTGGGTATCACACAAAATACAGTAAGATGGCTAAGATACCACCAGCTCCAAGACTGTCAGTCAGGCACAGCCATCAGGCTGCAGACTGGCGGTTGCCACTGGGCATCAGGCCTGCTGCAATGAACCCTCAGCCTGCAGATCCCATCTCCTCATTACTGTCCCTGCTCTGGCCACAAAGAACCCACATGCTTCTCCAGTGTCTCAGAGCTTTGAGCATGTGCTCCTCCGCTCCTGGCCAGTGGTTTGTTGATCACTGTAGCTTATTCTCCAAGCATCACCTCTATTCCTACCCAGTTTGCAGCGTGAGCTGCACCTCTATCTCCAGGGCTCTTCAAGGTTACCTGCGCACTGTGGCTACTCCCTATTCTTCACTTATCACATATCACGCTATTCCGTGTCTAAGCAGCTGCCTCCCACAACAGGTGGTAGCTAATAGAAGGCAATGTTGGAAGCCTACAGACTCCTGTGTCTTTCCTACCCATGCTGGCACAGCGGGACACTCCCCGGCCAAGGAAAATCTCCTATCCCACGCTGGCCATGCAATATCTGCTGAAAAACTTTTAGACACCTAGGAATGTGTGTCATGGCGTACGTACTGCTCACCTTAGAAACTTAGTGTGGCCTACAGACCTGAAGCAGTGCAGCTTCACACGCTTATGTGAAGGGACAGGAGGAGGAGCAAGCATAACCAAGAAGAAACATCAGAGAGCAGCAAGATTCACAAAAACAATGTCAGGAAGACTAATGCCACATGAGCTGAGGCCTTCCCAAAATGGTCAAGACAACG
This sequence comes from Rhombomys opimus, assembly GCA_010120015.1. NCBI lineage: Eukaryota > Metazoa > Chordata > Mammalia > Rodentia > Muridae > Rhombomys > Rhombomys opimus. Next base: position 1,518,037 of record REGO01000075.1, on the reverse strand, counting down.
AAAAGGGATTTTAAAAGTTATTTTTGGTGTGTGAATAAGAAGAAAGAACTAAGGCTGGCTGTGTGCCACTCAGTGCCTTGAGAAGGAAAAATGCTTTTCAGACCAAAAAGAGAATAAAGGGAAAAGTAGACACAGACATGGAGGGGAAGACAGGAACGCCAACACAGGTGGGAGATAAGAAAACCCCGAATTCCAGTTTCCTGGCTAAGGACACCCACTGACATATTTCTTGATACCTGCCAGTGAACCTGCCAGCAGAAGCTGCCAATGAACACTGAAGGCAAGCATGTTCCTAGCATGTTCAGTCCCGAGTTTGAAAGCTGCTGTGTTCTTGAATGGGTAGAGGGACCATAAGGAGTCAGGTTCGACAGGAGACCACCAACCAACAATTTTTAGCCTGTATCTTACCGTTTTGTGTTGTGTGGCTTATGACACAGAAGACAGATACCACACTGCACAGGGCAGAGCCGTGGCTGCCACAGGTCCGGCTCAGCTGGCCTGTCCCGAGCTGGCGGTTGCTTTTGACAGATTTTAAACATCAAAGTGTACACCACGAAGCCTTGACTTTCTTGAAGGCTTACCTGGCAGATCTGTGTACAGCAGAGAGGAGCGACTGCAATACTGTCTCAGCACACAGCACCCTCCGCACCTCAGCACAGGCACAGCCTTCTGAAGCCAAGGCCGCTGGTCGGGGTCCGTCGCTCTCCGAGGCCTGAGTCGCTATGGCTTCATTGGCCTGCGCTGCCTATGAAGCCTCTGCAGGCTTTTGATTCACAACTCCATCCGAAGATGCCCAAGTTTCACAATGTCTCCACAATTCTGTTGAGGCCAGCTACAGAGAGTGCTGGCCTGTACGTACCTGTCACCACAGCCCAGCCACATTCAGAGAACAAGCTGTTACATCAACTGACAGGCCTGGGGGTCTGGAGGTCTGTCACAGTGAGAGGGCCAGCATAGAGAACAGCTCAGCAACTATGTATACTTCCCTCTTCTAATGATGCCCTTGGCAGCCTGACGGCCCCCTCTTGCACATCCTATGCACTCACATCACTCTGAACCTAAGCAGCTGCCTCCCACAATGGGTGGTAGCTAATAGAAGGCAATGTTGAAAGCCTACAGACTCCTGTGTCTTTCCTACCCATGCTGGCACAGCAGGACACTCCCCGGCCAAGGAAAATCTCCTATCCCACGCTGGCCATGCAATATCTGGGGAAAAACTTTTAGACACCTAGGAATGTGTGTCATGGCGTACGTACTGCTCACCTTAGAAACTTAGCGTGGCCTACAGACCTGAAGCAGTGCAGCTTCACACGCTTATGTGAAGGGACAGGAGTTGCCTAGGAGTGCACCAGCAGCAAAGGGCTCCGTATCCACTGAGCTGCACATACGTCCCTCTCTGAACAGGCGTCTCTCCTTGCCTTACTGTCCATTAGTCTGAGATGTTATTTAGTCATACTTGAGTTGGTATGAGTACAGAAGATAGGCCAATCTGGCCTGAACTGGTTTGGAGTTTAGGCAAAAATAAGGCAAATTGTCTTCAAAGTCAACTTTTAAGGAGACTCCCTATTGACCATTTTATACATAACTGGATGTGTACGTGATTAAAATGAGATGTATTATGGGAAAGGACATACAAGCTAGAGAAATGGTTATGTAACAAAAGCTCTTACATAGAAGCAGGTATATGATGAGGAGGCCTGGCAGGCTTTGGGCATGGTTAAAACACAACAGCTTAAATTATGCTCCGAGTGTCCAGATCCCTCCTTCTCCCGAGGGGAACTTGCAACAGTCATCCTGGCCCCTTCACTAGCTTCAGTCCTGCCAGTGCATCGGGCCTGCTCTGTCACTTTCCTCTGAGTAAAGCTTCCTTGCTCCTACTGCAATCTGAGTGTGTGTCTTTGTTTCAATTCCTCTACTAAGAGACCAAGAACCCAGACACACCCGGAGCGGACCCTGCCCACCAGCAACAACAGGGCTGCTCTCAGAGAAGACACAGATGTTGAATACAGGAGGGATAAACTCCCCGTAGATTGAGTAACTGTGCCACCTGCCAGAAGGACAAACAGGCTGGCCCCGGTGCCAAAAGGTCAAGAGGCTAGAGAGAGAAAAGTCAAACAGAATAGACACAGCCCCGTACTACACCACATCTATGCAAATTACACACAGCAGACGCAGCACTGTGTACCCAAGTGAAAGCCTGACAGCTAATGACCCATACCCACCATAACGTGGTACAGCGGCTCGGAGGGCCCGACAGCCCGTGCCTTTCTCAGGCTTTCTGGCCAGAATCCACGGTAAGAATACTCGGGCAGGATAGCTCTTAGCAGCTCAACTATTATACCATGTCTCACATCCCTTCTTTCCTGTCTTTCTTTTAAATCTAGGCTCGTATCTTTTTACTGATAGGTCCCAAGAGTTTGACACACAGCTATGACACAACCCACATAGGGCACAGTCTCTTCCTGAACATGGGCTTCCTTCCCTCTGAAGCTGCTGTAGGCTGCCATTTCTGATGCAGACACAAGGGGAAAGCATGCCTGGGAATGTCCTAGAAGCACGCAGCACTGTATACTCAGGTGCACTTGAGCAGGTAGGAAAAAGGGAGCTGCCAGTTCCCTCCATCAGGTATTCATGGAGTCTAGAAAGGTCCTCGAAAAGTAATCCTCGAGGTGAGGAAGGAAAGTGGACAGATATTTAGAAGAGGGAAGAAGGGAAAGGAATTTACAGGCAAGGAACAAGCAGATATGTGATGAGGAGACCTGGCAGGCTTTGGGCACGGTTAAGGTGTTGAGTTTGGTTGTAGAGCATTTGCCTTGCACGTTTAAGGCCCTGGGTTTGATCCCCAACCACACATGGATCCAAAATGGAAAGCAGCAGGTATGGGGGCAGTGGCAAGGCTACAGCAGAGAGTACACTTGCATCTCCAGCAGGGAAATTTCAGTTATCACTACAAGTCCCAAAGGTTGTGACCCAAGGGCTAGGTAGACACTATCCAGGCCTGTGATGTGAGGCCTGAACTAAAGCACCAGCAGAAACATGAAACATGTCACAGGGTAAAATATCAACATCAGAAACAAGGAACAAAACAGTTCTAGTAGGTGAAGTCTGGGCTGGCCAGTCCTGCTTTCTCCAGATTGCTCCAGAGTCTCGTTCTGTTGGGGTGCAGAGCCAACTGTGCCCTGAGCTGCTAAGGGATGAGGCTCCTGGCACCCCTCTGGAATCTGGGCCCCTGCCTCCTGCAGAGTGGGCTGGCTGACATCTATCTTGTCCTCCCCAAGCTTTGGAAGACCTCTGAAGCTCCAGGCATTAATTAATGATCTCTCCACTACAAGGGGGTACCAAGGGCCCTGGTGCTTCCCTTTCTGGCTACAAACCCTACCCAACTCTCCTGGGGCCCTCCTATTCCAGTTGGGTCTCTTCTTTGACTCATGTCAACTCTCCAGGTCGCCCATTCAGTCTTACCCAGGTTAGGATGTGTCCCCCGTCTGCAGCAGCAGGGACTTGCCCCTGGGAGATAGTAAACATCATAGACATGCCCTGAGTGTTGTCTCCTCCCAAGGAGCTGTGTGCGCCTGAAGCTCAGAGCTCACCTTTGCACCACTCCCGCCCCCTCCAGGAACACGAGAGCCTCTGCTGGACCGTCACTCCGCATCCTCCTCTGCCGTTCCTCCTGCTCCCTCATCCTCCCTACTGAACTCCCTTCTGGCGCTCCCTAGTGCTCACCATTGTCTCCCAGACAGTGCAGGCTTCAACAGCAGCAGCCAGCCTCCCTACCGGAGGGACTCCAGAAGCCCTGAAGCTGGGCAAGGCTGGGAAAGGAAGGATTCTCTACTCTGCAGAGAATTCAGTCAGCGCTGCCAGAGAGGGCTTCAGACCCAGCCCTAGCCTCCTAAGTCTCCTGATTCCCAGTACGTACACGCCGGCTCTGCAATGCTCTACTGAGCGGAAAGCAAAGGGAAGGGCAGGACCAGGAGATGGAAGTGCTGTTGTTCATCCTTTTTCAGCCTTGGCCGGAGGCTGAGTTAGAAGAGGAACAAGCCACTGGGCTGGCCTGCTGCTTGTCAGCTACACACCACGTTAGCAGAAATGCGTCCAAGGTATTGGCAGCCAGAATGAGCAAGCTCCCATCAACATCCACGAACGCCCATCTCTCCGCGGCAGACTCTCGGGTGAGTTATCCTAGAATTTGAGGCAACAGCGGTTGCCTCCTGACCCAGATCTTCCCACCCCAACCCCAGCTCGGATCCTCCACTCAGCCAAGCTAGCAGCTGTTGGAGGGTTTGCAGCCCCACCCTCTCCCTCAGCTCAGTTCAGGCCTCTCCAGGAGGCAAAAATCCTCCCCTCCTTCCCAAATGAAAATGGTGCAGGGAGCCTGTTTATGGCAGTCTGTCTAGGGCTGATCAATTATTCATCTCTTCCGAGGACCCTCCCCTCCTGAGCTTTCTGGCAAAGCGGATGTGTAGTGGAGAGACTTCGGGGCCCTGGCAGAGGACGCACACAGCTGCCCACTTTGGCAGGAGACCATGTGTGCACATGTGTGCACACAGGCTAGTGAGCGCCAGGGGTGTACCCCCTGTGTAGACTGCAAACCTGAGGAGGCCATGTCTAACTCTTCGGCCCATTCGTTACACGACGGCAGAACAACTACTTGTTAGGGAGGGGCTGGAAGGCCTCATGGTTACTATTCATGTGATCAATACAGCATTTGAAAGCCTCCCGCCTTTCCTATCCAAAACGGACCTACACACAGACCTCCCTGTGACTGAGTGATGCTCAAGAAAACGCTGAAACTCTGCTCCATCTGACAGGACTACAGGACTATGGGAGTTCACGCCCTCTGACCTAACAGCAATTCACGTGGCCGCAAAGAGGAAAGGAAAAGAGGCTGAAGCTGAAAGCAAACCTGTAGAACTAACTGTGCTAGCGCACCCTCAGGGCAGGCTGGGCACCATACTCTCCCTCTCATCCACCCTTCTCAAACCCTATAGGCACCACACACAAGAACGCCGAGCATAGAGAAGCTAGGTGCCATTCCTGGTCACACAGTACTGCCATTTTTAATCACCAAGTACTCTGAATCTCATTTTAGTAAATGTAAAAACAAAACAGTAAAGCAATAGAAGAAATTAAAATGTTGCAAATGCCAAGACTGTTTTCCGTGAAGCATTAACAGAAAAGAAGTATAAGCAATTTGAGTGTTCCAGAAACACAAGAGTGGTTACAAAGTATTTGTCTTTATGGGGGGAAAATGGGAAAAATACTCGACTAATGCCCCTCCCCGCCACACACACACACACACACACACGAGGCGGGGGGAAAGGTAGAGAGACACAGAAACCCAGAGACAGAGGACACAGAAGCTGAAGCGACAGCTTAGAGGTTAAGAGCACTGGCTTCTCTCGCAGAGGGCCCGGGGTCTCGCCCTCACGCCCACATGGCAGCTTACAACCATCTCACTCCAGGTCCAGGAAATCCGTTACCCTTTCTGGCCACCTCAGGCACCAGGCATGCATGTGTACACATATGTGCAAGGGAAAACCCATACACCTAGATAAAAACTAGAAAGTGAAAAGTAGTAAAACCGGAGCGATGCCAGGTGTAGTGGCACACGTGCCTGTAATCCCAGCTCTCAGGAGGCTTAGGCAGGAAGGTTTGAATTCGGGGCTAACCTGTTCTACAAAGCCTGACTGTCAAAACAAAATCACAGTGAGAATCTCGCCACTGCCACTTACTAGCTTCGTCACTTCAGGAACTGTTCTTCTGTCTCCTAAGTTTGTACACTGAGGGCACTAAGACCACGAGGAGTGAGCGAACACACGACCTGTGTGCGCAGAGCACGTGCAGCAGCGAGGACTGCAAAGGGTGGGGCTTTTCTGTTAGTTTTCAAAGACAGGGCTTCTGTCTCTGGCTGTCCTGGAACTCTGTGGAGACCACGCCGGCCTCATACACAGACCTGTCTGCCCCTGCATCCCTGGCTGTTGAGGTTAAAGGTGCCCACGTGGCCCGGCCAGGGTGTGTTAGTGTAAGTACCCATGGTTCGGCGGCAGCTCTTCCTGACACAGCACTAGCAAAAAGGCCGGAGGGCTATCATTCTGGAAACATTGGTGGACTATGATTAATGTCAAATACACATGTCCTGTGGCCCTGTAGTTCCAGTTCCAGAGAAGCCAGGTGAACACGCAGAGGTGGCACCACAGCTCACAGCAGCAGCGTGTGCAGATGCCCGAGAGCTCACCAGTCCCGGGCCAGACGATGCCGCCCGAGAGCTCACCAGTCACAGGCCAGATGAACTGTAGGCAGCAGAGGAATGACGGACCACAGGACTGGGACAGGGCATCGCAAACGACGATGATTACAACAGTGGGCAGAAAGGAGATCTTTGGGGGGAGGGTAAAGGCACTTGCCTCCAGGCCCGACACTGTAGGAGAGATCTGGCTCGTGCCAGGACATTCTCTCGCATCCTCATGCACCATGTGTGCCCACCCAAAGAAACGTAATATGTGTGGCCTTAAAAGAGCCGGCCTTATGCTGGCGTTGCGGTGCACACTTGTATCCCAGACCCGGGAGGCAGAGGCAGGTGGATCTCTGGGAGCCCAAGGCCAGCCAGCCTGGGCTACACAGTAAGATCCCATCTCAAAAGCAAAAGCAGAACCACAAAGACTGACCTTCGAAGGAGCATATTAATGTGTGCATGTATATATTTATTCTACCAAATAAGCAAAATTAATTGTAAGGGAGCACAAATGTACAATGAAAACTTCAATAAAGGAAAGAGAAACATTGAATACAAGGCAATGGTTGGGTCTCCGACAAAGACAGGGGTGGAGTAGAAGAAAACAGGCATATGAAGAGCGCTTATTTGTGAGGTCTTACCTGTGATATATCATGATGTGTACCTATTAACATACACCAGAAAAATCACAAGATGACACTGCACTTGCTGATATATTGTTTAAAGCGATAATAGGAAAATATAAAGTACAAAAGCACAGAAAATGTGTTCATTGGAGGAAATGACACCTCAGAATGTGTTCTCTACATGTTGACTGGAAGAGACGAGGTCTGGTGTAGACCAAACTTTCTGCGGAGGGAGGGTGCCCCTGAACTTGCGGGTCCACCTGTGTCCACTCTGTGAATGTGTCAGTCATGAAGATGTGCTACCACGCCAGTTTCATGCTGAACATGGTCCGCGGCTTCCTAGATGTGCGCAGGCACTACCAACTGAGCCACACACCCCATCCGCGGGGAATGTTCTGATGAGGAGGTGAATGCCTTCTGAGGGGTGGCGGAGGGAGGGGGCAAAACAGTGCCGAGTGAACAATTCCATCCCTTTAACAACGCACAGCGACAGAGCCGAAGGTGCAGGGTCACTCACACGAACAGCACTTCCGGGTGACAAACTGCGCGTGTTAAACTTTCTCTCCAGAATTATTCATTATTGTGTGTGTGTGATGTGTACATGTGCATCAGAGCAAACGTAGAAAATCGTCTTGTTCACAGTTTATTATACTTGATTTCTCTTTGGTTTTTTGGCGGGGAGCTCTTGAGGATAGATTCCCACAGCAGCAAAAAGCATGTGCAAGCCAATGAGCACAAAGAGAAGCTCAGGGACGGGACTTGTGGGCTCTTTTTGTGCACCTTCTGCCACTAACTACAAACTGCTCTCATGCACAAGGCCAGGAAGAAAACCAGGAGCCCGTCTGGGAGAGGAATCGTGGCCTGGAAGGTTTCTAGAGCCCTTACCCACGGGCTATGGCTGCCATGACTGCCATGACTGCCAACTCAACCTGCAGGCCCTAGCAGAGAAGCTGCCCAGTGCAGAGTCCTGGTCTGTGGAGTCCCTGCAGCCTCTGGCCACAGCCTCCAGCTAGTATGGAGGAAATTGAGCTGACCACATCAAAGGCCTCGGTAGCAGGCAAAGTCTTCAGCACACTAGAACCAGGTCAGGTCACCAGGATGGCTCCCAGGCCAGCAGACTCCCAGGTAGCTCTGCTGAGCAAAACTACAGCCCCAGAGGTCTGCAGCCTGCACTCCGAGCCACTGAGCCATCAGGCTGGCCCACAGTGCACGTCCTTGGAGGGGACGCACATGGCCCAGTGAGGCCCTGCCTAGTGCGGCTCACAGCCAGTTTCTCCACCACCTCCTGCCTCAAAAAGCCTTCTTAAAAGGCTCAGGAAACCAGCAAGCAAACATTGCTACCACCGCAGTCCCCAGACAGAGTTGGCCTTGGGGAATGACTCCACAACTGTTTCCTGAAGGGATCCCAAACCCCTCAAAGCCCAGGGCATTCAGGCGTGTCAGAGGGACTAAGACTGGGGAGGAAAAGCTAGCAGCCAACAGTTTTGCGTGGAAGTACAGGCTGCATGAAGCAAGCAATTCCGGCTTAAATGTAACCTTCCAAAGCTTCCGACTCCACATCGATTTTGGGGACAAGCCAAGAGAGGCACAAACGAACCAAGCTCAAAATTGGCGAGTGGTATAAAGTCAAATCCAACATCAACAGCAGCAGCGTGGATGCCTGCAGCCTCCTTGCTACCTACCCCTCCCTGCTACCCAATGATAATTCTCTGGGAGAATAAACTCGTACAGTTGCAGAAGGGTCTCAAAGTCATTAACAGATTTCATCTTCTCTCTCAAGGAGCTTGCTCCCCGGGGTATTCCTTTCTGAAGGACTCAGGTGGAGTCAAATTGTCCATGGGTAGCAGAGGGCTGGAGACACAGATCCATTGGTTCAGGGCCTCAGATCCCCAGAACCCACATAAAAAAAGCTGGGTGTGGGTGCTAGGAAGTGGAGTTAGGGAATCCCTGGCCAGCCACCCTAACCTACACAGCTGTCTCCAAGTCAGTGAAAAATACTGTCTCGAAACAAAGAGGAATCGACACTCAGGATATACAAACACATACATGTGCGCGCGCACACGAGGTTTCCGTGCCAGGGTGCCCTAACAACTGGAACCTTTTCTTTCAGATAGTACGAGACTGATGAGTGAGTGAGTAAACAGATGAGTAACTGAGGCACTAAGGACACTCCCGCAGTAATGCTGAGTCTAGGAACTTTGCATTAAAGATCTGCAGTTTTTTTCTTTTTGGGGGGAAGGGTGGTAGCTTCAAGACAGGGTCTCTCTGTGTAGCCCTGGCTGTCCTGGAACTCTCATACAGAATTATAAACTATCTCTCCAAATATACAGTCAGCAGCATTGTCTGGCCCTGGGGACACTGTGTGGCAATAGAGTCCTTGCTCATGGCCTGGCACTGGCTAGATGTTTGACTTGGTCTCACATTCACAAGACGGCACTGTCACCGAAACACGTGAGAGCACATAAGCCTACGCCCACACACTCTGGCTTTGAATGTGCAACGAAAGTCGCTGAATCTGGACTTGTCTTTGAGTGAAGCTGCCTTTTGTGTGTCGACTGGTAGAGCATCAAAGGCCTGTGCTAAAGTCATTACACAGCCAGGGAAACCCTGGCGCGCAACTCCAGGGAACAAAGCGAGGTCAGAGGGAAAGGTAAGGAGGAGAAAGAACAGTTTGGTAAAGTTGCTGGGGAGTTGTGGAATGGGAGGCTTTCTTCACTGTCATGAGTTGCATGAGGAGGTGCACACACGGAGGCCGAGAATGCCTGGTTTCTGACTGGTGCCTTTCTGTGATTTAGGTAGTTTAATAAAGGGTACACTTAGTTAAGAATTGGGACCACTGAGTATGTTCAGCGGGGTTTTTACATTAAGTCTCCCCTGAGCATGTCCTAGCGTTTACAAATGTTTCTATTTCAGAATCTGCCTCTGGCAGCTACTGTGCCAGTCTCCCTAGGCCATCTGCAGCATGTGCAGAATCCGTGGTTCAATCTCTAGACGTCTCCTGGTTTGTCACATTCCTCAAGCACACACTGACTGTCCAGGCGAGTTGTGCGTGGGCAGTTTGGCTTTATTAATCCCCCCACTGGCCACAGACAGTGTAGGAGCCAACCTTGGTAACAGGTGGAGCCTCACGCAGCACTGGCTCACCTCATTTAGTTTAGAAGCTGTACCATTTGCAAGCCTTGGAGACAACTGCCCTTCAAGACTGAAAGGAGGGGATGACAACACCAGGATCTGTGGGTCTTGCCTCAGTTGACACTAATGAGGCTCGCAAGGCATTGCTTGAGAAACACAGGTCTGAGAACGCCCAGCAAAGGGTAAACACACTGCACATGGCCAGCATGCCTAAGGCCTCTGAGCAGCCCTGGACCAACATTGCTCTGAGTCTCCATTTGTGTATGGCAAGATGAATACAGAGGCCAGGAGTGTTCATTTTAGAACTTGCATCAGAATTTGATATAAGCACACATTTGTTTTTCTAGTAACTTGCTTTTATTTTACAAAATGACCTATGATGGATTAGGAAAAAAACTTCTAATGTTCTATAGTACAGTGTTGTAACTATGGCTAACGATTAAATGGGTGCATCAAGATAGGTAGAATGACTGGAGAGATGGCTCAGTGGTTAGGAGTGCTCGCTGCTCTTCCAGAGGACCCAGGTTCCATTCCCAGCACCCACATGTTTGTAGCGTCAGGTCCTTGGGTCCAGCCTGAGAAACTTGTAGCCTCTATTGGCACTGTGTATACACAGCACACAGACATAAATGCAGGAAAAACACTCAGAACTTCTAAAAAAGCCAGAAGGAATCCTGAATGTTTCCGACACAAAGAAGTGATAAATGTTTGGTATAGATATGCCGATTCCCCAGATCTGATCATTAAGCATCAACTGAGATGTTATACTGTATCTTATACATAAATATGCAGTTCATTTTTTAAATTACTGATTTATATCATGTAGAAGCTAATCCCAGACTTAGTCACATAAAGAACTAATGAAGAGAATTAAAATGATTGATCTACCATCTCATTTGGTATAAACATCTCACAAGCTGCAAGGGGGCCAGTGAGGTAATGGTGCTCGCCACCAATGCTGACCGTCTGAGTTCAATCCTTGGGACCCACACGGTGGAAAGAGAAAACCAACTCCTACAACTTGGCCTCTGACCTCCACAAAGGCTCTGCAGCTCTGTAGCTGCTGCACAGTACACCAAGACAATCCAACAGGAAGAGAGTCCTTCTCTCAAGAAGAGTAGCAGAGCAACCATACACAACAGGATGTAAATATGTGCATCAAACCAGGTTCAAAACTCCCTCGAGATGAACCAAACATCCAAGTGTGGGCACTCTATGACTCTCACAGGACAGGCAGATGCCATCAGCCCAGGTGGCATGATGGATTCTTGATGCGACACCGAGCAAGGAGTAACAAACCACAAAGAGAAATCAGACTTCACCAACGGTAGAGGCACCATTGCTGGCGTCAGCCTGATGTTTGGTCCTGGGGAGCCCGGACAAGGACAGAGCTAATTCCCATGAGCTGCTGGCTAATAGCAATGTCTCTGCTTCAAACAACTCCATTAGCTACATGCATATGTGGGTGGTCACACCCCAGGGGGAGGGAGATGGGGCAGGCCAGCTGGGACTTGCAAATCATACATCTGATAAGTCACTGCTATTACATAACACCTCACACAACTTAGTAACAGACAACCCAATTTACAAATGAGCATGCTAGCCAGGCATGGTGACCCCCATCGGTATTCTGGCACTTTCAAGGCCGAGGCAAGAGTGAGTTCAAGATCACTCTTATACAATGCTACCCTGTCTCAAACAAAACAAAACATAGAACAAAAATGACATTTACAGAAAAAATGTTTATGATTATTCGTACCAATGGTATTCCTAACAGTCAAAAAGTAGAAACAACCCAAACAACCCACTGCTGAATGGCCAAACGCAACTCGGGAGAGTCATCCTACAGGATATTCTGAATTACAAATTTTTTTACACACAGGCAGACCTTGATGAATAAAAAGGAGAGGCACAAAAGGTCACACACTGTAAGGTAACATTTATATGAGGATGTCTAGATTAGGCAAATCCACAGGCAAAACATCCACTAATGATGGCCAGGGGCTGAGGGGGCTGGGGAGTCAATGGGGATTCTTTGGGGTCATAAGACATTTTATGAAACAAAGCAGTATGAAGTATATACCCCAAACATGCCAAAAAACCACTCACCAAACCATGGACTTTATATGTACAGTTTTAAACTGTAGTTTAAGTGGGTCAGCTTTCCATTATGTGAATTATATCTCAAAAAAAGCATAATTCAGGGAGGAAGGAGTAGAAATAGAAGGAAGGAGGAAGAGGAAGTAGAAAGAAGGAAGAGGAGGAGAAGAGGAGGAGGAGGAAGTAGTAGTAGCAGCAGCAGTTGTTGTAATAGTTGTCAGGCCAGCAAGATGGCTCAGTGGAGGAAAGGCACCTAGCCCGACCATTTGAGCTTAATTCCCATGGACCCATGGCATGGAAGAAGTAACTCCAGTAAATTATCCTCTGACTCACACATGCGGAGTGTGTGTGTGTGTGTGTGCATGTGTGTGTAAAAGCCTTTAGCTGAAAACCTTCCTCTCTATCCCACGAGAGGCTGCAGGAATGGAACTCCAGCTCAAGAAGAGGAGGACTTGTAAGGGTGAGCTCACAATCAAAAGTGCAGGCGAAGCAGCAGCAGGGAAGACAGGTCCCGCCTTGCCTTCGGGGAAAGCGGTTTCAATTCCTCGACCTTTCCCTTTAGGTTACAGGACGGGAGGGGCCCACCCCAGGGGCCAAGAGAGCAGAGAAGGAGGTCCCTTTCCTACAAAAGATAAACCTCCTCACACCTCCTCAAAGGGCTTTGAAGAGAGGAAGCTCTTCTCAGCAGGGGTGTGGGCGAGAAAGTGAAGGCTAATCACTTGCTGAAGAAAAACCTACAAATTACCTTTTTTTTTTTTTTTTTTTTTAAAATACCCACCCCCAGGGGGGAGCTGCAGCAAGATAACCTGAGGGTCAACTGCCAGTGGAGCATCCCCTTGTAATGTAAACGTCCCGCTCCAGATGTCCCGAACCCAAAGGAAGACTCCAAAGAGGTGAGCCTGCCACCTGTTCACCCGGGGCCCAGACTCCAGTGTTCAGACACATTTCCCAGGTGCGGGAAGAACAAGGCTCCAGCTAGAGGCCCCAATCGGTGGGGGTGGGGAGGAGCTGGCTCAAAGTCCAGCCCCTAACCCAGGTGTTCCCGTTGAGAAAAAGGGCAACTGTGCTGGCTCGGGGTGGGGATCGTTCTGTAGCACCATTCTCAGGGACAGACAGTGGCTAGAGTTTTAACGTTTTAAAGCTTCAGCCTTGACCCTAAGCCAGCACCAAACCAGCCCTGGCAGGGGTGGGGCACAGGCCTGGCACTGCAAACACGAGGGGCAGAAGGCAAGAACAAGGAAGGCAGTTTCTGGGAGCTGGCCTTGCCCCACCCCTCTGCCTGTGGACTTTAGCTAGTGACCCGCACTCCAGGCCTGAGGATGGGGAGCCAGCGCGGCAGATGCCAGGTCCCACCCAGCTCCCCTTAGACTGCCTGCTGCCCAGCGCAGAGCAAGCCCCTTTCCTGAGTTAGGCCCCTATTCTTTATCAGCATAAAAAGAACTCCTCCTATCCAGGTACCAACCAAGACCAAGTCCACTTAGCTTCAGATAAGACAAGATCAGACGGTGCAGGCTTAAGCTAGAAAGAATTTTAAGGAGGAAAAATTCAGAATCTAGATTAAAGGGTACTTTAGAAACAAAACCAAACCAGGCCCGGCAGTACAGGTTTATACCTGTACCCAGCTACTTGGGAAGCCTGAGGCAAGGAAAAAAGATCACATACTCAAGTCCTGCCTGGGCTACAGGGTGGGTCTGAGGCCGGTTTAAGGTGGGGTGGGGGGCACAAGAATGGCACCGACACCAGCGGGACTGTGTGGTGTCTGCAGTCACAAACGATTACAATCTACTCTTCAAAAGTTTTATCCTATGTGTATGAGAGTTTGTCTTATGTGTCTGTTTTGTCTGCTTGTATGTTTGTGTTCCACACGCATGCAGGTGCCTGGGGACACGAGAAGAGTCAGGTCCTCGGAAACTGGGGTTACAGGTGCTTCGTTGTGAGCGGCCATGTGGGCACTGGGAACCCAGGTCCTCCGTAAGAGCAGTCGGTGCCTGCATCAACCACTGAGCCGCCTCTCCAGCCCCATGACTCTGGCCATTGGTGTGCTTTCAGAAGTGAAGGGTTCTTACGTCTCTCACAGAGAAAGGGGCTAGGGCGGCTCGGTGCCACAGTGCCTAGCACTGCCAAGACCTTGGCTTCCCCAGTGCCACGGAGAGGTGAGGAGAGGGCAGAGAAGCATGAGAACACTAATGCCTGAGGAGGTGGGTGAAAGAATTCTTTATATTCTTCGTCTTTTTAGAAACTATGAAACTATGCCAAAACAGCACATTCTTAAAAACAGGAAAGTTAACAGGTGACCCCCAAGGCCCCTTCCAGTTTCTGAGATGAGGTTGCATTTTCTGCAAACAAAAAAGCCACGACTAAACCAGTGGTCAAGGTCTGTCAGTGACAAAAGATCCTGGGTTCGTTAACAGTCCCCCACCCTCCACCAGGCCCCAGGTCTCCCTCATACGGAGGACTGGTATATGAGCTATGGAGTCAAGTAAAGCAGGAAGGAGCCCCTGAGCAGCATCTGAGCAGTGGCGGCAAAGTGCAGAAGCCGAGAGCCGGGAACAGTCCCGTCTTGCTGTAAGACCCCTTCTCTGCGCACACGGAAGCAACCGCTCCTCTTCTGGCACCCTAAGGGTGTGTGGAGCCTTCATCCACAGGCCATGAGGCTCCAGCCACAGCATCCAGGCCCACGCGGAGCAGGCTCGCAGCTTTGAAGGCTAAGCAGTGTCCCAGGGAGTGCAGTGTCGAGAGCCCTCTCTAACGCGAGAAACATCTGGGGAGCTTTACCAGCAAGATGCCTCCATAGCTCCAAGGTCAGAGGGAAAAAATCAAAACCACAACTGCAGGCCCGAAGATAAATTAGTGTCAGTGCGAACAATATCTAGTAACAGAAAAAAAAGAAAAAACAAACAAACAACAAAACAAAACAAAAAACCTGATCTCATGAGAACTTCTGCAAAATAAAGAGAAAAATTAATTTCAATCCAAGAAGGTATGAAGGAAAATAAACATATGTAGGAAAAAATGAATCACTAGAAATGAAGACTGAAGTAGCTGTTGAGAAAACAAAATACAGTGTCTTTTATACATGAATCTAAGTGATAGTTCTCCAAAAGACCAACCAAATACACCTCAGACAAGACTGGTTATTTTAAAAAGGAGATGCTTAAAAGGTGCCACAGGCCTAGAATTCTAGCGGGACCAAGAGCATCACCAGGAGCTCCAAGCCTGCCTGGGCCACACAGTGACCCTGAGGCTGCTCTGGCTCTCACAGCAATAGTCTGTCTCAGTGAAAATAAAAGGTACAGAATAATCACCAACAGTGAATGCAAAACATCTGACCAAATTTAAAAAACATAGGGAAAATTTTAGATAGAAATATTGAAAGATTCATCAGAGAAAACATCTACCAAAGAGTTGCATCCGCTTAGTTAACCCATTTTTCTCTCATTAAATTTTCCCAGGTATCCGAGATAAACACTTACTACCTTCTCCACATGTGTAGACAAGGGAAGCAGAGCTCAGACAGGCCTACCTACCACCAGCCATGTCATCTAGCCAGACAGGAGACTTGGCTCCACAGCCTGGTATCCCAGGAAACAGCTCAGAAGCCAGTTACAAGATGCCCCTGAGGCAGCTGTGACCACTAGCCACATGTGGGCATTTCTGTTGTCCCCCTGCTACCTATGCAAACTGTGGTCCAAAGCCAGCAGCAGTAGCTCACCATAGATCATGTAAGCAGAACCCCAGGCTCAAGCCTGAACTAGAAAACGCACCAAGAGCCCTAGATTACCTGGATGAACATTAAACTATCAGAAGCCTGTCAAGCCCCTTGCTTGTCCCTTTAATTCCTATTAGTTTCGTAAAGTACCGCTCATTCTCTGTTCTGCCTGTTACAGCCAAAAGCTGGAGGTTGGGACAGCTGATGAAGCCTAATTTATCTCGCAGCCATAATTTAAAAGATTAGCAGAGCAGGGGCTGGCAAGATGGCTCAGCACTTAAAGCCCACTTGCTGCTAAACCAGAGGAACTTCCTGTGGTCCCTAGGGCCAACATGGTGGAGGGAGAGGACTTCCAAAAGTTGCCCTCTGACACAGGTGCCCACACACACAAATTAAAATTTTTGTTTTAAAAGGTTTGGCAAAATAAGAAAAGCCAAACTCTTACTTAAAAGATGTTTCTATTGGATAAATGTACCACACTTTCTGTATCTACTTCTCAACTGAGGGGCATCTGGGTTGCTTCCAGATTCTGGCTATTATGAATAAAGCTGCTATAAACATGGTTGAGCAAATGTCCTTGTTGTGTACTTGGACATATTTTGAATATATGCCTAGGAGTGGTATAGCTGGATCTTGAGGTAGCGCTATTCTTAATTTTCTGAGAAAGTGACAGATTATTTTCCAAAGGGGTTGTGCAAGTTTACAATCCCACCAGCAATGGAGGAGGGTTCCACAGCCTCTCCAGCGTGTGTTGTCACTTGAGATTTTCATCTTGGCCATTCTGATGGGTCTAAGGTGAAATCTCAGGGTCATTTTGATTTGCATTTCCCTGATGGCCAAGGACACTGGGCGTTTCGTTAAGTGTTTCTCTGCCATTCAGTATTCCTCAATTGAGAATTCTGTTTAGCTCTGTACCCCATTTTTTAATTGAATTACTTGATTTGTTGCTGTTTAACTTCTTACTCAGCAATTAAAAACAAGGAAATCATGAAATTTGCAGGCAAATGGTGGGATCTAGAAAAGATCATCTTGAGTGAGGTATGCCAGAAGGAGAAAGACACACATGGTATATACTCACTTATAAGTGGATACTAGACATATAATATAGGATAAGCATACTAAAATCTGCTCACCTAAAGAAGCTAAGCAAGAAGGAGGGCCCTGGGTAGGATGATCAATCCTCACTCAGAAACGCAAATGGGACAGACGTTGGAAGAGGGAGAAAACAGGCAACAGGACAGGAGCCTACCACAGAGGGCCTCTGAAAGACTCTACCCAGCAGGGTATCAAAGCAGATGCTGAGACTCATTGCCAAACTTTGGGCAGAGTACAGGGAATCTTATGAAAAATAAGGGTGAGATAGAAAGACCTGGAGGGGACAGGAGCTCCACAAGGAGAGCAACAGAACCAAAAAAACCTGGGCCCAGGGGTCTTTTCTGAGACTGATACTCCAACCAAGGACCATTCATGGAGATAACCTAGAATCCCTGCACAGATGTAGCCCATTGCAGTTCAGTGTCCAAGTGGGTACCCTAGTAAGGGGAACAGGGGCCATCTCTGACATGAACTGATTGGCCTGCTCTTTGATCACCTCCCCTGAGGGGGGAACAGCCTTATCAGGCCACAGAGGAAGACACTGCAGCCAGTCCTGATGAGACCTGATAGGCTAGGGTCAGGAAGAAGAGGAGGACCTTCCCTAGCAGTGTACTGGGGGAGGGACATGGAAGCAGATGAGGGAGGGAGGGTGGGATTGGGAGGGGACGAGGGAGGGGGCTACAGTTGAGATACAAAGTGAATAAACTGTAATAAAAAATAAATTAAAAAATGCTGGGGGAAAAAAGATGTTTCTATTATTTCCTGAGGTAGAGCTGATGGCAACAATATATGAAGGTCTCAGTAAAATCCTCACAAAATAAAAGCAAATAACACAAATTTGCAAAGAAAAATGCATATTCCCAACTAAATGTAGTAAAAAAAACCTTTTATATCATTTTATCTCAATTATAAAGCAGTGTATGCAGTAAGCACATATGAGTTTAATGATGGGGTAAAAACCTCAATAAAGACATTAAGATGAAAATATTGTTCTAGAAAAATTAATACATTAATGAGTCATAAGTGGAAAAAATAGAACACCTTTTTTGGTTTACTGGACTTTTCTTATCTGCAATGACTTATTTTTTTCTGAGACAGGGTTTCTCTGTGTAGCCCTGGGTGTCCTAGAACTCACTTTGTAGCAGGCTGGCCTGGAGCTCACAGCGACCAAGCTGCCTCTGCCTCTAGAGTGCAGGGATTAAAGGGATGTGCCACTGCCACCACCGTCCCAGTGATTAATTTACATTCTTCGTAACAAACACAACAAAAAACTTAACTATTTCCAGAGTCTGGCTGAAGTCTGACAGCTTTCACACTTACTCTGCATATGCACACGTGTTTCACAAACACCACACTTAAAGACTTTCAGTCCAAGCAAGCAGTCCCCTTCTGTTAACTCAGTCCCCAGACCACCTGTTCGTCAAACTCCCAAGGGCACAGGAGTAACAAGCTTCCTACTGGCTACACAGGATCCACAGGCGTGACACGAGGGAATGGATTCAACTTGAACTACCCTCTGAGAAGCCCAACGAAGGTGAGCACAGATGAGGGCAAGGCCCCAGATGGCTGAGGAGCTGGGTAAACATGGCTCCCACTGGCTGGCCTAGGACAGCAGTCTAGGCCACTGCGCACAGGTAGGCTTTACCAGTCAGAGATCCAGGTCTCTGTTGTTTTTTAACTTACTGATTCTCTGTGAATTTCACGTCGCGCATCCCAATCCCACTCATCTCTGTGCCCCTCCACATCAACTCTTTCAAAGGGGCAATGTGGGAAAAGCACGTTTCATCCTACAGATAAGCCTTATCCTGGGTAGCCCAGCACCACAGCGCCTCTGTCGGAATGCTTTCTGCTCGGAGAGGAAGCATTTGGATCGACTCCACAGGTTCACGGAGGCCCATCTGTTTGTTTCTGCTCTGCACCTTGAGGAGGCACAGCTCCTCCAGGGATACAGCAGTGGCTGCCAGGAAAAGCCCCTCTGTGAGCCCTGGGGTCCCCTGGCACACAGTATCTCGCCCACTCAGGTGGGCAAATGGAGATGGATCAAAATGGTCACAGGATAGGGTTGGGGCTCAAAAGAGTATTCCCATCTCCTTCCCCAAACCCCAGCATTCCTCTTGGGGGTACGCCTGCTTCAACTGTTCCTAAGGGCTTAAAACAGACAAGCAGAGGCACTAGCAAAGCCTTTCTAATTCTGCTGGCCTGCTGGAGAGATGAGTGACAATGGTTAAGGTGCCATACCTAGACACAGGAAGCACAGCCCTGGTGGAGAGACAGCGGGCCTGTTCACATCTCTACTCCCACCTCACCTTACGCCCAGCAAGAGGCAGACATCCCGACCCCTGCTCACAGCGGTGGAAGCGCCCCCACCCCCACATCTAAGCCTATGTAGCTGAGAAATGAGAGGTCCCTTGTTCGTGTGCTACCCAGGAAGCCTAGCAATGCCAGGGGAGGAGATATCGCCATCATCACCTTAGCTCTTAGGGCAGTTGAGACCAGGACTTGAGGACTGCATCTGGATGAGCTAGCAAAGGCATAGGACAGAGTGGCACACTGTTTTGGTGACATCCAGAAATTGTGCCTTTCCCAACTGGCAACATTACTCAGTCAGGTAAGAGCACTTGCTGCCAAGCCTGACAACAATCTGACTTCAGTCCGCAGGACCAAGTCATGGGGGGAGAGAACCAACCTGTCAAGTTGACCTCTGACCTTCACAAACTAGCCCACATGCACACACAGCAAATTAAAAAGAAAGAAGGGGGGGGGGGACTTTCATTCCCCAATTCCCAATGGAAGCTTAAAATACAGCGGCCATGGGGAAGACTAGCATGCGGACAGGCGGAAACTTGGCTCCAGAACCACCTGAGGAAACAGATTCTGGAAGAGAACAGTAGGGAGCAAGACACTACCCTGAGTGATGTCCGGGCAGCTGTGGAGCACGCCTCACCAGCAGCCTCCCAAGCTCCCAACCCTGCCCTGATGAGCCCTCTCCTCTGACAAGAGTGGAGGACTCATTTGTTCTCTGGGAACAGAGAACACAAGTCTCCCCACCCCCCCCCCATTAGCATTAACCAGTGTGAGTGACAGAGTGTTACTGGTCATTATGGTAATTATGGGGTGTAGACTCCTCCCTGAAAGTCCTGGGAAAATGGCCCAGGACCCTCTTTTTTTCTGCAGAGACAGGGAGGGTGCTCCATCTGTTCCACAGATAGCAGCCTCCAGGCCTGGGGCCAGAGCTGCCTCAGGCTCCACTCCTGGCCTCAGCCCAGGCAACGTACTTTGAAGATGTGAAGCTTGCTGTCTCTCTCACCAATTTGATCCCACAAGCATTTATTAAAAGCATTTACTGCATGCTAGGCTTTGTGCCAGGTGCTGGGGAAGTGAAATTGATGAGTACCCTACCACAAGGAACCAAGTACTACAGTGTTGCTACAGAGGGACAGAGAGACAGGAACGCACCACGGACAGCTGATAAAAAAAACAGGCATCTCCAGTGTGCCTTCAGCAATGGGCTAAAAAGCACAAAAGCAGCTGGGACAGGAAAGATGGCTCAGCTGGGAAGAGTGTCAGCTAGGCACTGAGTTTAACTCCCCGGCACCCACACAGAAAAGCTAGGTGTGGCCATGCATGCCTCTAACCCCAGCAGTGGGAGTACAGGGACAGGAAGACTACTGGCTGCCACCCTACCATCTGTTAGGGGATAAAAGCAATAGAGCAGGACCGCTGATATCCTCCTCTGGGCACACGGGTGAGTATACCACACACACACTCACCCAAAAGCAACAAAAGGCCAACAGTTGCTAAGGGTGCGTAGAGCCTGCCTAGAACGGGTGAGGTCCCAATTCCAACTCCTGCGGTACAGTGGGAAGCAATGGGGAAAAACCACATCCACAACAGCAATGGTGAAGGAGGATGTGTAACAGACACAGGGACACTCTAAAGCTTTGGTAGAAACCCAGAGGGGCTAGGTTAGAAAGATATACTTCCCTGGGCACTTCCCAGCATTTGGGAGGCAGAGGCAGGCCTCTGTGAGGACAAGGCCAGGCCAGGCCAGGCCAGCCCAGCCAGGACTACACAGAGAAATCCTGTCTTGAAAACAAAATTATTGGATTCTCCTTTACAAGGTTTTCACCGTAACTATGTGTATGATGTGTCCGAGTCGGGTGCACAGTGCCGTGGTGCACACATGGAGAGCACAGGACAACTTTCAGGAGTTAGTTCTGTTTCCAGCAGAGGTCCAGGGGTTAAACCTAAGACCAGCGGGCTTGGGCAGCAAGAGCATCTGCCCACTAACTCATTCTGCTGGCCCTCGGGATACCTTTTTCGAGAATAACCTGGTAACATCTGCTAAACTGTCTGTCGTTTTAGGTGGGTGTGATGGTGCACTTTAACCCTAGCACCTGAGAGGCAGGCTTCCAGAGGGATCTCCGCAGCTCAAGGCCAGCCTGGTCTACAGAGTGAGCTCCTGCCGACCAGTGCTACAGAGAGACACCCTATCTCAAAAAATTAAATTAAATGAAATAAAATAATTCATTTTATGCGGAACAAATAACACTACATACAAGTAACTATATGTAAATATAAATTAAAAATCATGTCACCATTAATAAATGAATAGCCATTAGGAATTGTGATCATCCAATGGGAAACAAGTTAAATTATGTAAATCTGAATTAACAACTCAGTGGCCATTTTTGTGGTTGCTTTTGAGAGCCTCTTACTGTACAGCCCAGCCAGGCCTTGAGCACCCCTTCCTTGCCTCGGCCTCCTAAGTGCCGGAGTTACAGGTGTGGTCATGTTCACGCTCTGCAGGAAAGCTGCTAGACACTACGCTGGCTTAGGACAGGGCTCTCAGCACATTTAGTAAGTAAGTGGGTATGGCCTAGAGGAGCAACAAACTGTAGACAGAAGTGCTCAGCTGTTACACAGAATGCAGAAATAAGACCAGAGTTTTCGGTTACACAGTTATTTGATGTCTTTAATTAAGTAGATATGTGCTACTTTATAAGTTCAGAAGGAGCTAGGCCTAGTGTCGTACTCCTTTAATACCAGCACCCGGGAAGCACAGGTAGGCAGATCTCTGAGTTCGAGGCCAGCCTGGTCTGCATACAGAGTTCCAAGACATTCATCAGGACTACATAGAGAAACTCTGGCCTTCCCCCCTCCCCACAGTGAAGATAGTAATAATTAAAAAGTTCAAAATGGGGCTGGCGAGATGGCCGAGTAGTTACAGAGCAGCTGTGGCCCTTGCAGAAGACTGAACCCAATTTCCAGTGCCCACGTGGTGCCTCACAACCATCTAGAACTCTAGCTCCAGAAGATCTTTGCCCTCCTCTGACCACGCACACATGTGATGCGTATCCATACATTCAGGCAAAATACTCATGCACATTAAAAAAAGAATCTAAACAAACAAAAGAGAAATGCAAAGAATGAAAAATATCATAGTAGAAAATGAAATGCAGTTAACTGCATTTACATTATGTGAAAAATCTGATGATGGATCACTGACAGAAAGTACATGGTAAGTATTTATACCAATCGGCAAAGGACAAAACACACCAAACCATATGGTTTCATCTTTTCAAATCTTAAATTGAATTATTTCAGCTACATTGCTTAAAATTGTACCAATGCATAAAAAAGCTTCCCAATCTACTATATGAAGTTGCTGTCATTTTACCAACATCTAACAATGAAAAAACAAAAGCTACAAGTTAATCTCACAATGTAAGCAAATGAGATAGTGTTAACATAATGTAAGTCATTTTATTTACAAACAAACAAACAAACAAAATAGGCCCAAATAGACAAGACAAAATGAACTACTTTTTTGGTTTGTTTTTCGAGGTGGGCTTTCTGAGTAGCCTTGGCTGTCCTCAACTCACTTTGTAGACCAGGCTGGCCTTGAACTCAGAGATCTACCTGCCTCTGCCTCCCTGAGTGCTGGGATTACAGGCATGCGCCACCATGACCAGCAACTGCATTAACCACTTCTAATGAGAAAAAAATTAACAAAGTGGAATGAGATCTTTCTTTGATATAGTAAAGAAATCATGTAACCCTAAGACCTCAGAAATCCACAACACCTTGCTTAAAGACAAAACACTAGTCTAGTCACCGAGACCAAAGTGAGAAGGGAACAGTGGAGAGAAAGATGTTCTCGAGCCAGTAAGGACCTCGCAGCCACATTTAACAAACAACTGGCGTTCCTAGCCCCAGCTCCACCCACCAGGAAACGTCAGCCCTGGCTCAGGCTCCTGGCCTGATTTCACTTGGCTACCTGACCGGCTCCGGGCTCTAGAACTAAGGGACAGAACTGTGAACTGTTTGCCCGTGTGCTCAGCCTGCACGTGCAGTGCACTCAGCGGTGACCTGGTGGCTCGTCATCCAGAGGGAAGAGTTAACGACGCAGCGCAGTTCCATTTTCCACCACACAGCACTGGGACATGGGTCAGAGAAGGAGGTCTGAGCGAGTAACGCTAGCTATCTGCACTGTGAGAGTACCAGCAAATTCCTTCCCCTGCTGCCTTTCATTTTTCCCAAAGAATAGTTAGTTGTTATTGGTTCAGTTTTAAGAACTAGAATAAAGGGACTTTTACTTCAAAAGACTGGAGACTGGTATGACCTTAAACACCCAGGCAGAAAAGGAACTAAGGGGCTCTGGGGGTCACACAGAGCAGAGGCTCGCAAGGTCCCCTTCTCCTGTGCCCTTTCACAGTGACACCTAAGCCAGAGTAAGCACACAGGTCTGTGAAGGCGTTTAAAGGTACGCCTGGCAGAGGCCATGTTAAAAGCCTCCAGGCTCAAAGCCAGCACGGATTGCTACACCCTGACTTTGCCCAAGTCATTTCCAGAGCCAGATGCTGATTACCCGGGTGTGTTTGTGAGACTTTAACATGCTGTATATAACATGCTCTTCTTCCTGCGTATGCACTGGACTCCAGTTAAAGTGCTGCGTCTGCCTGTAACCCTGGCGCTCTGGAGGCAGAAGCAGGGGATCCATGGAGTGGGCTGGCTGCTGAAGAGCCAAACTTGCAAGTTCTAGGTTCCAATGTGCGGCTCTGACTCAATACGTAGAGACAGACAGAAGAAGATAAAGTAAGCCTGTGGCCTTAACGCGCGTGCACATGCACAGCTGAGGACACACATACACACTAAGAAACAACAGTTTTAAAACTTAAAGGCTGAGATGAGAAAACTCCAACTCTGTGATCTGCTCCAGAGCCTCGCTCTGAACATCACACTTTAATCGCCGAGCTCGCAGATCAGTCTCATGGGACAGGACGTTCAATCCTCCTGTACAAAGTGTCTGACAATCTGATCTTAACTTTCCCAGACTCTCATTATTTGGGTGCAACCCACAGGCATGAGGGACACAGAGCCAAACTGACAAGGCAACTGCTCTCAACCCCTACTGCACCTTCTGACCATCAGGGAGCACCTCAGGAGGCACGGGGTTGGGGGGGCCGGTGCTGCTCCCCTCCGCACCAAGGACACCAGCACCCTGAAGCCCAGACTCTGGCATTCCCTTTTTGAAAAGCTGCTCAGATAATTCTAACATGCAGCAGAGGCCAAGAGCTGCTAAACTAGTCAAACCAGAGGGACTGGCTGCTGTAGGCGCTCAAGACAAGCTGAAGCAAGGCCTGTTGTGGTGGGAGCTGGAGTGGGAGTGTCTAGGGGTGGTGTGTCCTGGCACCCACCCAGATCCTCCTCCACATCCCACACCTCCCCAGACCTCAATCAGAGACCTAGTGGGGAGCAAGGGTATCATTCTAAAAGATAGAATTGTTTTATGCACTCCTGGGCACACAAATGGGGAATACACAAGTCTTTCTTATAACCTTTAGGGCCTATGAAGTTGGACACAGAACCATGGGTTCTGGCTCCTAGCCAAGGAGTTCAGACTCAACTCCTTGCCAGGAAGCCCCAAGACACACGCCACTGCAACCACACAAACCCAGAGCTAAGCCCTAACTACTACCCAGGGGCCAAATGATGCCTCTGGGAGCCCACAGCTGGAAAACAGGAAACCAGTGAAAAATAATAGAAGGAAAGGCCATAGGACAGAGGTAAGCAGAGAGTTCGACCGTGGGATAAGACTGGACTCAGAGACGAGGAGAAAGGCCAGTGAGGAGGGGGACCCCACACGGTCTGCCTACAGAGACCTTCCAGCACTGCTATCTGGGACCCCACGCCTCCCTCATCTTCTGTCTACCTCGGTCTAGAATGGGAACCATACGCATACGTTTGACCCAACACATGGGTCAAAGCAGCCCCATGGCACTTCCCCTAGATGATTCTGATGCAAGGAATCCTGGTCTACCTGTCACAAAGCATGCTCAGACTAGGAAGAGAGCTAGGCCTAAAGCATGTAGTGGAAACAAGGGCGGACTGAAGCCCTAAAGAATGTCCTAGTATGGAGAAAACAAGAGTAGGATAGAGAAACGCTGAGAAAAACAGGCAGACAGCTCTCGGGCATGTCGGCTGAAGAAGCCACACCGACTCTGAACAGTCTATCAAGCAGACTGACCGACTAACACTTCAACGACCACTGAGTTGGAAATGTTGCAGGCCCAGAGCTAATTTATCTTGAGCCCTCCTAGTTCCTAGCCATTTATTTGACAACCTCTGTGGCCAAACATCCTGTGATTACTAGGTAAATTGTTTTGGAATACATGAACACAACAGCTTCCACCAACCCTCAAACCCAAGAACGAAACCAGAGACCTACAGCAGCGTTCCCTGCCTGCTCTACCCACCAATGCACATGTAAAGGGCTTTGTTTAGTTTCTTTAAAAAAACAAAACAAAACAACACACACTTTAAAAAGTTACCAAACTGGACCACAGAATTTGGGGTAAGCTAACCCTGTGCTCCTGTGATCATTCATATTTGGCTCCAGAATACACTATGGCCTGGACCCTTTCAGGTGAGAGCTGCATTTTGTTTTGTTTTTGTTTTTATGTTGACAGGAACATCTCTAGCTCCATCAAAAATCCATTCTCCTAGAATCTGGTGGACAGGACAACAATGACTTGCACGTTGAAGACCTAGTCTCCCCTTCTCCAGAACCAGGAAGGTTAGAGGGGACCCTCTGCACCCCAACTGAACCTGGTCAAGCCAGCAGAGACAGACGGTCTGGGGGGTACTCCCGAGGGAAAACAGAGCTGAGGAGTCCATTTGCAGATACAGACCAGGTTCTCTGCCCACACCCTTCTTCTCAGGGCCTCTGCCTGCCTCCGACAGAGGTTTCCGGCCTCCCTGCTCATCCCCATCTATAGGGCAGCAATCAAGTCCGAGATGGAACCTTCCTGAGATAGGAAGGAAGACCAAAGGCAAGGGTCCCTCTAGTAAACTGTCTGCTCAGCAGGGCTACCAACAATGCCCTCAGGTCAAAAAAATGTCCCTTTTTGGGATAGGTGTTTGAGGGAAGACAGTGGATGCTGCAGAGGTGGGAAGAAGCCAGGCAGCGGGCAGAGCTGGGCGCTCTTTGATAGGGACACAGGGTTGTGCTGCAAACCCTCTCAATGCCTTTGTCTCCATGCAGAGCCCATGAGGTCAGGATTACTCATGAGGATGCGTGGGGGCGGGGCTCAGAAATCCAATTACTTAAGCACCAAGGGCACAAGAGTTCTTGGCCAGACACACACTAGGATTTGCTTAGACCCTAATCCCCCTACACTTGGCATGTTGGCCCCTTAAGTAATACTTCTGCAGCAAGTCAGTTTAGGCCCTTTTCTCTAGGCAGCTAAGACAAAAAGAAATTCACATTTTCACTTGAACAATGCAAACAAAAAAGCTAAAGAGCCTCAGCTGGAGGAAGTAGGGCCTAAATGCTTCAACTAAAAGCCACCAAGGTGGCTGGGGTGTCCATTCTGACAGAAACCACAGTATGAGGTCAGCCCCTGAAAGGGCTACACCTCTAAGTAAAGATCACCATATGAAGGCCTGAAGATAAAGGTTAGTGGTAGAACACTTGCCCAGCAAGCCCCAGGCTCAATTCTCAGCACTGCCCCCCCCCAAAAAAAAAAGTTTAAATATTTTTAAAATCATAAATGAAGCTACACCTGGTGGAACAGGGTTGCAACCCTGGCTACTCGGGAGACTAAGGAAAAAAGAGCCCAAGATCAAGGCCTGCTGGGCTACAGAATGAATTCAAAAGCCTGAGCAGAACAAGGGCTCAGGTTATTCCAGGAGTAGGCTGTTTCCCTGGCATGTGTGAGGGCCTGAGTTCCATCTCCAAGCACACACCCCTCCTTCAGGGGCTCCTGTGGTTCTGACTTTACCTCGTCAGATTCCTCAAATTGCAGGAAGGATCCTTATCTACAGACTCTGCGGTCCAAGTGAGCCTTTGGCACTCTAAGAACCTCTGCAGCAAGGCAGGGTGAGGAAGAGCTGAGAAGGCAGTGTCCAGAAGGGTGTGGAGGCCCGCGAATCAACCCCATGCACTGCCAGGAGCAAGTTCAAAACAGTGCTGTCCACAGTCCGACCCAGTCCGGCATCACATACATGCAGAGACGCCTCCAGTTACAGGGCGTCCAGGACCAAGGGCATGGCAATGGCCCTGCTTTGAATGGTACTGAACACCCGAAGCAAACTTTACAAGCTGTTTACTAACTGTACGAAGTGGGGACTGCTTCTTGGAAATTAAAAAAAAAACAACAAACTAACTAAAAAGCCAATCTGGTCTGTTTCTAGATTTAGTTTGAGAAAAATTAACTTTGGAAGGCAAAATTTCTGCTGCAGAAAGCCATGACCTCTACGTGATTCTCCAGTTAACGGCAGAGCCCACGAGTAGCCTAAGAAACAACTACTTGTTGCTCTCTCTCAGGCAGTGAAGCAGGAAGTCTATCAGACCCAAACTTGTATTTTATTTTATAACAGAGTCTGATATAACCCTGGCTAGCCTCAAACTTGCACACAATCAAGGATGACCTTGAATTCCTGGTCTACCTCCCAAGTGTGAGATTACAGGCACACACCACTATATCCAGGTAAATGTTTACAAGGTGACTTTTTCCTCTTATTTTTGCAGTGTTGGAGATAGTCCATGGCAAATGCTTTTCAGTTAAGTCACATTCCCAGCCCCAGAACCCAAGTTTTCCAGACAAGGGCTTACAATGTAACCCTGGGCTTCCTGGAGCTTACGATGCACTAGGCTGCCCTGGACTCGAGGTCCACCTGCGTGTGCCTCTGACTGCTGGGATTAAGGGTGTACAATAGCACAGCCAGGAGGTGTTGAGGACACGAACAGCCTAGGCATGGTAGTTTATCCAAGGATCTCAGATCAATACTTTCTTCCCACACATGACCCTAACCCATCACCAGATCCTAGAAGCACTAACCTTGAAAACAAGGCTGGCATGTTGCTTCTTCACTCAAAGTCTGAGGTTCAAAATGCCAAAAAGTAAGCCCAGCACAAATGAGCGCACATGGGGTGAGGGGTTCAGTTTGTGGTGTGTGCAAGCTCATACACCCCAAACAGTAGAGATCAAAGATATTAATTGTATGAAACCATACCGGCAATGCTGGTTCTCCCACTTAGAACTGAAGTGATTTAGTCCACATCTCTAGTGTCTAATGGTTTTGGTAAGGTTCTGTACTTAGTCCTGGGACATGTGAATGCTCAGCCAATGTTGAGAGATAAAGTAGGTGGAGATGGGGACAGGGTCCTGGTTAGCACTCCAAGCCACAGGTTTTACTCATGCAAGCCACCCCTGTTCTGTTTGCCCAGACTTCCTAAATTGGCCCAAAAGAAAGCCACCTCCCCATCAGAAGCCACTCAGAGGCTGGGAACAGGGGTCCTGCTGACTACCAGATGTCTGGGTGTGGGAGGAAATGAGGCCAAAAGCCCAAGAGGTCAGGGATGGAAAAAGAGGGCTTAAGAGGATTGGGAGACCCAAAAGCTGAGCCAAATACAAAGCCTCTGCCATACTCCCAGCTCGACCCCCCAGCCAGCCACTTGCCACAGCCTCAGGGTATGGGGAGGAACTTGGCAAAACCACAAAGCCCATTTCTAGCAGAAACGTCCATCTGCAGCTAGGAGCAGATGAGCACCCAAGCCGCCCCTCCCCTACGAGTCTAGCAAGAGGGCCACAGAACCATCATGGTGGTCCCAGAATGCAGCCCCAGCACTGGGATGGACAAAAGGCTCCCATTCCAGCTTACAATCCTATTTTGCCACAGTTCCTCCTCTTCTGACATTTATCCAATAATGACTGGGGTCACTCTGTGATTAACTGCAACTCCTACCAAGCATGGGGATACCCTCTCTTCATGCTCCAACTCAAATCTGACATTCTCTTGGCTGGTTCCTTTCCTGCTCCAGCCTGACAGGCCCACCTGTCTTCAACTCTACTGTTGCTTATAAATTCCCTCAGAGAGGACTCCTCAGCCTTGCAAAGAGCAGAAAAAAACAGACAGGAGCGACCAGGAGTATGCATAGTCACACGGAGCAGATTCTCAACAGGGCATTTTTAGGGTGGTCAAAAGGAGAGACAGAAGGCCAAGATCCTGGGCCCAGAACCAAAATAGTTTCCAGACATCCTTTAGCCTGTGGAGTGAATGTTCCCATGAGGCAGAGCGTGGGAGCCCCAAAGCAGGGCAACCTGATGCTCTCGGCACCAGGCACTCTGTTCTGTCCAGGCCGCTGAGGGGAAGGAGGGGCAACAGGGTGTTATACTATGGTGTAGTCCCTGGATATACCACGGGAAAAGGACATGAAGCGAAATATACAGTAATCCAGCAATGTGCATTCATCAAGCTCAGCTTTGTGGCCGTGCCAGGACTGCGCACACCCACATATCAGGATATTCCTGGCAGCACTTAGCACACAAGGAGACATGCATTCTTTCTTCTGCTGCTGGACACCATTCACCCTTGGGACTTACCCCTCCCCTCCCCATCCTGTGGGAACTTGCACACATACACACATGCACACATACTCCCTTTACCCTGACCACAGGAGAAGCTCTTTTTGCCATGATCTGATAAGAGATTGGGCAAAACTCTCTTACCCCAATAGGACCCCTGAAAAAACCCAACCTGCAGAGAAGACAGAACCTGAAACAGGGGCTCAGAACCGAGCACTGATGGCATCAAGGCTGGGGTGCAGGGGCTATGGTTCTCAGACAGGCAACTCAGCACAAACAAGCACAGATACATGCTCGAAGCCATAGGTGAAGCTCCATCTGGAGGGCTTCCTTTGGACTTCTATAACACTGGGACTCGGGTACTGGGCTGGACACCTCCAGAAGGTCTTCAGGGCAGACCCCAGGGTAGCACAACCGGTGGAGAGGTAAAGAGCAAAGGAGCAGAGTGGAAGGAAGCCGGTCTGGAGTCATCACCACAGCAGGGTGCTCGAGAGAATAAGCAGACAAGGATGCAGGTACAAAGGGAGAGAACTTCCTCCTCTCCCTGAGCCCATCTGTCCCCATCCTTTCCTCCGGTTCATAATCTTAAAACCTCCAGTGCCCACAGCCCTGAAACAGCATACCTAGTGACTACAACGCCCCAGCAGCAGTGGGTGGCCAAAAGGAACGGAGGTGGGAAACTGCAGATCCGGCTCCCAAGAAAAGACAGCAAGAGCGTGAGTGAGCCACTGTAAGCTCAAAACAGTATCACTAACGCTTCTGGGGTCTCCTACAGTCCCTTCCCAGGTATCTATTGACAACTCCCAGCCTCACCAAGGCATGCCAGCTTCCTCAGGGAGCTGTCACTGGCTCTTCCTCCCTAAGACACTCTTTCAGAAGCAAAATCCACGTCCTTCTGCAAACAGTTGCTTGGGAAAACAGATCCACCTCGTAAGCTAGCCCAGGAACCTCTAACATACACACATACACACATACACATACACACACACACACACACACACACACACACGGAAACAGAACCCCGCCCTGCCAGTGTCACCACCCAGTGAGGTGGCGGAGTGCCATTTCCAGCACCTCCTCAGAGCTTCCCACAGCTTTCCCAGGAAGCAGGAGGTAGATCTGCAGGAAAGACTAAGAGCATGCAGGGACAATCACAGCTCGCCCACCTGCTCCCTAAGCAACCAGGCTTGGAGCTTCCTCTATGCTAGGAAGAGCCCCACTGGGCCAGGCCTGCCCACCTGTCCCCACACTCAGCCCCAGCCTCTGCTCTTTAAAGGCAGCCACCCTGTTTTCTGCCTCCTTCCCGCTCCAGCCTCCACCCACCTCCCGGGCCAAAGGATCCTGCTGAGTAATTCCAAACTTAAGGTGTCCCCCAGCCCTGTAAACTGGGGCAAACTAGGAGGAAATCTACTGACCTGGTCCTGGCCAACCTGGAAGGATTAGTCATAGCTTCTTAGTGAGCAGAGTCTCCCTAGACTATCCATTCTCTCCTCCCAAATGCCCCACACCAGCCTCCAAAAACCCACCTGGAACGGCTCAAAACCCCTCTCTCTGCCTCACTCACACTTGGAAACAGTGCCTTCCCAGTCTCCCAGACACCAAGTGGCACAGAATAACAGCAGACACCCGCTGGCTTCCCAGCCATGATGTTGCATCAGCCCCCACCCTACCCAAAATATCCTCACCCCCACCACCCCCTCTCCTCTCTCCAGCCATCTCCATGGTGACAGCAGCATGACTAATGACACCCTATCAGCTTCAGACTCAGGAGTGCAATTCTCCCCCCCCCCCCCGCGACGACGCACCCCGGGGATTTCTGCAGATTGGATGCAAACCAACAGTACCAGGGCCATTCTCTAGAGATTTCCAGAGGCAGGGGTGGGAGTGGGCTGCATGTCTTTAAAACACACACACACACACACACACAGTTCAACAAACCAAACCCCAACTGCACACAAACCATCCAGCTGAGAAAGCAAAAAGAATCTAAACAAAACCCACACAGGCCTGAGAATTCATTGGCCGCCCACACTCCCGCCGCCCCTCCCCCTCAGCTGCTGCTAACACACACAGTGGGAGATTAAGGGATCACCAGAGGAGACCCTTTATTTTTATCCCATCCAGTCAAACACTTCACCCCCACCGCGCGCCCACGTACGCGCGCGCGCACGCACACACGCGCGCGCGCACGCACACACACACACACACACACACACACACGCAGGGTACCTTGACAGTCGCCCCTTGTGCCCAGGGCCCCGTTCCTTCACCAGCCTTTATTTCCACCTGCAAAAGAAGCCAAAGACACTGGTGAGGCAGGCTGGTAGCAGGCAAGGAGCAAAGCGGTCCTGCACAGGCCTCAGCGCCCTGGAGGGGAAGGGGCCGAGAGAAGAAAGGCTGGACGGGACCATCTTCCTGCTCCAGCTGCCACCCGAGCGCGGAAGGGCCCCGCGCCTTCCAGCGTTTTGTTTTCCTGTCTCGGTTCTCGGGCCTCTCGAGATCCCGGGGACCTCGAGAACCCGCTCCCGGCCTGTACGCGGCCTCCCCTCCCCTCCAGGCCCTGCGCTCTACCTCGGCCGGCCTCCTTTACTGCATCGGCCGCCGCCGGGCCTCCCATTATCCCCGCCGAGGGAGCGCACCGAGGGAGGCACTGCAGAGGCGGCGGCCAGCTGCCGGCTGCTCCCGCCCCGCCAGGCTGGTGTGCGAGAGGGCGGCGCACACGCCAGCCAATCCTGCACCCGGCCCTCCCCGCCAAGGACCTGCCCAGCAGCCAGGCGGGGGCCTTGGTCAAGGGAGCCATAGCCACAAGGGCTGCTTCCCAGGCAGGCCGGGGATCCCGCGGCATCCTCCCCTCCCCAGGCAACACACACAAGGAGTCCCCTGCACCTCCAGCGGGTGCACCTAGAGTACAACGCGCCAGCGGTTGGGGGGATGGGTAGGTAGGTACCCCATACCCACTGGAGCTCTAGTGCTCCAAGGAGAACTCAGAGCAGCAGAAGCCTCACATCCCCCTCCCCCTCTCCCCGCCCCCTTTGCAGACTGCAGATCAGTGGAGTAACTTACCGAAGGTGACACCGCTAGAACACAGCAGAGCTCAAACTCCAAGCCGGGTCCGTCCTCTCTGAAGACCAGACCCTTCGCCATTCTACAGCTCTACTCCCCTGCTCTCTGGCACACCGCTCGGAAAACGGGCTGAAGCCCATACAGCCTGTGCTTCCCCCCAAGTCGGCTGTGCCCTTCACTGCGCTCAAACGCCCACCTTACTCCCCAGGGTCACTCCCGACCATAGCTGAAACATGCCCCATGAAGCTTTCTCTCCTGGAGAGGATCCACCAGGCGCCCCTTTTCAAACCCCCTGGGCTCCCAGACCTCCAGCAGCTCCTTTCTAGTTCCCTAACTCCATGCATGACAAGCGTGCCATGGCCAGGAGACGAAAGGGGTGAGGGAGACAGCACGGTCCTAGCAATTCAGATTCCAGATTCGATTCCCAGGCGTCGGCAGGCAGCTCCTTCAGCCATGTCCTCCTCTCTGAAGGGGAGCATCCAGGCCTCACATACACTTAGGAACCACATCCCCAGGTCCTAGCAGTGGCGACTTACCTCCCTCAGCCTCTCATTGCTCATCTGTAGAATGGAACCAGCTGCCATTTCACACAGCTGTGAGGCCCTGAGAAAGCAGAGCCAGCCCCTGACACAAGGTAGGTGCTGCTGGCTTCCAGCACTCTACATTTCTGCCAGAGCTCAGGGTGCCTTCTCATTCTCACAGATGAATAAGCTGAGGCCTGACAGGAGTGAGTCACAGATGAGCACCCCTGCTCCAGTGACTCGCTCTATTACCCACTCCACCACAAACGCATAATTGCGCCCCTCCCCAGGGCCCCTAGGGGGTGTTCAGAATCAGGTAAGTTCCTTAAGAGAAGGGCAGGCCTGCCTCTGGTAAGGAGGCCTCAGGGCCCACACCTGTCTCCCCTTTGGGACAAAGGGTAGGCCTGCTGGGTCCCTCCCAAAGCAAGGAGGGAGGCCGATGACAAGATAGGGTAAAGGGAACATATCTTAAATCATGACTGTAGGTGACAAGCTGAGTGTTTATGTCTTTTAACTCACTATTGACCAGGGTAAATTAATCCCTTCCTTCTCTTGGCTCCCTAAAGCCTTGTGCTATACCCATGCACCCCATATAGAATGCTGTTGAACAGACAGACAAAACAGAGCAACCCAGCGTGGACAGTCTCTATACTGGATCAGGTCCCTACTGGTGCACTGTGCCAACCATGCTGTAATTCCATCTCACCTACTCTACACAGCCTTGTTTTCAGGTGAAGGAAGAGTATCATGGGGTGCTAAACAATTTGCCCTTGAAAACTGGTAGACAGGAATTCAAACCTAGACCCTTCCTCTGAAAACCCCTCTCTCCGCCACGCCCAGGGAGATATAAAGACAACTGGGTCACTTTAAGTGATTGCTTCCTGTCAAGCAGATCTGAGAATGCTAATATGTTCACTCTTCCCAACGCTGCTTCCTGGCCCCTCCTCCGCATGCTAATGTGCTGCACTGCTGAATCCAAACAGTGCCTTCCGCCCCTCTGCCAGGCCCTCAGCGACCAAGCCTTCCCCTGCGCCTCCTTGGCCTCAGGAACAATATACAGCCTCTTCTGGAGCACCAGTCACATCCCAGCAGTTATTTATTTACAGTTGTTGCCCACGTGGGTGGGGCTCCCGCTCTCCCCACTTTCCTGGGCTCTACCCAGAACTGGAATGTGCTGAGCTGAATTCTGCCTCAGGAGTGTGGAGTAGCAGGGAGCTGGGCACTGAGATGGTGAGGCCCCTCTCTCCTGGTCGGGCTCCTAGAGGAGGCCTCTAAAGCCTGGGGGTGGGGGCAAACACCCACTTTCCTGGAAAGAGGACCTGCCACTCTGAGCTGTGGACCAACAAGCCTCCTCACAGCTTACAGGAGCTCTGGAGCTGCATTCTCCCCATGTCCCTGTACTAACTTTGTGTTCCCCCAACTTCAGGTACCCACCCTGACCTCCAGCACCCCTTGGCTAAACCAAGGGAGCACGTGGCCGCCAAGACAGCCTACTTACTCCCAGCCTCATCCCGCTCTGATGACAGTCACAAAGCTACATGAGAGGGGTACTGAGTCAGGACAGTTCATTTCCCACCCAACCTTCATCTCTGATGCCTCTCTTTCTACTTGTGGGCCCCACAGTGACCAGCTCAGATTCCTTGGGATTCCTTTTCATTAGGTCAAAGATCTTCCCCAATCTTCTATCCTGGCCTCCCAGACTCCACTGTACTGGCTGCAGTAGAGCCACAGAGAAGGTAAATGGGGTCCCTTGCTTGCTGGAAACAGAGAAATCTCAAGAACATGGCAATTCATCCACCAGACTCCACCATACACCAGATAAGCAGGAACTCTTACACACAGACACACACTGGGGGGATAGCCTCATGGGTCCCCACAAATGGGGACACAACATAAAGTTCTTACTTAAACCTCAGAATAAACCACCACACCAGGAATTTTCCACACCCATGGTACAGATGAAGAAATAATAGAGAGTTCTAAACACCTTGCC
This sequence comes from Rhombomys opimus, assembly GCA_010120015.1. Taxonomy (NCBI): domain Eukaryota; kingdom Metazoa; phylum Chordata; class Mammalia; order Rodentia; family Muridae; genus Rhombomys; species Rhombomys opimus. The sequence continues at coordinate 1,482,694 of REGO01000075.1, read as the reverse complement.
CAAGATCACACAGCTAGAAGATGACCCAGCAGGACTTTCTATCCTCTACCTGCAGTAGCCACTCAATGCTCAGCCATCTACCTCTTCCAGAGGCAGAGGGCGACCAGACATAAGTCTCTTCGACTTGTCCTGAACAGAGCACCTCTTCACAGGGCTGTTCCTTCCTGGCTAAATGTGACGCCCACTTCCGTCAGGAAGCCTTCTCTGGTCGCCTCAGCTGTCGCCAGTCCACAGCACCCCTTCCGTTTCTCTTTTAACACCAGAAGTTCATCTCTCGGTGTACATGTCCTGCCTCTCCACAGTTCTCAACACTGAAGGCACTGGGAATTGACTGGGGGAGAAGCCTGACTTCCTCGCCCCTCCATCACACAAAGGATCCTGCCAAAGAAAGCGACCACCCACTCCACCTTTGGAGCCTATGTTTTCCGGTGTCCACGCATTAATTTCCACCATCACACATACATCATCCCCTATGTTTGAAACTCTTTGAGGTTGTCATGGGAACTGCCTTCGCCTTCATTCACTGATCAGACCTCACAATTAGCTTTGGCAGCGGAAGTCTTTGTCAATGGCAGACACCAGGAGGAGGAAACAGAGGAGAAAGAGCAACAACAAAAAAAAAGGATTATTCTCCTTGAAGATACAGTAGAACCGGATACAGTGAAGGCACCACTGATGTTCTGATGGACAAAGAGACAACCCCCAAACCCACCCTCACTCTTCCACCCTGACAAGTAGGGTGCACACACCTGAGCCCCTGGCAGGCAGTCCACTCTGCCTGAACCCCGTGCATCCTCCTATCAGCAGCTCTCAGCCTTCCTAACACTGTGACCCTTTAACACAGTTCTTCATGTTGTGGTGACCCCCAACCATCAAATTATTTTTGTTCCTACTTCATAACGGTAATTGTGCTAGTGTTATGAATCATAATGCACACATCTGATATGCAGGTTTTCTGATAAGTGACCCACAGGTTGAGAACCCTTGTCCTAGAGAAGGTGTTGTTCCAAGTCTCATTAGGGTCAAATTCAAGAGTCTCTTGGACCACCCACTGTTCCAGGGCCCAATCAAATAACAGGAGGCTACATGGCCCTATGGAAATAGGGTGCAGAGTGCCTCAGAAACCCAAGATGGCCTAGAGGAAGACTTCCAAGGAGGAATTAGCAGAGATTTAGCCTACTTGAAGGATCTGTGAACACCCTCAGATGTGCCCAGCCTGCCTGCATCTTTCCACACCTCTGCCATTAGCCTCTTTGGAGCAGCAGCCAGGAGAGTCACAGCCCTCCTCAATCCTTCACAAGCCACTACACTCAAACTCTTAAGACCTGTTCCTGCTCTTCCCAGCTGGTCTGCAAGAGAGGCCCAAGGGTGACTCTGTCCTCAAGGCACTCCTTCCTCCAGCTTTATAGCAGCATTCTGGTAAGAAAATGTTTCCTTGGTCTCATGGAGGACAAGGGTAACGCTGTCATCCTCCACTCCCGGCTCAGGCTCAGTGCCTGGCCTGGCCAACACCAGCCCCAGGAGAGGTTTGCTGGATGGGCTAGCTATAGGTTAAGCAGACCTCCTAATTCTGGAAAGCGAGGTGGCACCAGACAGGAGCTGCGCTCCCCCAGAAAGAGGGACATTGTCGTTCCCGGGACCCAGGGATTTCCAGAAGGTGTGTGTCCTTGTTCTAGTGGCAGCTCTTTCATCCTATCACCTGACCCCTCACTGCACCTCTTCTCACGCCCACCCCCAGGCCTCAAGCAAGAGCCTGCCATCCCTCTCCTAGAGTGCCAGAATCATCCCTGCATCTTTGAGGAAACTGGGTTACCCCTAAAGAAGCAAATCAATTAAAGAGACAGGTGAGAAAGGCCCAGTGTCTCCCTCTATGAACGACTCAGAAGCGGAATACTATAGCCCAGTACCTCCCACTTGTTTTTGACCCAGCTTCTCCACATCCCCTCCTGACGCTTCCTCTGACAACCAAGAGAAGCCATGGGGTATAGGGACAGGCTCACCAGTGCCTTGAAGACTGCCAGTGACATACCCACCCTACTGTGAGACCCTGGAGTCACCGGGCTAACAGCCGTGGGAGGCATGTAATCTGTCCACTAAGTCCCAGGCAGGGCATAGCAGGGCTGGAACTCCCAAAGCCAGGTCAGCAATGTGAACAGAGCAGCCACCCAGAGCCCGGCCCAATCAAGCAACTCCCAGACCCGAGTCCACCTGAAAGGCAACTGATGATCCCACACGGGGCTGCTTTCTCAGCCCCCCATCTCCCACCCCACCTTACTCATTAGCAGAAACTCAGGCTGTCAACTTCTTATGCAAGTGGCAGACAAGGCCACCAGAGTGTCCAAGAATGGCAGCAACCTTGGCCCCACACAAATCACCAGGCAGAGGCCTATAGCAACCCTAACAGACTCTTCCAGAACAACTGGGCCACAGGGGTTGCACAGGAAGTTATGGGGGTCTCATCCTCTACTATCCTATCTTCCTGAGCACGCCACTCTACTCCCACAGGCAAAGAAGAGAAGAGATGGAGCCTAGACATTTGAGGCCCAGTATAGTTTGTGAGCCCACCCAGCCAGCACAGTCTTCTCCCTGGAGACAGCCTAAGGCAGAGGATGACTCTGGGCCAGGTTTGTGAAAAGTACGTGCGGGACAAGAAGTTAACATGAACAAGGCTCACCGAGGCTTTCCTCAGGACTGTGGGTGGGAGGGTCCCAAGAGGGAGCCACACTTTACTCCCTCTGCTGTTCTAGAGAAAAACATGGCCCTGACTTCAAGAATGATTCTATAGTAGTTAGACTCCAGGACAGCATTGTTCCTTTCCATACCATGGCTGTGGGGCATGATTCCCAAACCAGAAGGCTATTTCCCCAACCTGAAAGAAGCTATGGTGAGAATGGATCTGGGAATACACAGGAATACCGTTAAGTCCAGCTCATAGCTCTGCCCAGTAGCTCTGCTGTACTAGCACCTTTTTGAGACAGGGTCTTGGTAAATAGCTGAGACTGGCCTGGAACTCATCAGTATAAAAGGATGAGCTACATAAACAGTGAAGCCAACTTCCAATTCATGAATCCTTTCTGCTTCCATCTCCCAAGAGCTGGGATTACAGGTATGAGCCACTCCCAGCTGAGAACATTCTTTATCTGTGCCATCCAAAATGAGCCATTAGCCATACACAGCCGAGTGATTAGAAGGTAGCTATTGCGACTATTACTGTAACTTTAATTTTAACTGAAATAGATGTCCACGGTTTATGGGTCTCACATTGGATGGCTCAGATAAATCATGCTTTTATAATCTGGGGTGGCCATGACTATTCTTGAAAATGTGCTTAAAAACATATACTGTCTCCCCAGAAAAGACACAGTGTTGCACCGCCAGGAGACATTTAGCTGAGTCCTTCTGAATGCTCACAGACCTGATGGAGGCCAAGTCCAGTCATAGGGAAAGCTGAGGGCTGGGTGTAGCCTGGTCATAAAGCGCTTTCCTAACGTGTCTGAGGTCGACTTCCCGGCACAGCAAGAAAGGAAAAGTTAAGGCCTGGGAGGCGGCTCCATGCGGCAAAGCACGTGCTGCACAAACATAGGGATTTGAGTTTTGACCCCCAGCACCCACATAAAAAAGCCAAGCTTAGCAGTGTATGCTGTAACCCTAGCGCTCAAGAGGTGGAGACAGGATCCCTCTTGGGACTTGCTGGACAACTAGTCTAGCTGAATCTGCAAACTCAAAGACTCAGGTGGTTGGTTTGGAGAGACGGCTCGGTGGTTAAGAGCACTGTCTGCCCTTGAAAAGACACGTTCAGTTCCCAGAACCCACACATTGGCTACCCACCGTCTATTACTCTAGTTCCAGCGGGCCTGACACCATCCTCTTCTGGCTCCAGAGGCACCAGGCACACACATGGTGTGCTGACACACACATGCAAGCCAAGCACCCATATACATAAAAGACATTGCGTGCGTACGTGCGTGTGCGTGTGTGTGTGTGTGTGTGTGTGTGTGTGTGTACATATATATAAAACGAGGTACACAGATCATTGGTAGCAAAAGACAGGAGAGTTCTCGAGTTCAAGGTCAGCCAGAACTACCTAATGAATTCCAGTGAGATGCTGTCTCTAAAACAGAAGGTGGACATCAGTCGAGGAAGACACTCAGTATAGGGCACTGGGCTCTGCATATGTGCACACGTGCGTGCGTGCGCGCGCGCACACACACACACACACACACACACACACACACACACACACACAAATTAAGCACAAAAAACCTGACCAAAAATGCTATGGCCCAAGATAGATGTTTCTTCTGTAAGGAAGCTGTGTAAGGAAAATGAAATTACCCGATGTTACCCTTCCCACAGACCTTGTGAAATCGCTCCTTCACAGCATATCAGCAGTCAGCACCCAGCCTCTGACACATGCAGGCACAGGAAACAGGGCACCCCTCAGGCTGGCTCTCCAGCGTCACACATTCCTTTTTTGTTTTTTTAACCATGCCTTCAGTCAGGCTGCTTAGACAACACTAGCAGGTCCGCAGGCTCCTCCACAGGAAGGAACTAACTCCTCTTCCATGCCACGTCTGTCCCTCTACACATTCTAAGCGGCTAGCCCTGCTTCCTCTGATTGTTCTGTATGTGACCGCCATGACAGATCTCAAGATGGGCTGAGGAAATTCTTTACAGAGTTTCAGCTCTTTCTACCTGGTCAGGAAATCAGGTCCTCACGTGTGCAGCTCTTTTAAAAACAAGTCCAGGAGGGCTGGAGAAATGGCTCAGTGGTTAGGAGCATTTGTTCTTGCAGAGGACCCAGTATTCGTGTGGTGGTTTGAAACTATCCATGACTCCAGTTCAGGGGGATCCAGCACCCTCTTCCGACCTCTGAGCACACCAGGCATGTACACCCATGCACATAAAACAAATTATTTTAAAAGGTGAAACAAGTCCAGTCCTTTCCACTGAAGTCCCACTGACCTCAGCCAAGTTCTGCCAATTTAGGCTGCTCCAGTCTCCTCAGTGCTTTGTCCCATCTTTCAGCTTACAGCCACTTCCTCACCTGCAACACCCACTCCCGATGTGCTGTACAGCCTCAGACCCTTCAACCAGACCCAGGAGTCCACGCACATGCCCCTCCCTCTGCTGACCATTTATGGCTTGTGGGCCTACAACTCCCACACCAGGCTTTTGAGCAGCAAACAACTCTTGAGAGTTTTCCTAGCTGTTTTCAGATCACACCCAAGCCCTTAAACATCACCACTCAAAACTCGCTAGCCTGTGGAACTCCAGAGGAATGAGAACATGGAGTCAGTCCTGGCTGGCCAGTGGGATTCTGTGCCTAGTTGTGAGTTATTTTGACCCCTTCCCCTGGTCACACAAGTGTTGGAGACTTACTCTCCAATGTACTTACTATACACGTAGACTCACTCTAAATTCTAATAGTTCTATAAACCACCTGGGCATCGAGCTAACTACAGATTTGGGTTCAAGAGGTCTGGGATGAGGCACAGCTTCTGCATTCCTAACACTGCTGGCCCACCGTGTGGCAAGGTGGAAGTGAGGCTAACCCACTTCGTGTCCTGCCCTCAGGTGGGAGCCGCACCTGCCTTGTCTGCAGCAGAGGGTCTCTGCCCTGCCCAGCAGATCCACTTCAGGAGACTCAGTTAACTCTGCTCCAGCCTAGTTAGGTTAAAATTCCTGGCACATGCATAGGAGTTTTACATTTTCCCAGGTGATCCCAGGTGGAGTCCCTGACGACAGTGGTCGATGAACCAGGCTAGAGAAGCTCAGCTTCTGAGAGTCCATCCCTTCTCTGCAAAGACCTAAAGCTTAGCCTGTCTAGGCTGCTTGCGAAGGCATTTCCGTAGACCACTGCCAGCCTCTCTAAAGTCCCACTACCCTTTTAACAATCTGTCCTAAAACTATCAAAAATTAGCATTAAGCCAATGTTTATAACCTCCAAAGATCTCTGAAACACTGGAATCTTGCCAACCCAAGTCGGCACTCCGTTATTACCATAACTCTGTGAAGACTGACCCCTTGAAGCACTCACTGGGAAGATATTCATAGGGAGCAAACGGCCGTGGGACCTGCTCTCCCTTCCCCAGCATAACTCCCAAGACTCAGGGGCCCAGTGGCTGCTTTTCCTGCCCGTTGTGCTCCCTACGGTGGAAGCCTACTTCACTTCCTTCTCCTTGCTGCGAGCAGAGAACCTGTTGTCACAGCATTTCCTACCAAGCACAGTACATTCTGGCCACTGGGCCTCCCGGTGTGCCTGGGACGGCTCAGACCACTCCTGAACCTTCCCCGCCTTGCAAACCCCAGTGGGCACAGCCTCGACCATCGGCACATTGCACAGTGCTGTGGCGCCCCACAACTGGCTTAGTTAGGCTTAGGCCCCTCTTTCCTCATCACGTTTCTTTTTTAAAAAACACTCCTTGTCCTCCAGCTGATTGTCCTCATTGAGTCTTTGGCTATGGGGTTAAAAACAGCAATTAAGATTTTCTGGTCTTTTTGGCCCGCCTTCCCAGCCAGGTGGGCTTGTTTTTAAAGACTCTTATCACCCAGTTTCCTTCAGCTGTTTCTCCCTTTGCTGAACTCCCTCCCAGATAGCTTAGCAAGAACCCATCCTTTCTGACATTGTTGAAAGACCTCCCAGGCTCCTGAGAGCAGCAAGTATCTTGTCAGAAAGCTGCAGTCGAGGCGCTTCACCTATGGCTAGCAAGTACTGTCCTAACCACATGCCATTTCTCCCCTCTTCATCCATACTGCTCTTCAGCTTCCAACCTGCTGCACGTTTTCAATTCAACTCCTACTCGGGTCTTTACTTCCCTTGCCCGCCCAGGGCCACAGTGCCACCTTGCTCTTGGTGTGTAGACATTCCTCCCCCTCCTTGCTGTGCCTAGCTCCAAAGTGCTGTTCTACAGTTGTTCTTCTAGCAAGCCAGGGGATGTCTCAAGATAAACATTTAATCTGTATTTACAGGCTTATAGCTCAGACTAATGCACAGTTGTTTATATGTAAAGTTTAATTCTGCCACTATGCTGGCTACCTGCTAGTGCCAGACATGATGTATATCCTTACATCATCCTTGTAACACCCTGAGATTACCGGACCTCACAACCAAGAAAGCCAATGCTTGAGGGATTGACTAGGTCGCCCTACTGTGCCTCATACTTGCCAAACTCTAAAGAAGTCTGTCTTATTATTCGAGTGAAAAGAATGTGAATCAAACAAACTCAGAAGCCAGCCTAAGCTCTGAATCTTTCTGGAACTAGGAATGAAGACCACAGTAGAGGTACAAACTCCCTCAGAAGTGTTCTGCCAACGGCCAACCCGGAAGAGCAACCACCCGCCCCTGGGAAACCATCTTTAATCTTCAAATTCTGAACTACCAAGTCTATGGATTTGGCACACCCTTTCCAAAGTCCACCAGGAAAAAGAACGTCAAGTAGAGAAACAAGAGGAAAAACACAGGGTAAGTTTCTCCTTCCTCTCCCCCACCGTGTCCACGACCCTTACAGCACGGTACCAAGCAGCTGTCGGTAGACAAATGCAAAAGAAACGCCAGAGGCAGCTGGGACAGTGGAGTCAGGATGGAATTAAGGACTAGACACTCCAAGGAGCACAGATAAAAGCAGATGGTACAACCTCCGAGGCCCTGGAAATGGAGTGTCCCACCACACATGAACACTCAGGCCAAAAAAAAAAAAAAAAAAAAAAAAAAAAGACCTCCCGGTCCGTCGTGGACCCAGTCTGCTGAGCACTGCGAAGATCTAACGGTTAAGTCACCGTGGTTCCCTGCCCAGGCAGGGTCTGCCAGAGCCAAGCCTGAGCATGGTTTTTTTGTTTGTTTGTTTGTTTGTTTGTTTTTGCAATGGAGAGCCACTAGTTACTATTTCAGTTTCTTTTCTTTTTAACCAAGTGAAGACAAAGAAAAAGGGAAAAGAAAGAAAGCGAAAATAAACTTTCTTAAAGTTTAAGTATCAATGAGAAAGTACCCACCCGTAGAGCAGCACTTTCTTTAAAAAAAGTTAGGGTCACGGAGATGCCGAGTAAAGCTGTTACCTGCAAAGCGGAGGACTGGAGTGTGAACCTCAGAACTCACACAGAAGGAAGAGGACTGACTCTCAAGCTGTCCTCCGACCGCCACACGTGCACCACGGTGGAGAAAGACACACAGAGAAACCTAACAAAATAAGAAACACTCATCCCACTGTCCCGCTCCACTATCTCTCCGACACTGGGAGGTGGCCTGGCCCACAGAGCTCCATGCAGACCCTCTGAGCTCGGCATCCCAGGCTGTCTAACTGACCTTAGGATCTAGGGTAACCGCCGACCTTGGCCAGGTCTGCACAGACTTCTCCAGGCTATCTCTAAGCCTCAGCCAACCCAGGTCCGCAGTGTCTTTACCATGACCCCTCGGCAACCTGGCCAGCAGCTTTCACAAGAGGATGAGAGGCTCTGGCCTCATTCCCAGCTCCTTTCGTTCAGGGATGTCCCACTGTTGCCAAAACCGGCTCATAATGCCATCCACAAGTGCCACCAAGCACATCTTTCACGCCTGCGTCTACCAGAGGAGTGGGATGGAAGGAGGAAGTGCACATTAGAAAGAAGGAAGTGAAGGGATGCAGCCGTGCAGTATATACTGGGCAGTTCTCACAGCCAAACACCAGCCTATACCTCAGCTCCCCCTCTAAGAAATGGCTCGCAAGGCACAAGGTGAGCAGGTTAAGTGTGCCCAACACTAGCAGCAGAGATGGGCTGGATACGAGGCCAGGGCTGGAGTGGGGCTACAGATGTGGTCCAGATGTCTGCTTTAGCTGGTCAAGGTAAATAGGAAACTTACAGTATGTGGCAAATGGACAAAGGAAGTTAAGAAGGGACAGAAACACCCTGGGAAGAATACACTTCCCTGCCCCTCGAACTTGGATCTTTCTTCCCACCCAAAGCCCTACCACCTTGAGGCTCAGGTCTACATTCAGCAGTCAAGGAAATCCCAAGTGCATTTGACACACCCAGCCCGGCCACAGGTGACCTCATGCTCAGAGCTCAGCAGCTCCTGGCCCAGCCGAGGGGGCTTTGAAGGACATCAAAGACAACTCCATTTCCCCCAAGAGAAGACGGTCCGAGAGGAGCGGAAAAGTCTAGGCTCTTGGACAAATGAGTGGCAGGGCTGGGAGCCCGGCAGACAGCGCAGGCCTCTGTCTCTGTCCAGCGCCAGTCCCGCTGCCTGGAGCAACTTCAGCCGCTACACGCTCCGCCTAAAATCTGCTCTATTGGCTGGTCCCTGCTTTCGCCAGCTCTGCTGTCACAGCTACCACCAGCTTTGCGTGGACTGCTCACCAAGCAGTGGGAAGGGAAAACCCCAAGACAGGGTCACTGCCCCTTCACTCCTCCTCCCACCCCCCACTCATTGCTCTCATCCCCAGTCTTCCTCCTTTTCGCTGAATGTGGGGAGTCCTCCTTGGCATGACAAACCTCAAAGCACATCATTCATTTATAAATTGGTATCTAGTGCCTATTGCCCATCAAAATACTACTATGCCAGAAACTCTGTGGCCTCAGCAAGTATCCCATACCATTGGGAACCCCAACCATGTATCCCTCATTAATTTCCTTGTTTGAGAAAAACAGGACCCCCAAGGAAGGGTTTAGGGGAGGAATAACCTCCCTCCCAGTCAGGACAGCACGAAAGCCAAGCTGTCACTCCAGAGCTTTCTATACACACCCACTCCCATCTCCAGTGCCTCACTGCTGCCACGGCTGCCCACATCACCCACACGTCAGCACCTCAAAATCCACCTGAGGCTTCAGGCAGGCGGAGAAACTTTTAAAGCTCAAGCTAGACGACTCCGTCCTGCATCAACTGCAAACACCCACGAGGATGCTGGCTCTGCACGGAACCCAATCACTCCCATGCAAACCATCGGCATGGAAAGGAAACCCACGGGCTTCCAGCGGCAGGCGGTGCTCCAGCCGAGACCAAGGGACCAGGGATGGGAGGACAGGCTCAACTGGATGAGTCTTTTCAACCGGACCCTCATGATGAGACACCCTCAGGCAAGGGTGCGGAGCCTAGCAGAGGCCCACTTACCTCCTTAAGAAGCCCCACTTTTTTTTTCAGCACCTCACACTTGCGGAGCTTGCAGATCTGGTGTGTGCGGCGATTGGTGCAGCTGGTGCACGACCCACAGTTTTCCAGCCGCCGGCAGGGCTCACAGGTCCCACATCGCTTTCTTTTCTTTCGCCCATCTCCACCCCCTCGCAGTTGGGTCTCACTCCCAGATATTGGAAGTCCAGGCCCCTGGAAGCCCCCTACCATCACCTGGCCCTGGGGGAAATCGTAAAGGCCTGGCAAGTCCGGCTGGACGGCCAAGGGCACCTGAAACTGGCTCATGACGCTGCCGTTGCCAGGGAGGGGGGCATAGGTGCCCGGTTAAACTACTGTCCAGTCTCCTGCTGCCTGCCAATGCCAACAGGTCCTTCTCTCCTAAACCAGTCTACAGGGGTGAAGGCAAGGAGCTTCCGCCTCTGGGATGGGTGCCTCTTCTCAAACCCTCTTCACCTCCTTTGCAGCCGGCTCACAGGGCTCCTTGCAGAATCAGTCTCCCAGCTGCAGCGCCCCAGGATCCGGGGCAAGACAGTAGCAGCGGCAGCCCCCAGGGAGGGTTTCATCTTGGCCGGGAGGGTTTCATCTTGGCCGGGAGGCTTCTTCACCCTCACCCACCCGGGGTTCAGGCATGAGGTGAGCCAGCGGGTGTGCGGTGAGGCAGATTAAGGTGTGGAGTTTCCCTCCTGACAGGGCTCCCTCCCTGGGTCAGGATGATGAAGACTAAACTGCCTGAAGGGGGGAAAAGACACAGAAAGGGGAAGCACATCACTCGGGGCTCAGGGACAACTTTCACGTGTTATCTCTTCCTGCTTCTGGGAGGAGAGAAAATGGGGGAGCCCAGGGTCTGGCTCAAACGAAGTCCCTTAAAACCTCAGATGGAGGTGCAGGGCGCCAGAGGTGGGGTGGGGGTGGACAAGGCGTTCGAGAGAAACAAGGGCGCTCAAGGTGGGGTTTCGGAGAAAGTTGCTCTGTGTTCCCCTCACCCTCCACCCGCCCGCGTCTTCCACTGGCTTGAGAGTTTACTAAGATCCAAGCGCGGTCCCTCTCCGGGGGCCGCAGCGCCTTCCCCGAGGGCACAGAGCTCGGAGGATAAAGTTTGCAGAGGCTCGCTCCCTGGAGCGGACGGCGCCCCGGGCGGCCTGGAGGTGGGGGCGCGCCCGCGGGGAGTCCCGCGCCGCCACCTCGCCGCGCCCAGGAGCCGGAGCCCCGCGGGCCACGGCGGAGGGCGGCCCTCGCCCCCGGGGGGTGCGGGGAGGGGGCGCGCCCGGGCGCGGGCTGGGCTGCGCGCGCCGCCGCCGCCGCCGCTCCGGCTCCTTTGTTCTGGGGCCTCGGCCGCTCCACTCCCGCGGCCCCGCCGCCCCCGCCCCGCCGCCCCCGCCCGGCAGCGCCGCGCGGCCGCCCGGGGCTCCCCGCCGGGCCCCGGCCGCCCCGCCGCGCCCGCCGCCGCCCTGCCCCGGGCCCCGGGCCGCCCCTCCCCCGCGCGCCGCCCCTCCCCCACCGCGGGGCCGGAAAGCCACCGGCCGCACCGACCTGCCCGCCGCCTCCGGGGCGGAGCGCACAAAGGGGCAAAGTTTCCCGGCCCGCCGCCGCCGCCACCGCCCCGGCCCGCGGAGAGCGCCTCCGGCCGCCGAGCGCCCGGCCCGGCCCGCGCGCGCGCGGAGCTCCCCGCCCCAGCCCGGCCGAGCGGGGGACGGAGCAGGAGGAAGGAAGAGGCAGCGGCGGCGGCCGCGGCGGCGGCAGCAGCAGCAGCGAGCAGGCGGCCGCGGGACTCCCCGCCCCCCGCGCGCCGCGGCACGTGCTCGCCCGGGGACTCCCCCGCCCGGGAGGGCGCGCACGTGCGGGCCCGCCGAGGCTGTCCGCCAGGCCGGGGCCGCGCAGAGCGGAGCGCCGGGCGCGGGCGGCGCGGGCCGGCCGGATCTGCACCTGCAGCGCCCCTCCCCGGCGCCCGGCCCCCGGCGCCGCTCTCCCCGCGGGCTGGCCCGTCCCTGCCCTCCGGCGGCCCGCGGCCCGAGCTGGAGGGGCGGGGCGCGGCGCTCCCAGCTAGGCCCTCGGCCCAGCCGCCCGGGTGTCCCCACTTCCTGCCACTCCCTGCGTGCCCGGGGCTGCCCCGCGCTCGCCGGCAGCCCCGAGCCCGGCCGACCCCTTCTCCTCCTCGGCCGCCCGTCTCCAGGCCGAGGCAGGACAATAGGGGACGCCCGCGTTGGCGCACCGGGTCGGCCTGACCGGCAGGAAGGGGGGTCCCCGAAGGCAGGGAACGAGCGCCCGCTGCATGGCATCCGCGTGCGGGTCACAGCCAAGTGCCCTGCCCCAGCCGACCCCAGGGCCCTGCCGTCGCCAGCCTCCCGGGCGCGACGCTCGGGCTAATAGCATCCAAAACAAAGACGAATCGAGACCCCCGCCCTGCCTCCCAGAAGAGGGGGAAGGGGGACATCATGCAGAGGAACCTAGGCAGGGTCGGGATGGGCTCTGTCAGCCTCTGAGGGCCCAAGTCGCCACCGAGGCCTAAAGGTCGCAGACACTTTGAAAAAGTCACCCTGGGTTGTGTTCCAGGCAGGGGGTAAGGGACGAGACAAAATGTTTCTCATTTGCCAAGCTGTCCCTTTCTGCGCGTTGCTTCTCCCCCTCCCCTCACCTGTTGTTACTGGCCAAGTTGAAATTCCAGGTTAGATTAATTCAGCTCCACCCATCTGGTCTGAGTGCCAGGCTAGTGCCCACAGCTGCCTTCCACCTACCCGGGTTGCTGTGGGGAAAGGCAGGTCTGTACCCTCCCTACACACGGGCAAGTCCTGGCAGAAACAGCCATGGGTGGACTAGCCTGACCAGTTTGGGCGGTGCTCAGGCGTCCTCACGGGCTAAAGCTAACAACTCATCCAGAACTGGAAAAAGAGCATTCGGCAGACTGTGCGTGCCTGCGTGTGTGCGTGCGTGTGTGTGTGTGTGTGTGTGTGTGTGTGTGTCGGTGTGTGAGGGTGTGAGGGTGTGTCGGTGCGCGTTTCACTGATCTCGCCCAGCGATCGCTGTCCAGAAAGCCCCGGGCAGTTAGTTGACGCAGCGGGAGTTGTAGGGGACTTCCCTCTGGCACGCCTGTAGTTGACAACCTGCTCCACCGGCCAGCTTGGCAGCTGCGGGTGGGGGGTGTGAACACGGCGGCAACGCCCGCTTCCTACCATCGCCTTTGCAAGTGCCCAAAAGTTTCTGATCAGGGAAGAGTAGAATGTACCATAGGGAGAAGCTGTGGACTCGGAGCACACATAGGCAACAAAAAAATAGGTGAACGATTAAAATGTTTTCGTGTCTCTTAAGTGGTTACACACGTGATAGTGCAATTTGCCTTCCTCCTTTAGTTTGCCTATTTGATAAACGGGCTGGATATCAGGTGGAGAAAATAGCTTAGGCATCAGAGAATTGGAGCTTCCAGCCCTGCCTTGAACTGGGTACACAGCATCTCTAAGAGAATCCAAATACAGTTCTTAACATGGGGTTCACTGAGTAACAAGAGACTCATTGTTAACCACCGAGCAACGCTGTGAATTAAGCATTCTCCGTTACTACCTTGTGGATTCAAAAGCAGTGCCAGCAACTTCTGATTTGCCTGGGAAACGGGCGGCAACAATTAACCGGTTTATTCTGCACCTTTCAGGTAACTGGTTTAGGTAACCTGAGGGAGTGCTGGTGTGTGTTGTCTGCCGGGAGAGAATGTGCGGATGCCTGCGGCCAACCGTGAAGAGTGAGCAGAGGCAGCCTGGCTGCCCAGTTTGTAAGCAGACGGCAGATGTGGGGGAGCTCAGGGGCGGGGAGGTGAGAGCCAAGAGATGACAGACTGAGCCTGGGGGCGCATCCGCTCGAGGGCAGCCAGGCCTGGTGAGGCAGGAGAGCTACCCGGCAAGCCCGCCTCTTCACTTTTCTCTCTGGGACTTGACATCCCATTTGTTTTGTTGCTTCATCCCCGCTACCCTGTTTCAAGAATTCCTTCCCTGGGGAGAAATAAAAGTTTAGGCCCTCCTCCTAAGGTCCCCACAACAAACCAAAGCACAGATGGTTACGCCAAGGTTTACCCCAGGAACCCATGAGTGTATTGGACTGACTTACAGAAGTTGTCGAGGAGTTACTGGCGGGAACATGAATGACCCCAAAGGAGCAGCTGCTCTTCGCCCACAGTCACATGAAGGGAGACTGCTTCTGTCGATTTTATTAGCCTATATACTCTAGCACCTCCCTTTTGCAATTAGGGCAAAACTAACAAACAGCTGGGAGGAGGGGCTTGAAGCTCAGGTGAGGGGCCAATGACCCCCACCCAACTTTTATGAGGACATGTCAGCAGTCCACAGCTGGATCTTGATGGCCCCTTCCAAGCAGGCGCAGCTCATCTAATACAAATGAGTTCAACAACAGACCCCTTCCATCTTCTCGAAACCCTTTAGGTCTGCGCATAAATGCCCATTCTTCCGAGAAGGTTCTAGTAACTCAGATGTCAGGGTTCCTCCCACCCTTCACCCCATCCCCACCCCCGCCCAGAGAGCAGTAATCAGTGTTATAACTGTTTGCACATTTCCTTTCTTGTCACCAGACCAGCTCTGAAGGGCCAGGACCACACTGTTCTTTCTCAGTTGTCACCTCTGATGACCTAGCACCAGATCAGCATATGTTGAAGAAAGGAGAAACAGATCAATAGTGCCAACCAATGACATATCCCAGAAACGCTAACGGCACATAGACTTCCAAGCTTCTTCTCCCACTAGTGTCCAAACTGCCCAAATCCTTCAGGGGTGCCTCAAATGGGATCCAAGATGCTCAGGTCTGTGCCTTGGGGTTTCCAGGCTTCTGGACTGTGGCTTTGTTTCCACCACGCTCAGGCCAGATGAGCAGCTGAGGAAGGCGATGAGCTCTGCTCCTGGATAGCTGCCGTCGGAGCTGCAGCAGCCCTGTCTCAGGAACTTTGAGAAGCTGTGCTCCAGTTCACCCTAGCGTACTCCATCAGAAACGCTTCCTGTCTGGCCCAGCAATCTTAACAAACACTTTCACTTGTCAGTTTCTTTTAAAATATGTATTTACTTATTGTGTGTTTTTTCTATGTGGGCACACACATGCCGTAAGTGTACGTGTGGAGGTCAGAGGACAACTTTGTGAGAGTCCATTCTCTGCTTCTACCTTGTGAGTTCTGAGCATTGAACTCAGGACATCAGGCTTAATGGCAAACACCTTTACTCGCTGAGCCACATTGCCAGCCTCACTGTCGGCAAGTCTCAGGAAGCTCTGGGTTTGAGCAAGCAGCTGGGAAGAAAGTTTAGCAGAGGGCAGGGTCTGGCCCTGAGGCGCTTAGAGAGTATCAGGTCCGCCCTTTGTGAGCTGGCCGGGCTGGCCCCTCCAACGAGAACAGAGTCTTCTGTTGGAAAGTGTGCTCCAGAGGAGGGTCAGGCCTGCTGCAGCTGCCATGCAGGCTGGACCAGGACAGGAATGCCACTTGCCAAGCGAAAGAGCCGTAAGGCCCTGGAGGGTGACAGGGTGACTTCTGGGTGTGGGCCGAAGCTGGTGAAGTGAAGCCGACAGGACCACAGCAGAAGAGACAAGCACTGTCACCGGATGACGGTGAGAGGAGGGTCCTGACTCCACACAGCAGTCCCTGACTTCCACATGTGCGCTCTGGCGTGGGTGCCCCCTGGCATGGGTGCCCCCATAAAATAAGACCGTAAAGACTAAAAAGAAACGATGGGGAACTGCCCAGCCTGCAAAGCGCTTAATGTGATCAGCCTCAGAAGAGGCCTCCACACCTTGCCCTCGTTAACATGGCGAGTCTGGCTGATTTGGTGAATGGGGCTTGCTTGGGTTTCTCCTACTTTTTTAAATGTCGATTCCGAGACTTGAACTGAGATCCCCAGACTTGCATGTCAAGCACCTTTACCCGCTGTGCCATCTCACAGGCCCAGCTTGCTTGGTTTTCAAGACTGAAGATGTTAAGAAATTTACCTCATCTTGCCTGTTGCTTCCCCGGTTACGTAGTTGGTTGGGGGGCTGTGTTTGGTCATGTAGTTGTTGGGGGGGCATGTTTGATCATGTATTTGGTTTGGGGGTGTGTGTTTTTTGTTTTTGTTTTCTCAGAAAGATTTGTTTTTATGAGTATTTTTTCTACATATAAATATGTGCACTGTGTGCGTGCCTGTTGTCCAAGGTGACCCTGGAGCTGGAGCTACAGAACACTGGGAGTCACCACATGCATGCTGGGAATCAAACCCTGGTCCTCTTCAAGAGCAGCATGTGTCCTGGCTACCGAGCCATCTTCCCAGTCCTTGGCCATGTATTTGTTAAAACAACAAAGCTATAATCAGCTGGCATCTGCATGGAGTTTTCCCACTTGGAGCACCTCCACACACATTGTTCTGTGTGTAGAGTGGTTCAGACAGAAATGTTACTTTCCTTTTTCAATGGCATGGTACTTTTTATTGTTTTAGAGATAAAGTTTCTGGGGCTTGGAGTCGTTTGATTACTGAGTAGCAGGAACTGTTCTACAGTCCAAGTCCTGCTTATCACAGGAGGGCTGACATAGCACCAACAGCGACTTTTGAAGAGAGGTGGATTCACTGGTTGGTTTTATGGATCGTGGGATGTGTGTGAGGCTCACTGGTGGGGCTTATGGGGTCATGGTGTGTGTGAGGTTCTAGACTATGCTTGTGCTCTATGGATTTAATTTTCAAAGATAATTTTAATATATTTACTCATTGCGACTGTTTCCATGAATGTATGTGTCTGGTGCTTGAGGAGGCTAGGAGAGGGCATCAGCTGTCCCAGAGCTGGCATTACAGAAGGCGTGGGTCACACTGTGGGTGCTGGGAACCAAACCCAGGTGCTTTGTAGGAGCAGCCGGCACTCCTAATCACGGAGCCACCTACCTAGGCCCTGCCTTTGTGTTCGTTTTGTTTGTTAAGATTTATTTATTACATAATACTCTGGCCGCATCTGTGCCTGCACACCAGAAGAGGGCATCAGATCTCATTAGAGATGGTTGTGAGCCACCATGTGGTTTGGGTGCTGGGAATTGAACTCAGGACCTCTGGAAGAGCAGCCAGCGCTCTTAACCTCTGAGCCATCTCTCCAGGCCAAGCCTTTGCTCTTCATAACACGTTTTGTGACTACATTTTGAATTTGAGTTGAATAAAATAAGCAAGGAGAATGGCAAAGAGGTGAAATCACTTGGAAACTGTCGAGGTGGAGGGGTCTGGAAAGGATAGGGGCTCTGCTTGATTCAGGACCCAGACTGACAAATGCTTAACATGGGTAAAGGCTTGGGTGTCCCCCAGTTTGACTGCCAAAATCAGTTATGTTTCTAGGAGGGACCAATTCCACGATGCTACAGTAGCGAACAGTGCTATGACGTCACATGACGAAAGCGTGTTGCTTGGGGAGAAGGTGGCTCTTAGGTCCAGTGCTTGCTGCGCAGCGTGGGGACCTGGCTTTGGAGCCCCAGCACCCGTGCAAAAACTTACATACCTGTAACCCCAGCACTGGGAGCAACAAACCCAGCTAATCAGTGAGCCGCAAATCAGTGAGAGACCCTGCCTCAGAAAATAAGGTGAAGGAGCTAAGATGGCTTAGCATTAAGACACTGGCAGTTCTTGAGGTTCTTGCAGAGGACCAGAGTTCAGTCCCCAGCACCCATGCTTGGGCTTCTCCCAACTGCTTGTTTGTTTAATGTGTTTGTTTGTTTGTTTGAGACAGGGCTCTCTGTGTACTCCTGGCGGTCCTGGAACTCAGAGATCCCCCTGCCCCTGCATCCTGAGTACTGGGATTAAATGTGTGAGCCGCCACCACCTGGCTGCTCAGAACTACTAGTGACTCCGGCTCCAGGATCCAGTGCCCTCTTCTGTCCTCCACAGGTACCCGTCCTCACACTCCCTCCCCTGCATGCACATAATTTTTAAAAATTAGTCTTAAAATAAGTAGAGAATGATAGAAAAAAAATCTGATGTCAACCTCTAGCCTCCACATAAGCGTGTGCATTTGCGTGTGCGCATGTACATACACACACACACACAGTATACACACACGCACACAGTATATTGTCTGGGCCAGTGAGATGGCTCCACAGATAAAGGAATGTGCTGCCACACCTTATGATCTGATTTTGAGTCCCAGGTTCCTCATAGAGGAAGGAGAGAACCAACTTTCAAAAGTTACCCTTTGACCTCCATGTGAGTCCCGTGGCATGTACACACACAGAACATGTACATTGCAGGTACACGGTAGTGGAGCCCTGTTTCCACAGCCTCCAGTAACCCGGGCTACTGCAAGCGAACGTATCTTTCCTTAACCTGGAGCACAGGCCCTTAAAGCTTTGCCTCGAAGCGACTGCCATTGCTTCTGCTTTCCTCTCAGTGACCAATGCAGGCCACGGGGAGGGAAGTGCCGTAAGCACACGCCTGCTGTGTGCCTGAGGAGCGGGGACTATGTTGTGGCTGATGGCTCTGGTGGCTGCTGCACAGGGCAGCTGTGTAGTGGATGTGTGAGGAACGCGTTAGTGTGTTTCATCCTACCCCTCCCCGGACACTGCTCCCTCCTAGGGGTGCATAATGGTGATCCCACTCTCATGGACTTTTCTAATTCCTTATTCCTCAGAGATTTGGACTGCAGGGAAAGACAGCTGGGTTAAGGGGAAAGACGGTGGAAGAGGTGAGTGGCCACAGGCAAGCTCGGTAGAAATCGGCCTGTGGACAGAGAATCCAGCAGAGAGAAGGGCTCAGGGTGTAGGAGACACCAGGAGCTTGCCTGCCGCAACCTCTAAAACAAGGTTTAGAGGTTTCCTGCCTCCGCCTTGACCTCCCACTCATGCTTTCTGGTTAAGCTCTGGTGACACTTGAGGAAGCCTTTGACAAGTCCTGAGACTAGGTCCAAGCACACCAGTCATCACAGGAGGCCTGCCTGTCTGACCACTGTGGGCAGGACACAGCATAGCCTGCTGCTGGCTGCTGCTGCTGGCTGGAGGCTGCCCTAGGGTGGGTGGCGCGAGGGAAGCAGAGCGATTGGCTCAGAGGCTGTAGCAGAAATCTAGGCGGGGGCAGGGGAGTGTGGAGGAAGGGGTGGAAAGAAAGATGAAAGGTTTAGAGAACAGAGAAAAGTCACAGCACAGAGACTGACTGGACAAACCAAGGGGCCCAGAGGAGGAACAAAGTGGTGAGGCCAGCCTGGGTGCGTTTGATTTGAGGCACCTGAGAGACAGGTCCACAGACAGACCCAGGGAGGAGCATGTACCTGTAGGCCACACCTATGCAGGAGGAGCAAACCAGCTGGATCAGGGGCTATGGGCTGCTTCTGGGTAAACATCAAGGCTGAACCCTCCTAAAAGGTCTGAATTTTTCTGCTTGGTTTGTTGTTGTTTTTGAGACAGGGTCTCTTGTACCTGAGGCTGACCTTGAACTTGCTATGTAACTGTGAATGACTTTGAACTTTTGATCCACCTACCTCCACCTCCTGCAAGCATTCTGAAAGAAAACTCATTTAAAAAGAAAAAGAAGTGTGTGTATGTGAGAGAGATAGATAGGGAAAAAGTATGTATCACATAAAAATGGTGACATTTGCCAGGCAATGGTGGCACACACCATTGATCCCAGCAGAGGCAGGGGCAGGGGCAGAGGGATCTCTGTGAGTTCAAGGCCAGGGTACAATGATTTTTACACGTGTGTAGAAACAGGCACACGTGTGCCATGGTACATGAGTGGAGGTCAGACAATAAATTTTCAGAGTCCGTTCTTTACTTACTTAGTGGGGTTCTGGAGCTCAATTCAAGTTGTCAGGCAAGAGCTTTAGCCTGTTGAACAGGCACCTCACCTGCCTGTATGTGAAAGGACTTACACAAAACCTCTTGCTCCCATGGTGACCTGGTTTCCACGCTGTCCCTGCCTCAGCTTCTGCAAGTAGAAGGCTGTCTGTCTGTCTGTCTGTCTGTCTTGAGACGTAGACATACCAATCTTTTTATATCCGAGGTCCCTTTGAGCCACACTCTCAGGGGCATCGCAGTGCAGGAACGCCAGTCCTGGAGCTCCGGAAGAGCCATGCTTCCCAGGCAGTTGTCATGCCCACCTATGACATCACCCCTTCTCCTGTACATGGAGATGCTTCCCCAAGATTCGAGTGCCCATCCTGGGTCTTTGAGGTGTTAGTTTGTGACTGTGTGAGGTAAGTAACACCCCACTTCCCATCCACAAAGATGGCGCTAATGACAGACCATTGCAGAGTGACCACCAAATGAGCCACCCTGTGGGAGGGCCCTCTCTCAGACCTTGGTATACGGTAGGCACTCAACTGCTCCACCCTACCATCCTGGGCTAATCCCTTGACTCCTTTTCCAGCTTCACGGAGAAATGACCTCACAGTGGTTTGACTGTAAGGTAACCATGGCAACCAGCATTCACATATCAATGATCAATGAAAACACTGTGTATTACTAAAGAACTAGCATATACCAATGGCCAGGTGCTAGATGTGAGGTGAGGCAGTGCCTCCCTAATTGCCTCCCTTCTTTTTCTAGTCAATCAAAACTAGGTTGCATCACCCCACTCCAAGCTGTCCTGGACTTGGCTCTTCTCTCAGACTCTCTGCTCACTGTACCCCATCCTGTCTCTCTCTCACTATGTGATTCCCTACCTCACAGACATGGATCAAAATGCCTTTGACTCTGGGCTTTTGGATTACAGCAGTGCAGACCTCCTCAGCGTCTGGAAGGCAATGCAGCCAGCCAGGAGTGAGTGTCAGATTCTTGATTCTCCAAGCATGGGCCGTGAATCTGAAGCAGGCCCCCACTGAGAGCCAGCAGGCCAGCGTCTCAGCAGGCTCCATCACTGCTGATCAAAAGCTGAGCTAGATAGAAGATGACCTTCAGGGAATTAGTGCCCACCTCACACATACACCCCCCCCCCGCCCCGGCGATGAAGTCGGACATCAAAAGAACAAGGGCCTTCCTCACTGAACTGGGAGGGGAGCGTCCAAGAGTGCTTACATCAGCAGAGGTGGTGGCGAACTCCTCTAGTCCCAGCACTTGGAAGGCAGAGGCAGCGGGTCTCCGAGTTTAAGGCCAGCCTGGTCTACAGAGCAAGTTCCAAGACAGCCAAGGCTACAGAGAGAAACCCTGTCTCGAAACAAGCGAAACAAGAGTGCTCACACCAAGGAATCCAGTCATAGATGGCACTGTTCCGGGGAGAGACGTTGTATCCTGTCTCCATACTCTTCATGTTCTGGGTCAGGGAGAAAAGTGCAGACCTCCTCAGCGTCTGGAAGGCAATGCAGATCTTCCGTAGGACTGAATTAATAGTGACAAGACTAGGCTATAACCCCTGGCATTCCAGATCACAATACAATGTGAATTTTAATATCACCTGTGGGAAAGCATAGAATTATTAATGAATCAAAATCTGTAAAACAAGAGCAGGATGTCAAAGGCATAAAGAGGTCACAGGAGAAGTAAGAGATTGGCTACCCAAACAGTACTCTGCAGTGGACCGCACTGCCTAGCAGTCCTGTCCAGATCCACAGACCCACAGCAAACCTCATGGCTGCTAAGAGGGAAAGGTGAAAAGGGCCCAGAAGCAGCTTGTGACCTTGCTGGAGGGCTTGGTGGAGCCATTGCTGCTCACTGCCGTAGCAGGGAATACAGTGCAGGCTCACAAAAGCTTCTGGGGCAGAGGAAGAAGGCTGCCCTGGGCCAAGAGCCTTCTCTGGAACAAGTGGGTAAATTGCTTTATGAGGAATGCCAGGAGGTGGCTTCCTGTGTGAGCTTCTTGGACATGGGCACCAATGTCAACACAGGCAAAAACTTCAGGATTACAGCAAAAAAAAAATGTAAGATATTCCATTGAATTTGAACATCAGATAAAATGCAAATAATTTCTTTATGTGGAGGGTAAGTCTATACCTAGTCAATCACCCTGCTCAGGACAGGGTCTCTTGCTAAACCTGGAACTCACTGATTGGCTAGAGTAGCTGGCCAGGCAAATCCCCAAGATCCTCCTCTCTCTGTCCCCCAACCCTGGAATTCCAGGTGCATTCCCTCTGAAGCTTTTCACAGGGTGCTGTGGGTCCTGGCTCGGGTCCTCATGCTTGCAGAGCAGCCCGGCCTTATTTTTAGATTTAGAATATTAACAGAGTTGTGTTATGCCTAGTGTAGAGGTGGAGCAGTCTTTGGTGGCAAGCCATTTGCTTTGTCAGATGTTCTGTTCTACAAAAGTAGGGAGTACCAATATTATTCTGTGTGTGATAGTTCAAGAATGTATATTGTTAAAGTAACACAGTTTTGATCATTCTGAAGGGGACAAACTGTTTCTCTGTCAGAGAAAGATTCTTACTTAACCAGACAAATTGTTTCCATGTAAACAGGCACTGATTCAGTGAGAAACACAGAAGAAAATGGGCTGGCTACCTACCTGAGTAGGTAATTTTTAAATACACAATCATATCCTACTTTACATCAACAGCCTAAATTAAAAGATTAAAGGTTTATCGAACAAATGAACAGATCTAACAGGTAAGAAGGAAAAGAAACAAGAAGGAATAACGAAGGTGTAATTAGTAAAATATAATAGCTGTATCATACTCCAATGCATTCGTATTCCATAATTGTTTTACATTTTTCATTGTTCTTTAATATTGAACATTTGGGCTTCTGGAGGTTTGGGGTTATAAATAGATCTTCCATGAGGAATCACATACCTAGATTTTTATGTACCACTTTCTTTGAAGTGTAGGCACTTAGAGGATATGAAATATTTTTAAGGTATTGCTAAGCATTATTAACTCACTTCCCAGAAGTACATACAAGTTTATAATCTTCTCAGTGAATGGTACATCTGGAGAAAGAAAAATGTTAGTGGGCTGTAGAGATAGAAATGGCTCAGCCCTTAAGAGTGCAGACTGCAGCTGGGCATGCTAGTGCAGGCCTTTAACCCTAGGACTCAGGGAGGCAGAGGCAGGTGGGTCGCTGTGAATTCGAGGCCAGCCTGGTCTACAAAAGAGTCCAGAACAGCCAAGGCTGTGCAGAGAAAACCTGTCTTAAAAACAAAAGCAAACAAACAAAAAGAGTGCAGACTGCTCTTGCAGAAGACCTAAATTCAATTTCCAGCAGCCATATTGGACAGCTCACAATTCCTGTAATCCAGCTCCAGGGCCTCTGATGCTCTTCTATGATTTATAAAGATACCTGCATGCAAATGAATGCATGTGTGCATGCATGAGTGCACTCACACACTAATACACACAAAAAACCTTAAAAATCTCCATACACATGTATATATATATACATCTCTTCCTAACTGCAGTTCCCCTCCCTCTTTTCCTCCTGGTCTCCCCCTCCCATTCATTCCTCCTCTAGTCTCTTCAGAAAAGGGCATGCCTCCCATGGATATCAGGTCACAGTAAGACTAGGCACTGTCTCTATGAAGGAGAGACAAGCAGGAGGAAACAACACAGCAGGAGGAAAGGGGCCCAAAAGCAGGCAACAGAGTCAGAGATAGGCCCTGCTCCCACTGTTTGGATTCCCACACATAGACCAAGCTACACAACTGTTAACGTATGTGTAGAGGGCTTAGGCTTATCCCAAGCTGGCTCCCTAGTTGTCGGTCCAGTCTCTGAGCCTCTACAAGCCCAGGTTGGCTGATTCTATAGGCTTGTTTGGTTTGGTTTGATTTTTTTTTTTTTTTTCAAGACAGCATTTCTCTGTAGAGCTCTGGCTGTCCTGGGACTTGCTTTGTAGATCAGGCTGGTGTTGGATACAGAGATCCACCTGCCTCTGCCCCCAGGCACTGGGATTAAAGGTGTGCATCACCATGCCCAACAAAGGCAAAGTATCTTATCTATCTGTCTGTCTGTCTGTCTGTCTATCTCTCTCTTCATCTAACCATCCATCTATCTTCATCTCATTTTTGAGGGAGGCTTTCTCTGTGTAGCCTTGGCTGCCCTGAAAATGGCTCTGTAGACCAGGCTGGCCTCGAACTCACAGACCTCTACTTGCTTCTGCCTCCAAGTGCTAGGATTAAAGGCTTACTCGGGATTAGGTTGGAAGATGGGCCTTTAATCAGGGCCACACCTTCTGCTGGCATATCAGGGACATCCACTAGGCTTCTTTCTTCGTCTGCTTGTTCTTGAGGGCAAGTCCATTCCTTTCCCTGGCACTAGAGTGTACTTCTTCAGGATTCTGGCATATACTGAAGACCAGCTGAGACATC
>REGO01000075.1:1396292-1458333 GCA_010120015.1 Rhombomys opimus | reverse complement strand
AAAAAAAAAAAAAAAAAAAAAAAAAAAAAGAAAAAAAAACTTTTTTAAAAAGGAAAATATAGCTGGGCATGGCGGTGCACACCTTTAATCTCTGCACTGGGGGGGTAGCGGCAGCTGGATCTCTGTGAATTTGAGGCCAGCCTGGTCCACAAAACAAGTCCAGGACAGCCAGGGCTACACAGAGAAACCCAGTGACACTCTGAGCTAAGGGGACAGTCTTTCGTGTCCGCCAGGCTAGAAACCGGCAGTGGCTGCCAGTTGGGGTGGGCATGTAGGCCCCTTCAGGCTGCAGCTTTCACGCTCAGCTAAACATTGTTCTGCCTGTGTGCTGTAGATGAACTGCCTAACTGAGCCTCAGTTTTTGTGTGTCTACAAAATGGGAGGGTTTAACGCCTGCTGCAAGGAGACCAGAAGGGAAGAAAGTATTAATGTCACAAAGTGTACAGAATATTCTTTTTAGAGTCTGGAAATCTGGGTGTCAGCAATTTTCTCTGATCAATGGAATCTCCTCGGCAACATGGGAACTTATGCAAACATGGGTTTCTTCTTAAGTTCTCTCAATCTTGTACCTTAGGCAGGTGCTGTCACTCATGTGTCCTGGGGCAGTCACTCATGGCGGTGGACAAGAGCCAACAGATCTGGGTTGGGTCAGGCCATTTGGTCATTCCTACTTTGAAAAGTGGCTGGTTTCCAGGACTCAAACTGATACTCATGAAAATGTACTTTTGCATTTTAAAGAAGTCCTCAAATAAATATTCTTATCCAAATCTTGTCCTTGGGAGAGAATCTTACATAGCTTAAGATGTGTCAGGGATTCCTCTTTTGAGATTGCTTTTGTCTAAGTTACATTTTTCTGAATATTCCCAATCAATCATTTTATTCTCTATGCTTTGGAGGAGAGCGTAATTTTAGAAAGCAGTCAAAAATAAATTTGAGAGACATGGGACAAGACAGTATAGTTAAGCGTAGGTAAGACTTTTTTTTAAAGTTAAGCTGTCACTTGTGACATTTCTGTGTCCTGCTATCCATCAGACTCCAGTGCCTGGCACACAGCCACGTGACATGTCTTGGTTGAATGGTAAGCTCAGCCTGACTCTACAGGGACCCATAGGCTGCCTCCAAAAGAACCCTGGAAAGAGTTCTGGGCAACAGCAGCCTCTTTGGGACTAATCCTGGTTAATATGCTAGTTACAAATTTGCTATTTCTACAAAAATATGCTCAAGGAGGAAACCCATGGCAATTCTTTACCCATTAGGTGAGGCTAAGCTTGGATTGTCTCCAAAGGTACACTAGTCATCGACACTGGACAAAAGCAGACATTCTGGGATTATTCATGTTGACAACCCACAGAACATCCAAGCACGGACTCCTTAGTAAAGACAGTGCCTGAACAACCCCTTCCTACAGGAGACTGCAAGCCACCGGCATGCACCCAGACTTGCAAAGGAGCTGTGCCTGCTTCCACGCCTTCCCACACTGGAGTGTGGCATTAGGCAGCTCACAGGATGGAGTGCGCTGGCTGGCCATCAGGCCTCGTGTGGTTCTGGTTTTAAAACTCTTTATTTTTAAGAAGATTTTTAAAAGATGAGTTTATGTGCACCACATGCATGTGTGGTGCCCTAGGGGTCAAAAGAGGTGCACCAGATCCCTCCCTCGGAGCTGGGGTTCTGCGTGGCTGTGAGACATGCGTGTGTGCCTCTGCATGTGCATGTGTGTACATGTGTGTGCTGGGAATCAAAGCCAGTTTCTCTGCAAAAACAAAATTGGTTTTTAGCCATTGAGCCACGTCTCCAACTCCACTATGGGCCAGTTTGTGGCCTTTGCTTCTTGGTGTCTACTTACTTGGCACCCTTAATGTCTGAACTGAGAAGAGGCACAGAGCTTGGGGTAGATTCCCTGCAGGCGAACACTTGGGAAAGCAAGAGCCTACAGATGGGACAGAAAGCCTTTTGGAACAGCAGAATCCCAGCTTTAAAATACACACACACACACACACACACACACACAGACACACAGACACACACACACACACACAGACACACAGACACACACACACACCACACAAATACACACACAGACAGAAACACACAGACATCACACACACCACACAGACACACCATACAGACACACACACACACGCCTAAACCTAACTGCTCTTGGCCATGGAACCAGTCCCAGCACACAGGTCATCTGAGGGCATGCTCAGGGCACCCAGCCAGCCGCCAGGCAGGAAGGAAGCTGCAGTGAATGCGGCCTCCCTGCCCGGCCCTCCACCTTCTAAGCAAGTCCAAACCCATCCTTTTTTGAGGTAGACCAGGGGACTTCACAGGCTCCTTCTAGACCAAGACCCTACGCTGGCCTCAGACACAGAGCACAATGCTGCTGGGAGCCGTAGACAGAGCAGCCGTGGATGAGTGGCCAGCCCTGGCCTCTCAGTTTTCCAGCTTCATGGACTCCCTGGCCCAGGACATCTGCCTTTCCTTAGGTCCTGGCCCTTTTCATGCTGTATATTGCAAACCTGCAGCCCAAGTCTTGTTTTTGTTTATTTTGATATTCTTATGTGTATGTGGTGTTTTGCCTGCACGTATGTCTGTGCATGGTCTGTGTACAGTACAGTGCTCTCAGAGGCCAGAAGCAAGCATCGGATCCCTTAGAACTGGAGTTGCAGGTGTGTGTGAGGCAAAATGTAGATGCCGGACACTGAACCTGGATCCTCTGCCAGAGCAGCTACTGTGCTTAACCACTGAGCCATCTCTCCCAGCTCCCAGAACTTTCATAAAAAACAAAGTTTTCATATGTGTGTGCCTTCTCTCGTGAACGTGGGGGTGGGGTGCAGACATGAAGGTCAGAAAACGGTTTGCAGAGGGCGATTCTCTCCTTCCACTTTATGGGTCCTGGGAACCAAACTCAGGTTGTCAGGTTTAGTGGCGAGCACTTTTTCCCCATAGGCCGTCACACTGACCTGCAACTTCTACACTGAAAATCCGGCTACCATTGGTACCCGATTCAAATGCCATGTGACACAAGATGTGCTGTTTCTTTTAGGGGTGAGCCGTCTGCCCCTCAGGACCACAGGTCCCTCCTCCTTGTGCCCTGCTTTGCCCACGCCACTCACTCACTCGGCCTGAGATGGGCTTCCCATTACCATCCATGCATTCCCCACCTCACTTTGCACGGCTTGCACAGAGGGATTCTTTGCATGGTCTCCAATCCCTGCCTACCACACCACCAGCTCCATTTACTGTCCCGGCTTTTGTAATCCTTGGGGTCACCTCATACAGTTACTTTGCAGCTTTAAGAAAACAGAAGCTCAGATTGAAGAACTAGGCAGGATTTTCACTCAGGTTTATGTTGCTTAAATCCAATCCATCCATCTATTCCATGCTACTTCCTTACTCATAAAGCCAGTATTTGAGTGTGAAATGACATAGACTTTGAAAATGTCTTAGGTTTTTGTTTTCGGTTTTTCAAGACAGGGTTTCTCTTTGTGCCCCTGGCTGTCCTGGAACTCACTTTACAGACCAGGCTGGCCTCAAACTCAGAGATCAACCTGCCTCTGCCTCCCGAGTGCTGGGATCAAAGCCATGCACCACCATGACCCAAGGTACAGTTTTAGTTTTTATAGCAAGGGACTTAGAGAGGTCCAAAGACTCGAACCTGCCAGCTCCTACCAAGTGCAGAGGTTCCTCACTGTGGGGTGACATTTGCCGGAGAGCCTTGGGTCCTGGTAACCTAAAACCCACATGTACTGGAAGCAGGCCTCCAAACCAGACAGAGTTCTGCCTGGACGCCACCAGAGACCGCTCCACTCAGCTCGTCGGGAAGCTCAACCTTAGACAAAGGTGACTTGCAAGCTTTTATCTTTCTCACAGAAAAGAGCCTGGGGTTCAGCAGCACTGGGCTGGCCTGCTCCGGTCCTCTGGAGTCCCCTCCTTCATGTTCTGAAGTTGCTCCTCAGGGTCAGCTGAGGATGGGGGTGTCTAGGAGTGGAATCCAAAGGTTCATTCTCCCCCCCCCCCCATTATTTTTTTTCTCTTTACCTTTCTATTTGAGACAGGATCAAGTGAGTAGCCCAGGCTGGCTGACAACTCACTACCTGGCTAATCGCGACCTTGAACTGCTCCTCCAGCCTCCACTTCCTGCGTGCTGGGGCTACAGGCATGCTCCAGCACTTGCGACAGTATTCTGTGCAGGGACTGGACCTTGTGCACGGTGGGCAAGCACTCTATCCACAGGGCTTCATCCCCACTTCCCAGAGTTCACGTCTACTCATCTTCTATCTGTTTTGTGAGCTTTAAGGATGTTACACGGTCTAGAGACTGCTCACAGCCTTCAGGGCAGCAGACCCAGACTGCTGCTGACAGATAAGGAGATAATAGCTGGAGGACATTTCCTTGTTTACTACAAGAGGCCCTAGAAGTACATTCTCCCTGCTTCTGCTTTTCTCCTTTCCTTCCTTCTTTCCCTTTGCCCAGTGCTTCCTGGATTAGGCACTCCTAATCCCACAGAGGGCCAATCCTGATAGGAGGCAGATCTTTTTTAGTTCAAGGGCAGCAAGGACTACAAAACAAAGAACAAAACAGAAGACTGGGGCCTGGAGAGATGGCTCAGTGCTACTCTTCAAGAGAATGGAGGGTCCATTGCTGGCCCTCTACATGGCAGCTCACAACTATCTGCAAGGCTAGTCCTAGTGGGGTCTGACTCTCTTCTGGCCTCAAGGGCCCTGCATGCACTTGGTGCACAGACTTGCACACACAAAAAAACCTGTACACATAGAATAAAATAAAATGCAAATGTTTGTGGCATATTTTGTATGCTAATAAAGCTGTGAAGGGAGAGATTTTAATGCAATGATGAGTGTATCTGACAGGAACACAAAATAAGAACTCCTGAGACAGCTGTGCTGGAAGTGGGCCAAAGCTCTGAGGATGCTGCTGCTGTGAGGGTGAGCTTGGAGGTGGAAGGGCATCCCAAAAGAGTGAGTGACATGAGCCAACTGCAACCCAAGCGGCAGGCACACAGGAGGCAGGGAGGTCTTTGGTGAATGTGAACCTGCTCGGATGTGCTGGGCCCAGAGGCGTGTCCCGGAGGCGCTGGTAAGGTCAGATGTGTTTGAGATCGATGGAGCTGTGCTATGGAATGGGGGTCTGAAAGGCACAGAGGGGGAGGGGGTCGGTGGGAATGCGGTTCGGGAGAGCAGACCACTATGAGAAGCGGGAAACAGGGGGCGACAGATGGCCGCCTGGATGGTGGGGATGAGCGAGAGGACGGCCAGAGGCTCCAAGTTTTCCAGCTGGAATGGCCAGAGGGATGCCTGGCCACTGATACCCGTGTGCATGCTCGCTCTCCGCCACCCAGCGCGCTCTTGGCTTGAAGACAAACCCCAGCTGGGGAGAACACATCCCACGCTGTTGTCCCTCACAGCCGCTCTTGCAGGAAATGCACACGGGCCCAATTCATTCTAGCCCTAGTGAACCACCCAGGAATCAACTGTGAACAGAAGTTTAAGACAAACCAACCAAATTCATAAATGTCACCCATGGCCAGGCATGGTGGTTCATACACATAGTCCCAGCACTTGAAGAACTGAGGCAGTGGACTGCTGAGAGTTCAAAGTCAGCCTGAGCTATATCATGGGTATCATGCCAACACTATCAGGGGGAGATCCTATGACACATACCCGTAAAGGAAGTGGCTTTGGAGGGTAGCGTAGGTGAATTGTAAGTTTGAAGCCTGCCTGGCCTATATAGTAAGCTTCTGTCTCAAAATGTACATACATACATAAAAGGTCACCTCAGCTCAATGGTTCCCAGTGGAGGCTTTGGCTCTGGAAAATCCAGCTGTCATGGATTCAGGTGGTCATGGATCCACCTATCTACCATTCCTGTGGAGAAGCAGGGCATGAATCCCCTTCAGAGGGAATAGACTCTCCTTGGTTGGAGTCCTTTACCCAAAGTCTCACTAGATTAAGAGATATACTCTGTCTTCTGTTTGCCGTGAAGGA
Organism: Rhombomys opimus; assembly: GCA_010120015.1. Classification (NCBI taxonomy): domain Eukaryota; kingdom Metazoa; phylum Chordata; class Mammalia; order Rodentia; family Muridae; genus Rhombomys; species Rhombomys opimus. The sequence continues at coordinate 1,452,328 of REGO01000075.1, read as the reverse complement.
CTTGGCTAATTCTTCTGTGGCAGAGGCACATGCAGGAATGAGGAAAGCACAAATTTTGTTGACAGGACGGTAGGAACAGTCCCTAAACCACAACCGAGGCTTCTTCACAGGTGAGGAGCCTGGTGGTCATTTTGTAGGCGGCATCACTCTAAGTGTGTACTTTTAAAATTCATGTGTGTCTATGTGAGTTTATGGCAACAACAGGAAACAAACACACGATCACTCAGAGAGAAGACAGACAAGTGAGCCATGCATAAACCAAGGGATACAAATACTTCAGTCAGCTAGGGGACAAAAGGGAGTGAGGCCAGCAGGCAGTGAGGAGCACTAAGTGTGGGGACAGCCCCAGCAAAGGTGATGGCCCAAGAGGGCGAGCCAGCGCAGGCTGGGCTGGTCCTTACCTGGCACAGTGCGCTATTCCTGCTTGTTTCTCCAGGGACGGCGGCATTTTCACAGAGCAGCCTTTCTTACCCAAAGCGCTTTCCTTTTCCCTTCCAATGTCTGAGAACTTTTGCAACCCTGACCCACGCTAGAAACACGGGCTCCAGGTGCGTGCTTCACCACATCCCCGTCTGCAAAGAACACCGCTCTTTATTTATTTATTTATTATATATAGTGTTCTACATGCATGCATGCCTCCACACCAGAACTCACTATAGATGGTTGGGAGCCACCATGCAGTTGCTGGGAATTGAACTCAGGGCCTCTGGAAGAGCAGCCAGTGATCTTAACCTCTGAGCCATCTCTCCAGCCCGGCACCGCTCTTTTTATGACATAATCTGTTACTTAACTGAGAGCTGGTCCAAACCTGGGGGAGAAGAGCTACCAGGCTACCCCAGTGCTGGGCAGGGACCTTTGTAGACAACAGATGCCCAGCCCCAGAGGAGCTCCTGCTCCACGCCCACACCTTATCGCTGCAGTCTGAGACAAAGTCTCATGTTCACGTGCTCCAGCTCACACACAACTCGCGATCCTCCGGCCTCCATCTCCAAGGGCTGGACTTACAGGCGTGTGCTACCTCGTCCTACTTCCCCCTTGCCCTCTTCTGATCCCTACAGTAGCCCAGTGTTGAAGTCTGCCTTCCTCTGGTCCCAGTCCGTTTCTCAAGGCTTCTCCCATGGTACCGAAGGCTCAAAATTACTGCTCCTCATTCAAGTGTATTGTTGCATACCTGCTCATCTATCAATTTATTATTTTACAGAGGTTAGACTGTTAGTGGCCCTCATATATGTATATATGGCTTTACTTTAGAACAAGTTTCGCAAAGCCCAGGCTGGCCTCAAAATTCTGGTTTCCCAGACTCTACCGCTCAAGTGCTTGGATTACAGGTATCTGCCACCACACCCAGCTTGATATTAATGAATGCTAAAGGCAAAGCTTGCAAATGGAAACAAATGTTGAATTACTATGTATACCGAGACTTACTACTGAAAAAGTCAGAGAGAGGACTGTTCTGTTTTTTTGAGACAAGGTCTCTCTGTGCTTTCCTGTCTAGCCTGGAACCCAACATGTACCCCAAACTGTCCTCTTTGCCTTCCACGTGCTGGGTTGAAGGTGTGTGTATCACTCTCAGCTGAGGAGCGAAATGTTTTTAAATTATTTTATGCGTATAGGTGTTTTGCTTGTACGTATACGTGTGTACCGCATGTATGCCTGGTAACCACAGAGGCCAGCAGAGGGTGTCACAGCCCCTGGAGCTATAGCCACAGGCAGTTGTGAGCTGCCTGATGCTGTTAGGGCCTGAACTGCAGAGAGGGAGGTGCTTTAGTGCTGGGCAGCTCTCCAACACTGCCACCCTTTACTCCAGTACTGCTGATTTTTCTTCCCGAGACAGAGCCTCACTATGTAGCCCAGGCTGGCCTTGAACTTCCACCTGCTTCTGCCTCCCAAGTATTGGGATTAAAGCTGTGTTCAGACATGCCCAGCTCAGCTGCCCTGAAACTCGCTTAGTAGACCAGCCTTGAACTTAGAAATCCACCCGTCTTTGTCTCTGAAAGGCAGAAATTAAAAGAAGTGCATTTTCTGAGCTAGGCATGTGGCGAACACTTGTAATCCCAGCACTCTGGGAGGCAGAGGCAGGCAGATCTCTGTCAGTTCAAGGCCAGCCTGGTCTACAAAGCGAGTCCAGGACAGCCAAGGATACACAGAGAAACCCTGTCTCTAAAAAGCAAAAAAACAACAAAGAAAAAGAAGTGCACTCTTAAAACTGGAAATTTACACTCTGCATCTGGTCTTAAGCTTCTTTCTTTCTCTTTCTCTCTCTCTTTTTTTTTTTTTTTTTTTTTTTTTAAGAGACAGGGTTTCTCTGTGTACCCTTGGCTGTCCTGGACTTGTTTTGTAGACCAAGCTGGCCTTGAACTCACAGCAATCCATCTGCTTCTGCTTTCCGATTGCTGGGATTAAATGTGTGTACCACTATGCGAGGCTTAAGCTTCCTTTTCAGGTGAGAGTCATGGCAGTGAACATCTCCCCCATTCACTCTTCAGAGCACTCCTCCATTTATTTCTCAGTGAGGTGTTCTGGGTCACTCTGCTCTTTCCGTCCTTCATAGCACGTCTGTCCCTCTTCTGCAGTGTGAGCACACGGGCACTTCCGTGTTTGGCATCCATCATATGACACCTTCTGCTTTGTCCCCTCACTGGTCTCTCCTGGGTACCTCAACAGAGCTGACAGGACATTTGGTCTCTGATGACTCTAGTCTACTGCTCATTTCTACTATAGTAGCTCCTGGAAACAGAAGTAGGAATTCAGTAGTTGGGCCCTCAAAGTCGAACGAATAAAAATGATGAGTTTCTGACATAACATACACCTGGTTTTCATCTATGTTTTTCCAAAGCCTGAAGCAGCAATCCAAGCCAAGACAAGTGGCAGTTTTTCAGCAAGGTGCTAAACCAATTCAATAGAGCAGAGAGGAGACTTCACTAGATGCTATTGAGACACCTGTAGGTTCATGTACAAAGAGATGAAGATGGGCCCTGTGCTTAGATAAAAAAATTCACGCAGCAAGAGACACAGGAGTCAATGTTTGTGAACCTGGACTATTCAGCTGTTTAGGTATACCCACAAAAGCTAAGTGACAAAAACAAACAAATGGGCTTCATCAAGACACAGGCTTGACTGTGTACTCAGTCAAGCCAGTACTCAGGAGGTGAAGGCAAAGGGATCAAAAGTTCATGGCTATCCTCTGCTCCACAGACCTCAAGGTCCGCCCAGGCTCCAGGAGAAGCTGTCTTAAAGGGGGTGGAAAGACGGCTTAGCAGTGAAAAGCCCTTGCTGCTCTTACAGAGGACTGGAGCTTGGGTCTCAGCACCATGTCAGGTGGCTCACAACCACCTCTACCTCCAGCTCCAGAGGATCGATGCCCTCTGTTGGCCTCCGTAGGTACCTGTAACATAGCCCAACTCAGACACACATGAATACACATACATCACTAATAACAAAAACACCTTAAAAAAGAAAAAAGGCAGGAGAATGAGAGAACTAGTTCTAAGTCATGTATTTTTCTGATAAGAAACATATACTCCAAGTACCAAAAGTCATTAAGAAGCTAAATAATTGACTTGGAAAAAGGCAAAGCCTGTGAATATTTTTGGCTGGTTACGAGCCACAGAAGATACCGGGCACCATCACCTTCGAAGGTGTGCTGTCATAAGCACAATGAGGCAGCACTCCCTGGGCACGGGGCTGGCAGCAGTGAAAATGGCAGATTCCCGGGAATAGATAAACAGTGTGTCACAGCCTTAAAGTATCATACTGCTTACTCATAAAAGGCAAGTGTGGATGCATGCTGTGATCTGGATGAACCTTTGAACATGATGCTGAGTAACACAAGTGAGTCACAGAAGACTACACATCTTCTGTGACTATCTAGTCACAAACAGTCATCATCAATCTACAAACAAAATAGATTCTGGTTGCCTAGGGCTGGAGGCAGGGGACAATCTGGAAAACCAGGGCTTTCTCCCAGGCTTTCTTCTGGGAGAATAAGAATGTTCTTTTTTGTTTTTGTACAGCTCTGTCTGTCCTGGAACTCACTCTGTAGACCAGGCTGGCCTCAAACTCAGAGATCCACCTGCCTCTGATTCCCAAGTGCTGGGATCAAAGGCATGCACCACCACTCCCTGGCAGAGAATGTTCTAGAACTCTGTGTTGGATACAAACCTTACGATTACACCAAAAATAATTCTGTGCAATTTAAATGAATGAATTAGTATACAGTATGTCACAGTTAGCTTTAGTCATTGACACAAACCTAGAGAAACCTTGAAGAGGAGCCTCAACTGAGCAATGCCTTCATGAGACTGACCTGTGGGCACGCGGGTGAGGATTTTCTTGATTCCTGATTGCTGTGGGAGGACTCGGCCCACTGTGGGTCTGGGCTGTGTAAGAATACTGACTGACCATGAGCCCTGAAGCAAGCCTGAAAGCAGCATTCCTGGCTGGTCTTTTTGTTAAGCTCCTGCCTTGTCTTCCCTCCCTGATGCAGAGTAACCAGTAAGCTAAAATGAGCCCTCTCCTCTCAAAGTTGTTTTTGGTCTTGGTGTTTATTGCAACAACAAAAAGAAACATTTTGTTAAAGTGGAAAAAAGAAACTGTTTAATGTGTTGTTGAAAACCTCATAATATTTGTAAGTAACAACCTAACATTTTCTCAAAGCATAAAGGATGGTAACAAAGATTTCTGTCCCCCAAAGCACTCTAAGTGCCCTGTGTCCTGGGAGGCTGTGGAGGGCCCAGGTACTCTTGGCAAGTCCTGCCCTGGGCTTCTTGCTATGGAGCACTATACAATTCTACACATCTATGGGTTTCCCTTCCCTCAACAAATCATGCTTGGAGCTTGGAGCTTGGAGCAACAGCACCGGGTTACTCTGACTTTCCTGCTGAGAGCCTCACTCCTCACTGCTAAGGTACTTCAGGTAAGCAGACCAGGGCAGCCAAACCCCAAGCAAACCCTCAACGTGAGAGGCTGTTCTCTCTCTGTCTTTTGGGCGAGCTCTTTAGCTCCAGGACCGGGACTGGCTCCCTCATTCCTCCCCCTCAGTCCAGGAGCAGCAGATAGGGAGCTGAAGAAGCCCCTTGGAGTATGCAGCCTGCCCCTGCATTCTGAGATGCACAGTGGGCACCGACTTCATGCAAGGTAGGCTTGGCTGGCTGGCAGCTCTGGGACAGGCCCGCCCTGGCTTATCAGAGGCATGTGGTCATACAGAGCAGCTGGGGAAGAAAGGCTGAGACTTCTCTTAGGTGAAAACTGCTGTCTATTATGGATATAAGAACAAGCATGAATAGATATATCCTGAAATAAATGAACAACTAGATTAGAAAAAAAAAAAACTTAAGCCAGCTTTATTTTCAAAGTGCTTGAGATTATAAAAAAAAAAAAAAAAAAAAAAAAAAAAAAAAAAAAAAAAAAAAAAGGAAAAAAGACAATGGCAGTACAGAGTCAGCACACACCCAAGTGTGGGAATGCTTGAGTGGCCACGGGGATGTGCACAGCCAGTAGACAAAAGGCCAACATCTGTTAGCTTGAGAAGGTCAGAGCCCAGATGACAGTCAGTCCAGATGCCTAATTATTGCTACAGGTTCCTCATAAAGCTGTTTACCTGCAGGAAAGAAGACCTAACGTTACACCGCACAGGTTTCGCACTCCCCACCACTCTGTGTGTCTCAGGTCCCATGAGCATTTATGAGGCGAGGAAATGTCCCTCCTTCACTTTTGAACACCTCACAGGAGGAAGTCAGCTGGCCAGCACATTCGAAGAGGCTGACACTTCTGATCCGCACTTAGAGCTGGGATTTTATTTGTATCTTGCCTGTGATCCCAGGGCTTGAGAGTGTGAAATGCAATTTGAAGTACAAAGCAAAAGGCCTGATACAGGGACCAGGAAGATGAAGCAGCACTGGAAAGCACTTGGAAAAGCCAAGGTTCTGCCCACCTGTCCCATGAGCTCTTCTTGCTTGGCTGCATTTTCAGAGAAGTCTTCAGTGACGTCCAGCACCAGCACTGGCACATGCCGCAGAACTTCAGAGTGGAGCCTGGAGCAGCAAGAGAAACGCTAGGGGGATGTCATCTATCCGCCGCACTAACTATCCGCAGTCCGATAACTACACCTGTCGACAGTAACTTAAACAGAACCCACAAGACGGAAAGCTCAATAAAAGTGTCTGCAAAGTGGAAAGCTGAGACTTCCCTCTAGTCTTGAAACTTTTACTAAAGTCAGCACTCAAAACTTCTAAAGTGAGCATACTGAGCCTGACAGAGGACAGGAACAAACTAAAAATGTCAATTAAAATGGACATTTTTTCTAAAAAACTTTCAGGCCTCCATCTTGAGCCAGTTTTGACAAACATTCATCACAAGCTATAATCCTGGGGGAAAAAGGAAGGAAGGAGCCTGGCGCGGTGGTGCATGTCTGCAATCCCAGCACTCTGGGAAGCAGAGGCAGGCAAGCAGATCTCTGTGAGTTCAATGCCAGCCTGGTGTACAAAGTGAGTTCAGGACAGCCAAGGCTACACAGAGAAACCCTGTCTTGAAAAAACAAAAAGAAAAAGGAAGGAAGGAAAGGAGGGAGAGACTGTAACAGACGCCCCTTGGAATGCATGGATTCCATTCCATATGCCATTTCCTAGCTGACGGATGCTAGGCAGTGCCAGGCTGTGAGCTAAGGTTGGGCTCAGTGTGGAGGTGGCGGCCTCAGGCTGTCACGTACTTACTTGGTGGTCTTGTTAATGAACCAGTCTTCGTGCTGGCCATGCAGCTGTCTTAGATAAGCCAGCTCAATGCCCTTCTCTTCTTCTCTGGCCCTTTGGCACAGTCTTTCCCAACAAACCTAAAAGACAATCCCCCCGCTGTTACACTGCAGTCTTACAGGGCCAAGAAACCCACATAATGCCTGTAAGTCCTCTTTGGGCACACAGCCCATGACTCGTTCCCTTACTCAGAGCACTGGTCCCATTTTGTCCACCTCTGGCTCAGACTGCTCTTTCCTGGAGTAGACTAAGCTGGTTAACGGCAAACACCATCCACCGAGCCAGGCACACTGGGATCTGCCTCTCTGTCTCCTGGAGGTGAAGAAGCGCATGGAGAAAGTACGGGCTTAGAGTCAGTCAGCTGTCACACGGAGTGCTGCAGCTTCAGTGGGCTGCCCCTTTTCTGTCCTCCACCCACCCACAGGTAGCGGCGAGGCTGCTCTGAAGTAAGGCACATTAGCTAAGCCTCTGGCAAAAGCCATTCTCCCCTTCCAGTCTGTCTCTCACTCCAGCCTTCTATGGTACTTGTGCCCTGCTTTGCTCTATTGGCTCTTTACCAGCTACAAGCATAACCAGACTTAAGGAGCTGTGAACTTGCCTCAGCTGTCCAGGTGCTGGGATTATACACATGAACACTGTGCTTGGCTTGTGAGGACCATTCTATAAGGCGGTAAGAAAGTTGAAACCTCTTTTATACTAGACCCAGCACTCACTGTGGAGCAGACTACGACATCTGCATAAGTCAGGGATGACACAAAAAATGAAACTTGAGCCGACACAGCTCTCCTTCCCTTCCCTTTGCTTCCACCTGCAGGTCTGAAGTTCTCTGCCTGAAAACTGTGTCTCTTTCTTCATCTAGCACATAAGGCCACCACGAGGGTGGTACTTGTCTTCAACTTCCTTAGCTCCTCCCTTGCTCAGTGCTTCAGCCACATTTGGCCTCCTTCCTGTGGGACAGGCCAAACTCCTTCACACCTCAAAACCTCTGTTCCAAATGTTTGTTTGCCCTTGTTCCTCTCTCTGCCTGGCCAAACATTTCATTATTCAATGTCAACTGTCCTGAAAGTACGGGTAGATTAACCCACTGGCCTTTCCCTTAAGGAGACTATGCTAACAAGTTTTCTTTAGCGCCTTCCCTGGGCCCCCGGCTTTTATTTTTTGCGGGAGCTGTAGGTCCACCTTTTCCAGCATGCTCACCTAGTGGACTCTGGGTACTCACTAACCACCACTGCGGTTATCTCGGCGGCAGCGGAGGCCCACATCCACCCCACCCTCTGGGAACGTAGAGCCGAGACTCCGCAGCATGCTCCGTACTCAGCTTTCGTTCTCTCACTTCACAGCATGCCTTAGCATGCTTCACTCTACAAAGCTAGCACTGGGTGGCTGAAACATGAATGCTGCTAGTGAGTTCTAGGACAGCGAGGCTGCAGAGCGAGACCCTGTCACAAAAAGGCAGCAACGACAAAAACCAACCAATCCAGAGGATGTTTCTCGCTCTGTTTTAGAGCAGAGTACATTCAACCCACTAATGAGCACTCCGTCATCCCCAATGCTTGCTAGTATGAACAGCGCCTGTAACAGGGCAGTCTCTCTGCGCCAGCCCATCTGTGGACTCAACTCTAAGCACCAGGGTCAACAGGGCAAGAGGCATGACCTCCTCCTCTTCCTACATGCTGCCCACTGCCTCCTCAGGCTAACCACGCTACATTCCAACCGCAAGCAGCTTCAGCTACCTGACTTAATTTTTTCCTAGGAGAGAAAATTATTTTCTGAATTGGAATAAATGAATATTTGAAAAAATACAGTAAAACCATATTTTCAAATACACACAAGTAGAGAACAATTCTTGCAAAAGCTACTTATAATTATTCATACACTGACTTCGGACAACCAGATGCCAGCCTGGATCTTTTAAAATCAGTTAGCATTTCCCTTTTTATTAATAATTTGCTAAACTGAGCAAACTTTTCTTCCCTCTAAAGTCTAGGCAAAGTCCTGTTTTAAATATTTGGTATATTTCTTACTTTACGGTCATGGTTATACTAAATTATTTTAAAAGGATCCCATGGAACAGTTTTATCCTGGTCCCACTTCATTTCAGTTCCCAGGGAACACACACCAGAATATGAAGGGGAAAGCTTGTACAGGTAGAAGTGGCCAGGAAGGGACCCCATGGCCACGCCCCCCCGGCCTGTCAGGCTGCGACTGCCGAAGGCTCTGCTCTAGCCTCAAGCTCAGGGGGCACTTGTTCTTCTGCAGCCCCCACGCACCGTGCCCACTTCACTGTCCCAGAGAGGGACAGGCCTCCTGAGGCACGCAGCCACGCTCTCTCTTCTTGACTCCAAAGGATAGAGGGGACACGCGACTAGTCATTTTTCTTTCAATTATTATTGTGTTTGCCAGCTTCCTTGAATTTAGGGGAGGACAGGTAGACAGGATCCTGAAGCTCCCTTCATAGACTCTAAAGCCGATATTTGCCGGAATCTGTGTTGTGCACTAAAATCTCAAACTAATCCTAAATAAATTATCCTTTTTTCTTTTTTTTATTCTGATGTTAAGTTGTACCAATTCTTCAAGTCTCATCTTATGAGAAGAAATACTAGTCAGTTAGTCTCTCCAAAGAGACAAACCACTCCCTGGTGACAATCACTATTACCACGACTACTCTGCCACTTCCTAACAGCCTCTCAAAGGGCATTAAAAAGGAAGATAAGGGAGGCTTGCTCAGAGACTTGGCTCCCAGGGTCTGGGTCCAACCTCCACCCCTCAGAGTCGAGAGGCCAGGGGGCCCTGCCTTACTCCCTGGAAGGAATCAACTCCCTGGCTCCTCTGCTCCTCCTAGCAATGTTGCCCTGGCCCTAGATGAGCATGCTGTGGTCTGTCTCTTTCGGAATAGGTTAGGACAGCACCCGTCCTTCTCCCAGGCTCAGCCTTCAGGACTCCATTTCTCAGCAGCTACCTTATGACTCCCATGGGAGATCTACCGCCTCCTCTAAGTCCACCTACATCTGCACTCTGACCTGCTCCACAGCACCTCACAGCTGGAGAGCACACCCTGCCCCCACCCCGCAACCCCGCCTCAGCTATATCCTGACATCCTCTGTGGGAGCAGGCTCCTCTCTTCCCCTCAGAAACTATTTCTACCTGTAAAGCCGCCACCAGCACAATGTGCCTCTTCTATTCCTCCTCAGCAGCAAAGGCCACCGAAAGCAGTCAGCGTGCCTCAGCTAGCAACATCATTTCATAGAAGGTGTGTCTCTGCCCTTATGCCTTTCAAGTATCTAATTCAATTTTATTTGAACCTGAAACTTCATCTAGAATCTCTTACTTTCCACTATGATCTAACTTTTGCATAATCCAGGTATTCCCTGTACCAAGACGTCCTGATGGGGCTCGAAAGACGGCTCAGCAGGCAATGGCATTTGACAACCGGGACGTGTGACTTGAGTTCCATCCCTGACATTCGTGCAAAGGTAGAAGGAGAGAAGTGATGCCAAGTTGTCCTCTGACTACCACATAGGCACTGTGGCATGTGTGTACAAAGAGGAAGAGGAGGAGGAAATGTCTTAATTAGAGAAAAGAAACGAAGCCAGGTGTGGTGAAGCACAGCTTTAATCCTAGCATCTGGGAGGCAGAGACAGGGGATATCTGTGAATCTGAGACAAGTCTAGTCTACATACTGAGTTCTAGAACAGCCATAGCTATATTGAGACGATGTCTCAAAAAAACTTTTTAAAAAAGGAAAAAAAAAATCCAGACCACACAAACCCAGCCTCTCTCCTGGCTGCCCTGCCTTCTAGTCCTCTCCTGGGAGGCCTGCAGTGTGACAGGAGCTACCTGTCCTCCGACTCTGCTCAGTGTGCCCCAGGCCCCCTTCCATCCACAAGCCCAGCCCAGCCTGCAGACGGCTGGCTTGCTCTCGGCAACAATGGGCATTCATAGCATTGACCACACCGGTGGAGTATCAAAAGCTGACAGTAGTATCTCTCAAAAACTGCTTTTCCTTGACTGGGAATCCTGCCCCACAGGTCTTTCAAGAGATCCACTTTACAAAAATCCCTTCAGTGGAAGCTTTCCAGGGTCCAGCCAAGGTCACTACCAGTCAGCAGGAGCCACGGGTCAATGCTGTCTCCAGAGGTCTCCTGTCATGACATTATCCCATGGGCCAAGCTGGCTGCAAAGTTCAGGTTAGAATGAGAACAGAGTGCACTTCTACAGTCTACCTGCCTGGGGGCCTTCTTACGGACTGAAGTGTAGGCTATAATTTCAGATGAGAGGAGGAAACATTCCTTCCTTCCCCGTATTCTAGCCAGAAGCCTCAGATGACACACACAGGAAGTAATCATTAAGACAGGTGGTGCAGGTCAGAGTGTCTGACTGCAAAACTGGAGCCGTAACGACAATGCATAGTTTGTTCTAGTTTGTTTCTTGGGATTACGCTTGTGCCACCACCTGGCTTTCATTGTTTCATGAGTTCTAGCATCTCGGGTTTTAGGTTCAGAGTTACCTGGGGAGAAGCCCGGAGATAGATGAAGCCATGTAACAGAAGTCGGTCTGCAAACTCCTGCAGAAGAAAGGAATGCCAGTCTTGATAGATGTGCCACTCTATGTCACTGAGGGAGCCATTTTCAAAAAGATTCTTTGCAAAGATATACCTAGTTGAAAATGTTGAGTGGGAGGTTGGGGTTGAGGGAGAATGGGAAGTGAGAGGGAGAAAAGTAGAAAATCAGTAGCTGGCTTGTTTTTTTTGTGTTTACCTAAACCACTTAACCATTCTAGCTCCTAACAGCCCTTAAAAATAATCTGATTAAAAAGATTTTTTTTGGGCTGGAGAGATGGCTCAGAGGTTAACAACACTGGCTGTTCTTCCCAAGGTCCTGAGTTCAATTCCCAGCAACCACATGGTGGCTCATAACCATCTATAGTAAGAACTGGTGTGCAGGCAGAATGTTGTATAAATAATAAATAAATAAATAAATCTTTTAAAAAAAAAAAAAAGATTTTTTTCAGGTTAAGAGCACTGACCATTTTTTTGGGTTCACCTCCCACCCCCACATGGCAACTCACAACTGTCTGTAACTCCTGTTCCAGAGGATCTGACACCCTCACACACACATAACGCAGACAAAACACCAATGTATATAAAATACAAATAAATAAATAAAATTTCCCCTGACCCCTTAACCCCTCCTGTAGTCCAGGTGGGCCCTGCACCTTGCCTGGGCAGCACAGTGGAGCTGGCCCTGATGGCAAAGGCATTCATGAGCCAGCCCTGAGGATGTGAGAATGGGAGAGCCGGGCCAGTCAACCCCTTAAGGGCTGCAGACTTCGGAGAATGGAACCCCACACTTGAATTAGCACAGAGGAGCAGCACAGGGGTGTGGGTGAGGGCATGAGAGGGGGAGAGCTGGCCCTGCCTCTTGCCAACGGCAGCACTGGGTGGCCTAGGGGTAGGGCTAGAGGGCCAGCAGGCTGACCAGCTCAGCTAGCACGCAGATGCAGACCCAGGGCTTTGAGTTGGCCCACCCCCAAATCTACATCATCTGTGAACTGCTGGAGCAAGTGAGAAGATGACACGATCAGCCAGACCAGTCCCAGTGAAGATCTAACACTGATGATGTCACAGAAGCCAGAGACCTGAACCAGACCAACGACTCACTGAAATGAACATTTCCAAGTGAAGACGTGTAGACAGAGGGGTGTCCTGTGGGACACACTGTGACACACTACAACACGATGGGATGTTTTCTATGCTTTTATTTTTGTTTGTGTGTTTTTAAATTTTGGGGGGGGGTTGCAAGGAAAAAGGGCGAAAACAAGGGGATGGGAAGATAAGGTTAGGGTACATGATAGCCAGTAAAAAGTTTGAAATTTTTTTTATTATTTATGTGTGTTTATGTCCCTGTGTGGGTCTATATACACGCACGTGGTACTTGTGGAGGCCAGAAGAGGAGGGCACTGGATTCTTGGGGCCACTCGATGTGGTGGGACTGCAGCTGGGCTCCTGTAGAAGAGAAGCCAATGCCCTTAACTGCTGCACTATCCTTCCAGCCCTAGAAATCGGAATCCTCAGTCTACAGCTCCCATCCTGCTCAAATAGCACCTGACGTAGGACCAAGCTCCAGTGCACACATGGAGCAACCCACTGTGAGGAAAGGGACTCTAGAAAGGGAAACTAGCCAAGACACACAGCGTGTGCTTGGAAACCTGAGCCTTTGAGACTTCCTCATTCCTACAGCAAGGCTCCAAAGAAAACCTAAGTGAATGCAGGGAGAGCCTCTTGTGCACACTGCATTCCAGAGTGAGGGCTGCTGAGTCTCCAGCTGCTGAGCCATCCTGCCTTATAGCTGAGAAGCAGGGGAGCCTTCTTGTGGTGTCAGCTCTGGAGCTGACTCTGGTAGGACCACAAGTGCAGCCTCCTTCCCTTCCAGCACATAGGAGCCTAGCTTCCACTGCTGAGCTTCCAATCAGATGAAAGAAAGCTAATGTTGAAAATCAAACTAACTTCCCTCTTTGCTTACTTCCACAACACAAGGAGGATCTGGTAAATTAAGAAATCAGAGCTGGAGAAACCATGGCTTCAAAAGGGTCAATTCTGCTTTTAAAGCTTGATACAAAACACAATTTACATCCGCAACATCTCCAGTTTCTAAGGCAACTGGCTACTTCTGAGAAAATGAAATTCAAAATCCTCGTGTGAATGGCTCAGGGAAGTGCAAACTGCAAAGCTGTGAATGTCACTCTTAAGAGAGTGGCTTTCAAAGTGACTCTGCAGTCTGATCCCAGTTGCAGCTTCCACAAGCCATGTTCCCTTGGAAAGCTACCTGACTCTCCACCCATGGCAGAGATGACTGTGTATCACACTCGCAAAGTGTTCAGCGGATGACTGCCACTCAGTAGCCAACAGTTCTAAGCCACTGTAATTGCTTTTCCTAGGACACGAAGAAGCTAATTTGCAAGCTCCAAAGTGAACCTGCCCAGACTATAATGTTTTAGCTACAGCTCACTGAAGGTGATTTTTCTAACCCACGTTTTGAAAAGTGTTGCCAGCTTCTCCATAGACAATTAGTTGCATTTTGCAAATAAAAATGACCAAGCCTATAAAAGGGGCCTTCGCCTCTCCTGAAGTGGCACCTCCCACTTCTCCAAAGCTGGCGGTGATGCGCAGAGGAGGGGAGGGTGCTAAACATAACAGGGATGGGGAGCTGCAGGTAGAACAAGGCCAAAAGACCCAGCAATCCAGAGCTCTGCTGTACAGCCACACTGGGGTTTTGTTCATTAACCAGGAAACTTCTTTCTTCTTCGCTGCAGTCACTGTCCTCTGGGACACATCACACACCTGTGGGCATGTATGCAGTTCTTGGTGAAGTAGCATTCTCATGGGAACAGGAACTAAGGTTGTCTTCTCTGCTGTTGCCCTAGGACTAAGCCTGGTGCTTGAGTAAAGAAGACAGTCAATAAACCTACACTGATCAAACAAATAAACGAGATTTCCCTCCTTTGGCACTGAGGCTTGAACTCATGCCCTGGGCATAAAATGGACCACTGAGTCATACCCAGTTCCTGGAATACATCTGTAAAGGAATGGAAGTCTAAACACTCTTGAGATTGGAATTTATAACAGGTTATCCTTCATGCCTGAGGATGTGTCCCTTTAGTGAAAAGCAGCTTCAAGGATGCAATGGCATCTACTCCCTTACTGAGACACAGTTTCTCTGTGTAGCTTTTGCTGTCCTGGAACTAAATAGGTATACCAGGCTGGCATCAAACTCTGAGATCCTCCTGCCTCTGCTTCCCAAGTGCTGGGATTACAGGCGTGCAGCACCATGGTCCTGCTTGCCCCACGTGGTAACTGACAGCTGTTTCTAGCAGGCACGGTGGACATACGGCAATCCCAATTCTCAAAAGGTGGGAGGCTCACCTATGAGAATGAGGCCAGCCTGGTCCACACTGAGTTCCAGGTCATCTAGAGCTACAGTTGAGAGCCTGTTTTAACAAAGAGCAAAGTGCCTATGCCTAATAAAACATGCCTGTTTTCCTCTGAGAGGATTCTCACAAACCCACCATACCAAGAGGCTAGAACTTAAAACAAATTTGAACGTTTCCAGCAGTGCAGGTGATCTAACTTCCTAGCCTGAAAGGTGTGGCTCAGGAAAGGAGTGAAGAATACAGGCATAGCTGCAGTGGAGATGAACTAAAACCTGGAGCCCAACCGTCTACCTGGTAGGCACACAGCTTTTTTAATGAGAACTCTCCCTGGAATGAACGAGTGCTCGCCACTGACTTTTTGCGACAGAGTCTCATTATGTAGTCCTTCCTCTCTGACCTGGAACTCCCTATGTAGAGCAGACTCAGAGATCAACCTGCTTCTGCCTTCCATCTGCTGAGACTAAAGGCCTGTGCCACCATGCCTGGTCTTGAACCCTCATAATCTTTTTCTTTAATTATTGCTTTAGTTTGTATGCATCATGTTTTGCCTGCATGTCTAAATATGTATCATGTGTGTGTCTGGTGCAATCAGAGGTCAGAAGTGGGTGTTGGATCCCCTGGATCTGGAGTTAAAGTACTTGCCCTGCAAGCACAACAGCTCAGATTTGACCCCCAAACCCCCAGGGAGGTGGAGACAGGTGGACCCCTGGGGCCCACTAGTCAGAAAGCTTAGCTTTCTTGGACAGGCACACATAAATTAGAGGCTCTGTCTCAAAGTAAAGAAAAAGAAAGAAAGAAAAGAATGGCACCTAAGGAAAACAACACAACTGAGGCTGCCTGGCAGCCTACACATATCCTACACATATGGACAGACCCTGGCACATACAATTGCACCTTCATGAGTACACACATACAGACGTACACACAAAAGAAAACATTTGTTTCAATTACAGCTTTACAGTGACTAGAGAGCTATGCTCAGGGACTATACAAGGAAAAAACACACCCACGTGAGCATGATGTCTGTGGCTGGCAGTGTTCGCTGTCTTACCTGTCACTGTACACAGACCTCTCAAAGACCCGCACAGAGCTCTCTGCCTGCAGAGCTCTCCCCGGGATGGGCTCCAGCTGCAGTTTCAGACGGCTCATAAAGGAAAGTGTCTGAAATGTGTAGGACCATCGTGCTGGCTCCTGGTACATCATTTCTAGCAAATTTCCAAGACTTCTGGAAGTGCTGTCCTATGGGAGAGTGCAGAAGAGAATTTCCTAGAAGGTGCATTATTTCACAATACACTCCCTACCTTCTGCCCTTCAAGAAGGTACAATTCTCAATGTGAAAAATAACCATACATGTTTCCTTCCACTGAAAACATGAAAATAGATATGATTCTCCAGCTCAGTTTAAACCCTGTAAGCAGGAAGAAGACTGCGCAACCTTATATGATAAGAATCTGACAAGGAGCTGAACAGAACAGAACAGGAGAGAGCAAAACAACACACACACAGAATACTGGACTTGAGAGTCTGTTTGCAGTGCGTTAACTAGTAGTCACCCACAATTCTCCTCTGAATCAAATCCCACTTTAATACCACGTTGACTTTCAAATTCCATTTGTGGGTATTTCTCAAACTTCAAGGCAGATCAGAAAGAAAACAATTCCATATTTGAGAATTTAAATAACCAATGAATTCAAAAGCCTCTGTGTTTCATAAAAGGGTCACACTTTGTTCAAATGAAACCCAGTTCTTTCTTTATTCTAGGAATCATAAAATGCAATTTGAAGTTTCACCAATTCTGAATGTATGGTGGGCACACATAGTGGACAGTCAGGGGCCCAGGTTTACTTTCTTGTATCTTCCTTGCTGAAAGCCTGTGTGGATGAGGCACTACATGGAGCGTAAACAGGGAATGCAGCTCCAGCTGGGCTTTCTCTACCCTCCTCTTCCTAACCCTCTCCTATAAAGATGAACAAGACGCAGTAACTGAGGCTGGAGAAGATGGCTCGGGGGTTCAGAGCACTGGCTGCTCTT
The DNA here is from genome assembly GCA_010120015.1 of Rhombomys opimus. Taxonomy (NCBI): domain Eukaryota; kingdom Metazoa; phylum Chordata; class Mammalia; order Rodentia; family Muridae; genus Rhombomys; species Rhombomys opimus. Next base: position 1,435,622 of record REGO01000075.1, on the reverse strand, counting down.
CCAGAGGAATTTATAACTCCCAGCAACCACTTGGTGGCTCACAACCATCTGTAATGAGATCTGGTGCCCTCTTCCGGTATGGAGGCCTTCATGCAGGCAGAATACTGTATACATAATAAACAAATCTTAAAATCTTAAAAAAAAGATGCAGTGACTGTATTCAAGGAGCTCACAATGAGGATGATTAAGATATAAAGAGCTAGAATATAAGGACAAGCGTGTGACAAAGTTCAGTCATTTATGCTATAAAAAACTGAAAAAGTTTCCGGCAAAGAGTATCATTAACTTTGGAAGTAAATGACAAGCAGAATCTTCACAGAAAATACAAACATTGCTCAAATGTGCCAACAAAAAGATGGTAAGTGGCTATAAAATATAAGGGCTGGGGAAATGGCTCAGAGGGCAAATGACTGTCACACAAGTGTAAAGAGCTCAGTTTTAATCTCCAGGATCCACATAAATCTGGGCACAGTAGCAGGCCTATCATCTCAGTGCTCCTAAAGCAAGATGGGAGGCAGAGACAGGAGAATCCTCGGAAACTCCTGGGCCAGCTAGCCTGCTGTCCATGGTGGACAGAGACTGTCTCCAACAAGAAGGAGGTGAAGACCTACACCCAAGGTTGTCCCCTGATCTTGATTTTTTTGACAGCCTGTTCTTATTTTGTGATTGAGGCAATCTCTTGACTCTTGTTCAAATATTTATGTTTTTGTTGTTTTCCTATTTTGAGCAATAACTCTCTCAGCACAAATATTGACTTCTGTTCCTATTCAGCTACAGAATATACACATATATCCTTTTATTATATGTAAAAATAGTTTCACATATTTCATAGAATATACAAATATATTTATTAGAATTGTGTATATGTATGGCTATGTTTATATGAGTACACTTGCACCCCCCCACATATACATAATTTAAAATAATAAAAACACAACTTTAAAATAAAGGAAGGAGAAAAGAAAAAAGAAAAGGCATGGTTTCACTGTATCAAGAAAAAAAGCCCACTAAATACAAGACTTTTCCCCTTTAATTCCAATAAATTAATGAAGACAACACTAAGGTTTAAAATGGGGAATAAAGCAGAATTGAAATCTACAAAGCAAAACCAATTAAAAATGCAAGGGCAATTATAGGGAAAGACAGAATAGAAAAACATCAGAAATGTTACTATTCATCTCTCACAGTTAACAGAGAGAGTAGATCCCAAAAATGAGAATTCAGAGGGAACAATTTTTCCCATGCATCTTTTTTTTTTATTTATTTTTATGTGCACTGGTGTTTTGCCTGCATGTATGTCTTTGTGAGGGTGACAGATACTCTGTAACTGGACATGCAGACAGCTGTGAGTTGCCGTGTGGGTGCTGGGAATTGGACGTGGGTTCTCTGGAAGAGCAGCCCATGCTCTTAACGCCTAAGCTATCTCTACAGCTCCATTTTCCCTCCATGTATCTGAACCTGGGCTACATTCTCAATAATTACTACACTAAATCTAATGCATTTCCATTTTCCTTAGAAGTCTTAACAATTCTTTTCTGCAAACAACAGCATCGTAGCACTGAAGAATCACTTCAAACTTTACATATATAATATTCTTCTTAAAAGCTGATCAAGCCAGGTATGGTGGTACACACCTTCAATTCCTACACATGGAAGGCTGAGGCAGAAGGATCCATGTGAGTTTGAAACCAGCCAGGATTACATATCAAATTCTAGACCAGCCTGGTCTATATACGAGACCCTGTCTTTAAAAAGAAAAGAAGCAACAGCCACAACTATTTCATGTGTAAAAAGGGTGCGAAGAAGATTTATGGAAACGAGTGAGCACTTGCTGCTGATCAAGTGAGCACCTAGCACTATTACCAGAAGGAGGCCCCTTTCACAGCCTCTAGGCAAGGAGTGACAGAGGACAGGACACTGATGTTAGTGGGAGTTTCCCCAAAGGCAGAAAAGAATAGTGACCACCCTCCCGCAGTTAATATTTTTTAGCAATCTCTACCCAAAGCAAGCAGGAAGACAGAAATGAATCGATCAGGAATACTGGAAAACTCTTCTAAATGATTTCATTCAGAGGCGACTGCTATTGTCTAAAAAAGCCTGAGTGAAGGGTTCCACGTAAGAATTAAGTCATACTAGTCAAATACAATCAGCTGCTTTCCATCAAAACAGCAACAGGAGTGTGAAGAGATAATGAGGACAAACATCATAGTACAGATCTACTCAGGAATAAGATAGGAAGAGCACCGCTGGGACCAGACAACCATTTTGCTTACAAGATAAAAACAGGGGCTGGAGAGATGGCTCCGAAGTCAGTAGACCTGGGTTTTTATTTCTAGCATCCACATGGCAGACCAGAACCATCAGTAACTTCAGTTCTAGAGGATCTAATGCCCTCTTCTGGCCTCTGTGGGCATAAGGCATGAATGTGGTGCACAGACATACATACAGACAAAACGCTCATACACATACAAAAATTAAAAAAGAAAAGGTTGAGATGGATCAGTGGGTAAAATCACTTGATGAGCAAACATGAGAACTTGAGTCCAGACGCTCAACACCAGGTAAAAAGTTGGGCATGGCTGCATGTAAGCTAGTAGTCCCAGCACTGCAGGGGCGGCAACAAGAGGGCCCTGGCCAGCCGGGCTCCAGGCGCACTGAGAGGTCCTGCCTCAAGAGAATAAGGTGGAAAGTCAAAGAGCTAAAGTTAGTGCTACAACTTTTAATCCATATACAACAGGATTAAGATTTTTTTAAAATCTTGAGCTATTGGAGGCGTAAAAAACAAAACACATGGTCTCCTAGATGGCTCAGTGGGTAAAAGAATCTGCGGCCAAGCCTGCCAACTGGGTTTACTCCCAAGGAGCTCTAGCTGGAAGGAGAGAACTGACTTCTGACCAGTGTCTGCTGACCTCTTAATCCTTAAACTTGAATCTACATTAAACTATCTTTACCTATTCCCACCCAAAAAAAAAAGAAAGAAAGAAAGAAAAAGAAACGGAAGGCTGAGGACCTGAGTTCAACTTCCACACCCCTCATAAAAAGAGCCAGGTGTGGTGCAGGGTGTGGTGGGCTAGGCCATAATCCTGGCACTTGGGAAATAAAAGCAGGAAGACCAAGAGTTCAAGATAGCCTAGGCTATAAAAGATCCTGTATTAAAAAAAAAAAAAAAAAAAAATTTCAATAGAGGACTGGAAAGGTGGCTCAGTGTTAAAAGCCCCAAGGAATGGAGAACTCAGCTCCAGGAGTCCAATGGTGGAGTCCCAAAGGTTTTGTGAGCATATCTTAAAATGTCACCACTTGCCTCTGGCCCACTCAGAAAAACCGTTTATAATTTGTTTCTAATGGGAAATTTTTACAAATACACAACTGAATACATACAAGCATATGAGCAGATGAGCGGAAAACACATCTCCAGTCAGCACAGCATGTGGGTGACACAGGCTGCACTGCTCTGGACTAGAGTACCAAGCCCTGGCACCCAAATGCCACTCTAAGGTGTTCTACCATACACTGCAGAGTGGCCAGCTGGGCTCTGAACAATCACTGAGTAGAAAAGAAATGCACTGTGCACATCAGTCACATAAAATGGCTTCAAAATGGCAAACTGCCCATAGGAAATCTTGAGGCATTCTGAAGAAAGTAGGTTTGAGGAGAGAGTAAGCCCTTTCAGCTTCAGCTGCCCACAGCGCTTGCTGCAGCACACAAGAAGCTAAGGCTTAAAAAGGCAAAAGAACCCAAACCAACAAGTCCAAGTCACAGGGGTTCAACGTGGCTCAACACTCGGAAGAGCTGACCAGGGACCAGTGGCTAAAACAAGACTGAGCCACTCAGCACGTTCCAGGTGTCTGCAGAAGGTCATGAAGACAGCAGCATGTGCTGCCACTCTTCCAGCCTTCAGAGCTTCTGGTCCAAACGGATCTTCCCCCACTCACACTTGTGTGGTTGGGCTTGGAACCAAACCTATGGCCCTGGCAGAAGCAGCAGACCTGATACTGGGGCTCAGTTGTGAGGTTAGGAGTGAAACATGCAGAGCTGGTCCAGCCTGGAAGAGGCCTGGCACAGAGTATGTACCTTAAAAATGTGAGCTGTTGTCTTTGCATTGATTCAAAGGATGGCCAGATGCTCAGTAAGGTCTCTTCCCACATCTAAGATGACTTCATTGACTATTAATCCTGCCAGCCAGCTTCAATAATACCAATATAAATACTTAAGGGTAGGAATGACAACATTCGTCTTCAAAGCCTGGATGGTGGGCATGCTTGAGAAACCACAGACAGGAGGCAGGCGCTTACACAGACACAGAGAAGCCACAAAAATCAAAACTAAACATATTCAAACAAGTCATATCCTCTGTGTCCTGCTTTCTGGAATGAAGCTGTTTTAAAAAGAAGACAAGCTGGGCTACTCCATCTCCTCAGAGCAAATTCAGTTATTTCAATTGGACTGCTTGCCATGTCTGCCAACTAACACCCCGAGCCACACACACACACAGCTGAAAACTTACTTTTTGGGTGCCAGCCGCTTGGATATTCCGCCATGTTGCTATAGGCTCTGTAGCCACCTGCCACTCTGGGTGAGTTTTCGTGAGTAACTTCACAAAGGTGGATTTGCCCACAGCTGCAATGCAAATGGCACATGTTGGGGTGCTTCCCAAATCCAGGTGACAGAGGCAGCCACTAACCTCTGCCACAAGCACCCATCTCAGGGGAGCAAGTGACAGCTTTTCTGCCTCAAAACTTGGCAGCCGTATGACTTGCTGTCAGCTTGGTGATGGCTTGGGTGATTAAGCAGTTACCACAGGGCAACAGGGAGGAGACCTGGTCTTAGGATTCAGGCTGCAATCATAAAGAGCCAACCTCCAGGTGCAGAGTATTAGTAACTGCTGAGAATATAACAGAACCTTCAAAAGTGGGTAAGACAGATGACGTGACTCTAAAGCTTGGGCTGTGACTGTAGAAACTGAAAGCTCAAGGAAAAACCATTATGAGCCTCACTCATTCAACAAACCTTATACCCGCAGAGGCTAACTTGTGCCTGTGACCGTCAAGCCCTGGAGTATGATGTAATGAGGACATGGATGATGATACATAAGAAGCTAACTGATAAACCATGCTGTCTGAGAAAGAAAATTGCAGAATGTCTCAGGAATTGGGAAAGGCTCCTTTGAAGAAATGTTGTCCGAGGAAGCCCGAAGGATGAGCAGTCGGCCGGGCTGGGTGGGTGAAGGATAACCCACACAGGGAGCAGCATGAACCAAGGCCTGGGAGAGGCAAGGAAGAGACTGCGGCAGCCCCGGGAGCAGTGGGCAGGAATGTAGCACCAGGAGCGAGGAGAGGAGAGGTGGACAGGGACGGCCAGGCAGACAGACAGGCACTGAAGTGCAGGCTGCACAAAGGTTTGACCTCCCTGGGCAGAAGTAAGTGAGAAGCAGTGGGTTTCAGCAGGGGCACAAGATTCCTTCTCAGCTTTTTCTTTTTTTCTACATGCAGGAGCCTCCTGGCCTGTATGCACATATGTCTGTGTGCCAACTGTGTGCTTGGCGCTCACAAAGATCAGAAGAGGGTGTCACAGGCCCTGACATGAATTCCGGATGACGGGGGGTGGGGGTGGTGCTGGAAACTGAACTGGGGTTTTCTGTAGTAGCAATAAAATGTTCTTACTACTGACCAGCCCTCTGACCCCTCCTTAGCCTTTATTTTTTTATTTTTATTCTTTGGGGAGACAGGGTTTCTCTGTGTAGCCTTGGTTCTCCTGGACTCACTTTGTAGACCAATCTGGCTTCACACTCAGAGAGATCTGCCTGCCTCTGCCTCTCCAAGTGCTGGGATTACGCCCAGCTGCTCCTTCTCAACTTTAAAAGACCACTCCATGAGCTATATAATAATGTGCCAAAGTTAAAACTGGCAGAACAATTAGAAGTTAATTGTGGCTTGACTTGGGTGATAGCAAGGAGGTGGAACCAACCTATATCTAGCCCACCTGTCCTGAGCTCTAAGTCAGCAGAAGCTTCTGGGTGCCCCACGCACAAGCTCAGAGTCAGCGCATTCCCCAAATAAACCATCACCAACCCAGCCTTCAGACTCAGCCTTCAGAGTACTGTAACATCCACTGCTGTCAGATCCTCCTTCTCTGGCAGACCTCCAGAGGCCCCAAGGCCTTCTGCCTGTATTTCTAACTTTTCCTCAGTTGTCCTTCTTCTGTTTGCACCTCCATACTCAGGACCAGATCCTCTGCATCCCTATCCTCTTTGACTCCAGCTGTGTTCTCTACAACTGAACTTCCACACTGCAGTTGCAGTGCCTTTGAGGCACAGCTTAAAATCCTGTCAGGACTGGTGCACCTCTATAATCCCAGCATTCAGAACTGCTGGGGCAGGAAGTTCATGAAGTTGAGGACCGGGCGGGGGCTACACTGTGAATATGAGGTCAGCCTAGATACATTAAGAAACTGGTTCAAAACCAAAATCCTTCTGCTTTCATCAACAACAGAAAAGTGTATCTCTCCATCCATCACCGGTGGGTAAGGCGGCATGCCAGGGCATGGAGAGATGAGAGGACAACTTGTGGGAGTTGGAGCTCTTTATGTGGGTCCTGGGGATCAAACTCAGGTCATCAGGCTAGATAGGCTTACTTCCTAATCCATCTCACCAGCCTTCACGTTTTGTTTTCTGTTTTTCAAAACAGGGTTTCTCTATGTAGCCTTGGCTGTCCTGGACTCACTTTGCAGACCAAGCTGGTCTCAAACTTAGAGCAATCCGCCTGCTTCTAGGGGCCTCCCAAGTGCTGAGACTAAAGGTGTGCACCACCACCGCCCAGCTCAGTCTCAATTTTTAAAACTACTTTTAGTTACTTGTATGCACAATGGTTGGTGTGTGGAGGTCAGAAGACAACTTATAAGAGTTACTTCTCTCCTTTTTTATGAGGGTCCTGAGAACTGAACTCAAGGGGCTGGCAGCAGGTACCTTTAGATAAAATTTAAGCCTATAGCCAGGCAGTGGTAGCACTTGCCTTTGATCCTAGCACTTGGGAGGCAGAGGCAGGAGGCTATCTTGAGCTGAGGATGGCCTGGTCTACAGAGGGAGTTCCAGGACAGCCAGGGCTACACAGAACAAACTATCAAGCCTATAAACACAGTCTGGATAGAACAGGACCCAGCCCTACATATAACCCTCTCATGTCTCAGCTTTCCTCCTGGCCTGAGCTCCTTGCAACCCCAGTCACACCATGATTCCTAACAGTGTGCTGCACTGTTTTCCCGCTTGCTACAGCATGCCCTCCCCACACCTGGTCCATTCCTACTCAGCCTTCCAGGGTCTGCTCAGACGGCCGTCCTGGGTGAAGCCTTTGCTGACTCTGAAATCTCTGAACTGGGCTAGCTAATCCTTTCCGAGTTCTAGGTATGACTTCGTCACTACCATGACAACTGTTTCTCTAGGTAGAAGATGGGGCTTCGCTAGGATAGAAAACCAAACCCAGCCTCACATTCTACTGAAACATTCAATACATTAATTTCAGTTCCCTCCAAAAAGACCAGTCTGAATGCGTTGGTTCATAGCTCGAAGCCCAGCACCTGGGAGGTGGAGGCAGGCATATCTCTTGAGTTTATGTCTACTTGCTCTACACACTGAGTCATGGGCTAGCTGAGGCTGTGTACTAAGACCGTCTCTTAAAAAACAAAACAAAACAAAAACCCAAAAAACCTCAATCTCCTTTATCAGAAGAGGTCTTTCTCAAGTGAGTTCTACCCTTTGGGGGAACCCAAATGGAACCAAGAGTGTGTGTAATCGATCAGGGGTGCCAGGTCGCAGCACAGGAGCCCACACATCAATCCGTGGCATTCGTTGCACAGCACCTCACTCTTCTGAGAGCACAGGAGAACAAACAGCTTTGCACAGTCACGCTCTCCTCTGTCCCACCTCCACCCAGCTTTGTGTGTTCATCTTGCTCTGCCTCTGCTCTGCCCACACAGATGTGAGTAAATGCCTTCCCTTCCCTCGAAGCTCCATGCCAGTGGCTTAATCCTCCCTCCTCCAAGTCCAGCACCTCTAAGTGAGTTACTTCTCTAGCTAGCTCCCTATTCCTACATTGATGAGTAACCAACTGGTTGAGGTGCAGGTTTTTCAAACCTGCTTGTGCTGAGTAGGCTCCAGCTAAAAATATATGGCCTAGGTAGCTAATATCTAAAGTATAGGCTGTTCAGTAAGTCTGAAAGATGGTCCTTATGTTTAAGCTGAAAAGTTATTGAAACATATAAAATGATACTTATCTGAGTCAAGACACAGAGGACAAGGAAAAAACTTGCAGGAGCGGTGTCTACCTTACACCATATGAATCCCTGTGGACTGAATTCACATCCTCGGTTTGGTTGGCAAGTGCCTTTACCCACTGCCATGAACCATCCTGCCAACTCCTGAAAACTATTTAAAGTAATATGAAAAAGCAAGGCATTGTGGTTCATGACTACAAGCTTTGCAATTGCGAGGTCAAGAGTAGAATATGCTCCAAGACAGCCCCAACTTCAAAGTCTCTTCAAACACTGTCTCAAAACAAACAAACAGAAGTAAAACAAAATGATGAAAGCAGGTGCTTGCTGATTAGAACTAAATGATCATTAGACATGCTTGCATCTTTACAAGTGAAAGATGGAGGCTTTCTATGGGTTAGGGAGTACCAACTTCATATCTGCGGTCAGGTGATATCAGTTCATCTCAGGGCATCAGAATTCTGAGAATTCAAGTCATGTCAGCTAAACACGCAAAACCGATTGTGCCAACAAACACAATGGGAAATCTAAAGCTCCAATTACTGGAAGAGTCATTTCTGATGTCCAGGGCACCCTGTGTACAGCAATTCCAAGGCTTCTAGAAAGTTTGCTGAGTAATCAAAAGCCAACATCAGCACAGAAAGACAGTCAACAGTGATGGAAGGGCCTGGGTAATTCACTACAAAGTAGCACTTCCTGAATACCCACACAGAAGTGACTAAATGCCATTAGACCTGAGCTGTGTCCAGGCACCACCCACACACGTGGGACGGTCACTTCAATAATGTAAGGCTGTGTATTCAAATAAAACCTGGAGCTGGTGTAACTTTCCAGTGATGCGATAGCTACTGTTCTTCCAGAGGACCTCAGTTCAGGTCTTAGCACCTACACTGGACAGCTCACAATAGCCTGTAACTCCAGTTCCAGGTCAGACGTCCTCTTCTGATCTCCAGAGGCTTCACACTGGGGTTTGGTTCTCCATCGCCACAAAGGCTTGCTAATGTCTACAGCCAGTGTCCCTTCAGAGAAGTGTTTTGTTAATCTCGGACTTAGCACACCTTAGTTGGATCCCCCTGTCACTGCTGTGTTTCTGGGACAGGGTCCCCCTGTCAGGCTGCAGTAAGTCTTCCTTTAGAGCCTTGCTGTTGGTGTATTCTAACTTGGTTCTACGGAAAGCACTTCCTTAGAGTGCATTATCTCAGCGTGTGAGCTTTTTAACTTTAGGGCAGTTGTTCCACAGCCTGACAGAGTCTTGTTGTGACTGCCTATCTTTTAAGTCATGGCTTTTTCTTCTCATAAATGTCTCTATAAACTGCATGCTTGTTATATAATAGGGTAGTGATAGAAACTAAACTAATGCCCCAGATACTATATTTTCTGTTATTCCAAATTTAACATACTGGCATCTCATGGGAACTTTTAAAATATACTATCACCTCTGGGCATTTTCTATTTTGTTTTTTGGGGTGGGAGTGGATGGGAGGGATAGGGTGGTTTCTCTGTGTAACCCTGCTGCCCTGAAACTATCTCTATAGACCACACTGGCTTCAAATTCAAATCTGCCTACTTCTATCTCTGCCTCCTGAGTGCTGGAAGTAAAGGTGAAATTAAAATTTTTGGCATTTTCTTTTCCTCAATAAGATGGAAACATGAAGAAAAAAGTTCAACTTGAAAAGCTTCTACTAAAGTCAATGAATGACATCTGACATATTAAAAAAAATTCTTCCCAAGAAACTTTAGTGTTTATGTCATCGCCTGCATTTGCTGCTATGTCCACTCAGCCAGCAGAGGCTCTGAAGCACCTACCAAGTGGTGCTGTAGCTAAAGCCATGAATGAAGCAGGCTGGGCTCTGTCCTCCAGGACTTTCTTCTCCAGCCCTGACACTAAGCCCAGGATAACAAAGGTTCTAATCCTAAAAGCATTCTGGGAAAACTTAGTAAATCAGTCAGTAAGCATTAAAGAAACTTAATACTGTCTATTTGGTTTCTCTTACTTTCTTTTCATGGGAAACTTTTTACAAGAAGGAAACAAAAATATTCCTCACAGCTCAGAACATGATGTGAACTCAGCCTTTCTGCAAGAAAGGGCCTGACTGATGGTGCTGTCCTCTCCCACCGCCTGCCTCCCATCCTTCCTTCCACTGCCACTTTCTCTCTGAAGCCTCCTTGAACTCTCTCCAGCTCCACTTCATGCCCGGCAGAGTTAATTACTGCCTGCTCCAGCTTACCAGGCTATTAGGCTGTAATTATTTGTTCACTCTTTCTCTCTCACCAGCCAGGCTGGAGGCTCACTTTATAAAGACAGACTGTACCTTTCTCCTTTCCCATGCCGGGTGCCTAGCCAGGTCCTAAAAATAGAAATGTGGGGATACAAACGAGGTGACTGGCAGAGACAAGAGAATCCAAGATCTGGTATTAGAAATCCGTTCTTCCCCATCAGAGTTCTTTGTTCATTTTTTAAGCTTGATACAAGTAAGACACGCCGGTCTGCACAAGACACCTGAGTGAGAAGAAACACGTCTTCAGCAAAGCCCTCTACTGACTCATACACAAGTCCCCAGACAGGAATTTACTGTCTCTTCTCACAGAAGGTCTATGAAAGTGAACTATCAGAATGGGGGCAGATGACCCATTGATAGTTATCTCATATGGCAACCTACACTTTAATTGGGATTTGTAGTTACAAAATAATGGACTTCAGCAGACAGTGATTGACACACAAACTAAAACATCAGCTAGGTATGTCATTGTTTGGATTTACACGAGTTCGGATGCCAAGCTTTCAACTGCAGTCATACACCGTGCCTGGCTTCGGGATCATCCCAGAAGCCATTCCCTTTCCTGTGTACCAATGACTAAGCTGTACATGGATGTGCTAGGACAGGATTCTGGCAATGAGTACAAAGGCAGGGCCACACAAAGATGAGCAGGGGACTGGTGGCTCCAATCCAGTACCAAGCATGCAAATAGCCTCAACAGCACTCAAGTGCAAACAGTTATGTGTAGGAAGTTCTGCCAGCCCACACTGAGTGAGTAACTCAGCATGGAACACATCATCTGGGTGTGTGGTGATGAAAGTAACTGGTGACTAAATCCAACTCAGATGCAGTCTCCCAGGTCACTCTTCATCACCTCCAAGGATTTACCTCCCCCAACCTGTCACCAGCTCCATGCCTGGACTCTTAGTTCCAACTCCAGTCTCTCTGCTCTTCGGGTACCTAGTCAAGTCAGCTCAGGATCTCCTCTGTGTGTCTCAGATTCCTCAGACAAAATGTATCACTGTTCCCTCCCCAGAACTTCTCTTCCTTTATTTCACCCTGTTTCCTGAGTCAGAGTCCAGCCTATAAACCTGGGCATCTTCCTCTAAGCAGTCACTAAGTCCTGGCAGTCTCAATTCCAGACTACCCTTTGAACCGTCACTTCTTTCTCCCTCCATTCAAGCCTGTGTCATCTTTCCTCCTTCAACTACAGCCATGGAAACTAGCTTATTTACTCTAGACCTTTCCAGTTTACCTACTTATGCATAGAACAGGCTACAAACAAAGCACTATGGTTAATGCAATAAATGTGACAAAGTACCCCCTTTATGAAGCATTTGCTTACTCACCTACCATAGCCTGCCTCTTTTTAGAAACTCATTTGTTTATGGCACATACTGACTTTAGCTCTCCAGAAGCTCAGGCAGCTGGCTACTGCCCACATGATAAACTAGTATGCCTACAGGCTTACCAACATCTGGCCACTGCAGAACTTTCATTCTGACACTACCTTATTTTTCTTGTTACTGTAGTAAACTACCTGACAAAAACAACTGAAGGAAGGAAGGGTTTATTTTAGCTCACAGTTTGTCTCCATCATGGCAGGAAAATCATGGTATCAGAGGGTAAGGCAGCTTTGCATCCGAAGAAGGAAGTATGGAGAGACAAATGCTGGTACTCTGACCTCCACATAGGAATCATGGCACACAAACATACACACACAAAATAAATAAATGTAATAAAAAAAGAAAAAGAAAAAGATGTTTTCCAGTAACTAATCCCCCTCCTTTTGTTTTGTTTTGAGACAGGGTTTCTCTGTATAGTCCTGGCTGTCCTAAACTTACTCTGTAGACCAAGATGGCCTCAAACTAAGAGATCAGCCTGTCCTGTCCCCTGAGCACTGGGATTAAAGGTGTGTGCCACCAAGCCCAGCTAATTTCCTCTTTTGACTAGACCATTTTTAAACCCAACTTACTAACGTGTTTCAATCTTGCATAGAAAGAAAAATAACCTAAAAATGCTCAAACCCTCTTCCAATTGTAGAAACCACCCCATACCATGTTCTAGGAAACATTTCAGTTGTTTTAACTACCCCTATAATTCTTCACTTCCATTCTCCTTGAGTCTACGAAAACCAGGCTTTCACATCTACTCCTGAAGCTGTTCAAGATCACCCAAATCTTCACTCAGACACTATTACCCAATTCACCACCCTCTCCCTTGGAGCATCTTAGCTCGGCTTCCAGGATTTCACTGTCTTTTGTTTCTTCTCCCACCCCGTGGCCTTTCTCAGTCTCCTCTGCTCCATACTCACCTTCCTGATCTCTTAAGGTCCTTTCCTTCAATAGTCTTTTGGCTTTAATACCATGCATATGTCTAGCTTGGCACCCTCCACTCACATACCCAACAGCATAGTCAACACTTCTACCTAACTATCCAATAGCCGTAGAGAAACCCGATATGCTTAAAACCAACTCTTGAAACCACTAACACAACCTGTTCTTCCCAGACTCCTCTATTGAAAATAATCTGAAACGGGTGTGTTATGGCCTAACTGTAATCCTAGAACTCAGGAGGTAGATGCAGAGGATGTATGTCCAAGGTCAGCTTGGACTACACAGGTAGTTCAAGGCCAGCCTCAACTACAAAAGCAAGATGTGGGAAGGGGAGGACAAAACAAAAACAAAACACATGGTCTGGGTTGGAGAGACAGCTTAGCAGTTAGGAGTGCTCCTTGCTCTTACAGAAGACCTGAATTTTGTTCCCAGCACCCATATCAGTAGCTCACAAACACCTGTAACTCTCCCAGCCTCTGAGGAAACTTGCACTCATGTGCACATACTTACACATAAACACATACCTTAAAAAAAAGAAGGCTGGGGATAGATTTCAGTGGCAGGACACTTGGCTAACATGCACAAGACCCCATGATAAAGTAACTAAGTAAACAAAAAAATTCAAGCTAAGTCTTCCAAGCTGTTCAAGTGAAAATGACTGAGGTCATCACTGACCCTCCAACACTGCACACTCCATCTATCACCAGGTCCCGCTGGCCCTACCTTAAAATGTAACTTCCACCTGGGCCCAATTTATCCTGCTATCACTGCAATGGCTTTCTATTCAACCTCTGCCACTTCCAATACACCAGACAGGTGATGCTTTGTCCCTCCACACCTCAAACCATTAAATGGCACTCTGTCTCAGGTTGAAACCCCATGATGGTGTTTGGTTGCTATCCACAGGAAGCCTGCTCTTTTCTGAAGAGAAATGGAGGAGTGGATGGGGTGGGAGGGAGTGACTGGGAGGAGAGGAAACTGCAGTCAGGATGTATGAGAGAATAAGTTAAGAAAAACAAACAAAAAACCAACCTGAGATCTATAGAACCTGGTCATCCTTTACACTTCTCTCCCTCCACCTCCCTCTTTGGTCGTTCTAGCTCACCTGAACAGGCTCCCTCCCACTCACTGAACACCCATTTGATCCCCAAGGCTTTTTGCTTGCTCCGCCTGGAATGCGCAGCCACTCACAGGGCTCACTCCCTCGAATTATTCAGGTTCTTGCTTAAACCTCATCAGTGAGGTATCTGCTGAGTACCCTCTTCAGAAGACAATCATCCTCAACCTCTCGGCCTTGATGTGGAGAATTTGTATTTATTCTGCTCATGGCCCTATCCTCAGGGCACAGGGAAGACACTCATAGGGTGATTCATCACAGGAATAAAATGAGAAACACTATTTGCTGCTAGAATGTCTTCAGCAGTGCAGACCAGCTGATCCTGTCACAGTGTCTGTGCAGGGCTGTACCCTCAGACTTCAGCAGCATTAAGTTAAACTCTTTGGCTTCCATCTTGTTTTGTTTTTTAAGACACTGGGTTACTTCTAACAAAGCATGTAATACATACTTGTAAGTTTAAAAAGGGAGAACTTTCTGAATGGGGCAGGCAAAGGCCTGTGAGTTTGGCCCCAGCTTGGGTTAAATAGCAAGTTCCAAGCCAGCTAGGGCTACATAGTGACTTTCTCAAAACAAACACCACCATAATAATTTGTTGTGCAATTAACACGGGGTACTGCAAAATAGTGAAAATTGAATCTGTTAAGAATTGAATCTAAGGCAGGTAAGTGGTGGCAGACCTCTAATCCCAGTATTCGGGAGGCAGGCAAATCTGTGAGTTCGAGGCCAGCTTGGTCTATAGAGCTGTTCCAGAACAGCCAAGGCTACTCAGTGAAACCCTGGCTCAAAAAAAAAAAAAAAAAAAAAGGAAAAGAAAGGAAAAAGAGCCTAAATAAACAACGGGTCAGTTTTAAGTGTATGTCCCAAATGCTGCATGTGACACGCTAAAATTATCTAAAATTCTATGTAAACTGGACATTTATTTTTATTTTTGCTAAATCTGGTGATGCTATTTTAGGAAAACAAACGGCACACTGTCGCGTCTATTTCTAGCAAATGAAAACCGCCAGTAAAGCAGTAGATTTCTGGGGCTATCTAAAGCCTGGTGGCTTTTGCGTTCCCGTGGGTGGGTAGGTGGGCGGGTTCTGAGGCCCAATGTCCCCAAAATCAAAACCCACGTTGCACAGTGGGAGAAAGGCCTTGACAAGCAGAACCAGCAGGTGTGGCGGTGGCAGCAGGAAGGGGTGAGGTGGGCCGGAATGGGGCAGGAGGCGAGGCCGGCTGGCTTTCCCAGCCTCTCAGTCACCCACTCGGCGGAGGCCAAGGCTACACAGCCACTTTCTGGCCCTTACCGATGTTGCCTTCGATGGAGAGCCTTCGGAGACCGCCCCCGGCGTGCATGCCCCTGGCGAGGACGGGCAGAGGCAGGGAACGGAAAGACGCTCCGAGTCGACGCACAGGGAACCGACCTGCGGCCATCCTACCCAAGCTTAGAGAGGCGGGCACTTCCGCCGAGCGCACTTCCGCCTGCCGTGAGGCGGCTCGCTGGGCGCCGCTGACGTCAGACGACCGTCAGGCAGGAAATGCTTGGTTTAAGCTCGCTAAAGGGCGGGGAGCGGCGGTGGGAGTGGGACGGTGAGGCTGTTCTCGCGATGTTTGCAGGGACGCTGTGGGCTCTCTCAAAGTTGCTGTGCGGGTTTCACTATGTGGGTCCCTGGGATCAAACTCAGGTCGTCTTATGGCCTTGGGCATGCTAACCTTTTTATAGATAAATCAAAATACGTGGAGAATCGGGGATACAGCTTAATTGTAAAGTGCTTGCCGAGCATACGTAGGGCTCTGGGTTGGATCCGCATACCATAAAAGTTATAATTAAAAATCTTAAACCGCTGGGCGGTAGTGGCTTGTTCCTTTAATCCCCACACTTGGGAGGCAGAGGCAGGCAGAAGGATCTCTGTTATTTCGAGGTCAGCCTGGGGTCCCAGGACAGCCAGTGCTACACAAAAACCCTGACTCAAAACCAAACAACACAACTTGATACACTTAGTTATTTTGCTATTTTGAGACAAAGGCTCAGGTGGTGCAATTTGGTGAGATCCTCCTGCCTCCCACTCCCAAGCGGTGGGATTATATGTGTGCTCCACTATGCTAGCTATGTATTATTTATGCGGTGATGACGCACACGTGGAGGTCAGGACATCTTAGAAGACAGTCTTGTCGGAATTAGATGGGAACTGGATTAGGTACTTCTCTTTTTGCTGTGACAGGAGACCTGATGGAAGTGAGTGAAGAGAGGAAAGGTAAGTGTTTGCTCCCACTTACTTTGGTTCTTGGTTTCTGAAGGATTTCAGTCCACTATAGTGGGGAAGAAGGGGACCATCAAGCAGGGAGCACAGGCAGAGCAGGAGGTAGCCAGGAGTAGCTATACCTTAAGCCCCACCCTTAGAGACAGACCTGCTTCCTCCAGACGGGCCCTAACTCCTAAAAACCCTCAAAAATAGTGCCCCAGGCTGAGGACAGTTTCAAAACACTAGCCTGTGAGTGACATTTCAGATTCCAGCCTCAGGGCACCATCCCTCAGCTGGAGGAAGGGCAATTGACGGGCGGGCTCCTTAAAGGAACGCCTCTCCAGAGTGATTAGCTGCTATTGACTGGCGTCAAGAGTCTTTGCATCCAAGCCTTGGAGCTGGCCAGAGGAAAGTTATGGCAGGTTGTAGAACGAGGTTCAGTCCCACTCACCTTGGAGAATGAGGCACTTCCTGCTTCTGACGGTTGTGGGACTTCTGCTGGAGTTAATACGCTTCCTTTCATTCATCCCACATCTGCTAAGCATCTGCTGTATGTCAGGTTCCTTGCTCAGCAATCTGAGTGCAGCTCTGAAGGATGGATTACTTTTCTTTTTCTTCTACTTTTTGTTTTGTTTTGCTTTGCTTTGCTTTGCTTTGCTTTGTTTTGTTTGAGACAGGGTTTCTCTGTGTAGCCTTGGCTGTCCTGGACTCACCTTGTAGACCAGACTGGTCTCAAACTCACATAGATCCACCTGCCTCTGCCTCCTGGAGTGCTAGGATTAAAAGTGTGAACTGCCACAATTGGCTTTCTTCTTCCTTCTTCTTCATCCTCCTCCTCTTTAAGATTTTTCTCTCATATACTACACCTCTACTGAAGTTTTCCCTCCCACCTCCTGCTCTTCCGGATCCACCTCCTCCTCGATTTCCCCTCAGAAAAGGGCAGGCCTCCCAGGGATGTCAACCAAATATGGCAGATCAAGTTGCAGTAAGACTAAGCACCTTCCCTCATATTAAGGCTGGGCAAAGCAATCCAGCAGGAAGAAAAGGGTCCCAAAAGCAGGCACAAGAGTCAAAGTCCCCCCACTTCTCCCTGCCAGCTCTTACTGTTAGGCGTCCCACAAGAACACCAAGCTATACAACCATAACATATATGCAGAGGTCTCTGACCTAATGGTCAGACCCTTACAGGCTTCATGAATGTTAGTTCAGTCCCTGTGAGTCCCTATGAGTCCCGGTTAGTTGATTCTGTCGGCCATTTTCTTGTGGTGTCCTTGACTCCTCTGACTTCTACAATTCTTCCTCCTTCTCTTCTGCAGGGTACCCTGGACCCTGCCTAATGTTTGCCTGTGTGTCTCTGCATCTGTTTCCATCAGTTTTTGGATGAAGCCTCTCTGATGACAATTATTCGAGGCTCCAGCCTACAAGTATAGCAGATTATTATTAGGAACCATTTCGTTGACTTTTCTTTTTAATTACTTAATTAAAAATCGTTTTGTTTGGTGCTATCCTAGGTCTCTGGGCTATCCAACCTCTGGTTCTTGGCCTTCTAGGCAGTGACAGGCGTGGGCTCCCCCTTGTGGCGTGGGTCTTCAAGTTGGACAGTCATTGATTGGCTGCTCCCACAATTATTTTTCAAGTGCTCATAAATGCTGCTGTCATAATTTAACTGGCTGACAACACATGAAAGACTATGCCATCATTAAAATTTGTGAGACAAATGTCCAAGAAGGTGGCTGTCTTCTGTTGCTTGGACATCTATTTATTGAACACATGTGGTGTGTGTGCATATTCATGTGTTTATGTATGTTTGCATATGTGTGAGTGCACATATCACAGTATATGTAAGGAGGTCAGAGGACAACCTCAAGTGTGGGTTCTTGCCTTCCACTTTGTTCGAGACAGGCTCTCGTGTTTACTGCTTTCATGCCAGGCTATCTTGTCCATGGATTCTGAGTACTCTCCTGTCTCAGCTCCCCTCTAGTCGTAGGAACACTGGGACTCCAGTGGGTGCGACTGCGTCCAGTTTTGTGTGCATTCCTGGGATTCCGTCACAGGTCCTTAGACATGCACAGCAAGCGCTTTACCCTCGAGCCATCTTTAGCCTCCTTTCAGATCTTTTCTTATTTTCAAGTCACAGGACCTGTCCTTCTTAACAGCTAACTTGGCATCAGTTAAGACTGTAGGACGGAAGACTGGAGAGATGCTCAGCTATTGAGACCACCTGCTCCATAATCAGGAGGATTGGCATTCACACCCCAGGACCTATGGGGCTTGCTCAGTTTGTAGGCATTCCCACAAACATCTGAAACCATAGCTCCAAGGTAGCTGAAGACATGAGGATTGCTGGGGCTTGCTGGTCTCCAGCCTAGTTGAGAAAGCACAAGCCCCAGGTTTGGGGAGAGGCCCTGTCTCCAAGGAATAGGCAGAAGATGATAGCAGAGGATGTGGGATGCCCTCTCTGGCCTCTGTGCATAGACACAGCATACCCACATGCAAATATCAATAAATAGATTTTATAAACCTATAAATAAATAAATAAATTAAGGGTTTAAGGAACCTAGGATTGCATTTTTGTGGTGTTTTGAAGTAGAGAAGTAGGATTGGGTAAAAGGTGGAGACACTGGTAGTTGGCTGGGTATGGGGGACCGGGAGGGTGAGCCTCTTCAGCCTGCCCACTGCTCCCCCGGGTGAGCAGATGGAAGTTCCTGCGCACTGTTCTAGAGCAAGTCAGTCTCTGTCTGCCCTTGGGTCCTGTGTGTGTGTGCGGTATAGTGTATATTTGTGTGTTGTATGTGTAGTGTATGCATTTTGTGTGTTGTGTGTACATACTGTATGTGTTGTATGCAGTGTGCCCTGAGCTTTGCCGTCCAACAGCCAGTCCCACAGAAAAGGCGCTGAAGAAGCACACAGAAGGCCGGAGAACCGCGGTATCCCAGGCTGCACCCTCAGCAGCCTGTGGCAGGCTGGGAGTGTGGATGCTGGCTTTGTGCTTCTGACTTGGCTCTAGATTCTAGAGCAATGTGTATGGATTAGAAGCAAGCACCCCTCCAAAGGGCCTTTGCTGACCAAGGGGGTTCCCCCTTTCCTCCTCTGCCTCTTCCCAGCTGCTTACTGGGGCCTCCCCAGAGACCTCTGAAGGAAGTTACCCACAAATCCCAATTTCAGGATCTGCTTTGGGCAATAGATCCTAAGACTGCATTCCTCCAAGGAGTCTGGGAAATGTGCTCTCAATCCCATCCACTCCCAGAACTCAAGAGTGGGCTACTTTCCAAGAATTTGAGGTCTTTGCAGTTAGCCACTGGGCCCCACTGTTTTTAAGTGTGTGTGTTTGCAATGGCTGGGGGCCAGGCTATATTTTCAGAAGCATGGAGGCCAAGACTAGGCTAGGCAGATGAAGAAAAAGACATCTAGCAGAAATGAGGGTCTACTTCTGATACTAACTGGTAGGATGTCCTAGGTACCAGTAAGCTAGCAATGACAAGGGATGATAACTAAATGGAAGGCCAGGGGAATTAAGGTCTTGGGGAAGACGTCCTAGAATCAGGAAGACTCAAGTGTATTTGATACCAAAGCTAGTGTTCCTCCTACAGTGCCATTTTATTTTCATACCTTGAACATCGGCAGGAACAAGAACCACCTATCTGGCAAGGTAAGAACCTCCGGCTTATGGAAACGTAGGTCTTTATCAGTGATGTGAGCATAGTTACAGCAACTGCCTCTCAGGAGCAGCGTGAGGGTGAGAAATGTGTGAGGGCCCAAGAGACAGCTCAGTGGGTAAGTTGCTGCTCTTACAGGGTATCCGAATTTGCTGCCTAGCACTGAGCATCCTTGTCAGGTGGCTCACGTAACTGTTACTGCAGCTCCAAGAGATCCTGTGGTCTTTGCAGGCACCTGCACTCACATGCACACATACACAGACAAACACATAATTAAAACAACCATAGAAGTCTGGAGAGATGGCTCAGTGGCTGAGAGCACAGGTTGCTTCTACAGAAAACCCAGATTCCTTTCCTAGCACCTATGTGGCTTCTCGAAACCCTCTGTCACTCCAGGGTCAGAGGATGCAGTGCCCTCTGCTGTCTTTCCTGGGTACTGCACACATGCAGAACACAGAAATACAGGCAAAACACCCAAACACATAAAACTGTCTAACGAGAGGGATGAGGAGAAGTAATAACAATGGCTGAGAATCCCTTAGCATTGCTTGTGAAACACACACAGAAAGGAAGGCTTGAAGGTTTTAATGTTTTGTGGTTGGCTAAAGCAGTCTTGAAGGGATCCCCAGAGAAGGGCCTCAAACTTTAGAAGCATTTCCTGTGGACAATGGAAGGCCCAGCCTCATCATACTCCGGCTTGCTGATCCACATCTGCTGGAAGGTGGAGAGAGAAGCCAGGATGGAACCTCCAATCCAGACTGAGTACTTCCGCTCGGGAGGAGCGATGATCTGCAAAGAGAAAATGTGGCAAATTATGACCAGCCCCCGAAAGAGTGGGTAAGAAATGGGGTACAGTTTTGCACACTGTGGTCTCAGATACTGGGGGGGGGGAGTGCTTCAATACCAGGTGCTCTCATGAGTCCTAAAGAGTTTTAAACCATCCAGATCAACGCAAGATCCCATCTCAAAAATAAAATTACAGAATAAAAATAAGCAAGGAAGATCAGAAATCTTCTCAGCCCACTCCAGAAAAGGGCAGCTTCTGTGATCAGAAAGGAAGGAGAGGGACTGGAGAGGTGGCTCACTGGTTAAGAGCATTTGTTGTTCTTGCAAAGGACCTGAATTCCGTTCTCAGCACCCACATGGCAGCTCACAGCCATATGTAAGCACAGTTCCAGGGGATCTGGATCCTCTGGCCCCGACACAGTGCACATACACACACTCAGGCAAATAGACAGGCAAAACAAATAAATCTAAAATCAATAAAATAAAAGCGCTACATGATTAGGTTATCACTTCAAAGGCCCCATCTCCTCCACAGTGGCAGGTTATCACTTCAAAGGCCCCATCTCCTCCACAGTGGCAGGTTATCACTTCAAACGCCCCCATCTCCTTCACAGTGGCGCCTGTACCCTGTGACTTTAGGCTGGCTCTGTGCTGCTTTACCCAACAGGGTGCTGGCAGCCACGACACAAAAAGGAGCGGAGTCCGCTCTCTCCTTTCAGCTAGATCCTGGGGGTCAATCCAAGCCTTCAGGCGCCGTTCTCTTCTTTTTCTCAAGATAGGGTCTCATCATGTAGCTCTTGGTTGTCCTGGAACTCACTGTGGAGACCAGACTGACTTTGAACTCACAGAGATCTGCCTACCTTTGCCTCCCAAGTGCTGGGACTATGTGCTTCAATGTCTGACTTTTTTTCTTTCATTTTAGTTTTTAAGTCCTCAAGTCTTTAAAAAATATCTACTAACAGTAAAGTCTACAGAAATCCTTGAGAGATCTTCATGATTGTTTGGAGGCCAGAAGCCAGGGGTGTCACCAGGCAAATGGGATCCCTTTCCATCCAGCTCCCTGAGATCAGGCACCATCGGAGAAGCATCACAGGGGATGCTTCTGTCACAGCGGTCATTAGGTCAGAGCTACATAGCCAAGGTCTAGAGTGTTCCTGGGAATTTGAAGTGACAGCTAGCCCTGTAGCTACACATTTCCTCTCTAGATCTTTCCATTTCTTTTTCAAGTTGTGTGTGTTGTGTGCATGTATGTATGTTCAATGTAAGCTTGCATGATTGTGAATGCCAGAGGTAAACATCTGGTATCTTTCTCAGTCTCTCTCCACCTTGATTTCTGAGACACAAGGTCTCTCATGAATCCAGGGTTTGCTGATTCAGCTGGATTGGTCAGCTTTTGAGTTACAGGGATCTGCCTGTGTCTGCCTCCCCAGTGCTGGGATCATAGATATCCTCCATCTACTGTTGCATGTGGGTGACTCAGGCTCTTAGTAAGTACCCTGCTGACTGAACCATTTCCCAGTCCATCTTCAAGCCATTTTTAAACTGTAATGATACTTTAGTATTGCCACTTTCTTTTCTTAATCTTTTTTTGTATGGTCTGGATTTATTGGCATAAACCTTTAATTCTAGCACTTGGGTGGCAGAGGCAGATCCATATGAATGCAAGGCCAGTCTACATGATGAATTCCAGACCAGCAAGCCAGCCAGCCAGAGATAAATAGTAGGACATTGTCAGAGAGAGAGAGAGAGAGAGAGAGAGAGACAGAGAGAGAGAGACAGAGAGACAGAGAGAGAGAGAGAGAGGAGAGAGAAGAAATAAAAGAAAACCATATGTATATGTGTTTTGTATGTTTGCACATGCAACCACCTGTGGAGGCCAGAAGAGCATCAGATTTTATAAGCTGTAAATTAGAAGTTCTGGGTACCAAACTTTGGTCCTCTGGAAGAGCAGCAGGTAGTGTGTGTGTGTGTGTGTGTGTGTGTGTGTGTGTGTGTGTGTGTGTGAAAGAGAGAGACAGAGAGAGAATGACAGAGAGTTAGTTGTCAGTCTGACTGTATACACTTGTCTGGTCTGAAACTCAGTATATAGGTCAGGCTATCCTGGAATCCACAGAGATCCACATGCTTCTGCCTCACAAGTTTTCAGACCAAAGGCATGCACCACCATGCCTGACCCAGCAGCAAGTGCTCATAATAGCAGGGTCATCTCTCTGACTCTAATCACTCTTTTTCTTTTCTTCAAACTCCTTCACTATCACAACCACCTAAAACGCTTTTAGTGTCTTCTCATATGATATCCATGTGGTTATGGACTTAGCCATGCTAAGCATATCTTTATCCTAACATTGCCCCAAGGACCATCAGACCAGAAGGATAATGATGAAACCAGGGACCTCCAAACTCCAGGGCCCAGCAGCAGCTCCCACGCAGGCAGGTCTTTGTATACAGTCCAGCAAAAGGGAAGCAGGGTAAGACCCAACCCACCTTGATCTTCATGGTGCTGGGAGCCAGGGCTGTGATCTCCTTCTGCATCCTGTCAGCAATGCCGGGGTACATGGTGGTACCCCCCGAGAGGACATTATTGGCATACAGATCCTTGCGGATGTCAATGTCACATTTCATGATGGAATTGTATGTTGTCTCATGAATTCCAGCTGACTCCATGCCTGGGGAGTTACAGAGCTTAGTCAACACCCATGCCTTCAGACACATAGCTCATATTGGGCCCAGGGCTCACCCTTGTAATTCTAGGCACTTGGGAGGCTGAGGTGGGAGGGTTGAATTCAAGGCTAGCCTGGGTCACAGAGTGGGACCCTGTTTCAAAACCAGACAAAAACGCCTGCAGAAGAATAGCTCCATGACTTTAAAGGATCCTCTTTTCCTGTAGCTGCCTGGTTCAGGCCCTTGGTCAACTCTCAACTGGATGGCAAGCTCAGATCACCCTGATGGTCATGGCCCTGCCTTAGCTTCTCCATGCCTCAGCTGGTCTTTCTTGCTGTTTCCCAAGGTATATTTCTGAAGCAGCATACTTCTTCCTATAACTTTAAAAAGATGTATACTTTTTCATCTACTATAAAGTTAACCCTTTAAAGCATACGTTTCAGTAGTTGTTATACATTCACAGAGTTCGGCAGTTGTCACCACAATATCGTTTTTCAAAGACAAGCTGGCCTTAAATTCACTCTGCAGCTGCGGGTGACCTTGAACTCCTGATCCTCATGTTCACACAGCCCAAGTACTGGGGTCACATGGGTATATCACCACACCCAACTCTAGAGCATTTTAATGGCCCCAGAGACACTATAAGGCAATGAGCAGCTATTCCCCATTTCCCCCCTTAACACTCAAAAAAGGGCTTCCTTTGTCCTCTTTTAGTCCTTGTCACAGCACTGGCTGGTAAGTACATATCACTATTTCCATATTTAAGACGTTTACTATTAGTCTAATTATTTTATTTATGGGTCGGAGGATGGGTTTCCGCATGTGAATACAGTGCCCAAGGAGGTCAGAAGAGGGTGACAGATTTCCTGGAACAAGTGTTACAGGCTCTTAGGAGCTGCTGTGAGGTACTGAGAATTGGGCTCTCTGGAAGGGGTCATCGATGGTGAACTATCTCTCCAGACCCCCCCGTTATTTCTGTTTTCATAGAAGAGAAAGCTGCAGCTGGAAGAGGATGGTACATCCAGTGTGATGGTGCTTGGAGGTAGAGAGGTACAGCACCAACAATGAAAGTCAAGCCCGACCCCAGATTCACCTTCTACCCCACTGTCTAGATACAGGCCTCTATGACCTAAATGCTAAGTGATAGAGGAGGGGTCTGCATTGACCTCATTATTATTTCATACTATATTACGTGTCCTGTTTTTCCTTTAAAAATATTTAATTGTATATGGGTGTGTCTACATGAGTCTATATGCATCATGTTCATGCAAGTGCCCATGAAGGCCAGAAGAGGGTGTTGGATCCCCAGGAACTGGAGTTACAAGCAGTTGTGAGCTATCATATGGGTTCTAGAAACTGAACCTGGGTCCTCTGCAAGGATAGTAAATGCTTTTAATCACCAAGATCACTCCAACTCCATCCTGTTTGTTTTTTCTTCTTGTTTCTTTTTCTTTTTTCATCTATCTGTCTGTCTGTCTGTCTCTCTGTCTGTCTCTCTATCTATCTTTCTGGTCTTTCAAGACAGTTTCTCTGTGGAGCCTTGGCTGTCCTGAACTCACTCTGTAGACCAGGCTGGCCTCAAACTCACAGAGATCTGCCTGCCTCTGCCTTCGAGTGTGGGGAGTGTTGGTGCTCCACTATGCCACCAGTTCCGTCCTGTTTTATTTTGTCTTGATTTCGCTACTCTCCTATTCAAAATTATGTTTTTATTTACTTGTTTATGCAATGCCGTCCCTTCTGGAGAAAATTTAGGGCAGATAAAAGCAACAAAGTGCCTGTGACTCCAGGTGTTTCTCTTTCCAAATCTCATCCACTTCTCTGCTCTGCACCCTTCCATTCTTGCCTCCTTGCTCCAGCACCCTCCACTCTATTTCGTCTGCCCTGAACCTCTCCACCTCATAACTCTCTGCCTTGACCCCTCCACCCTGTATTGTTGGAACAGCTCTTTCTGAAACTATCCCTTACCCACAGAAACTGAGCTTTTGCAAGACCTTGCAACCAAGTTAATAATGCGCATTGAGACGTTTAAAAGTATATGCCGGATCTGCTGTCCCGAACTGTACTGGGCCTTTATGAAAGTTTGTGTGTGTGTGTGTGTGTGTGTGTGTGTGTGTGTGTGTGTGTGTGTTTGTGTGGTGTTGTAGTAACCATTTGCAGGAAACAATATGGCGATATAGTTTGATAACATTCGTGTGTGGTTCTGAGTATTATTCTGGGTTATTTGGGGTTAGTAAAAATAACTTCTTTTCCTTGTAAAACTCTGTTAAGGACTTCGGTAAAGAATTCCTCATTCCTTTCCCATACTACATATTCTGTGGTGTTCAATAAATACAGAGCAAAGCTTTTTGCTAGGCGCTGGCACCAGACAGGCACCACACACACGGCAGACAGATGACAGGCTGAACACAGGCTACAGACGCTACACAGATGGAAGATGCAGGCAGAATTCAAATTTGGGCCTGCTTTTGGTCTAAACTACTCGACGAGGAAGGTCTTTTTATCGTTTAGTGTGGAACTAAATCACTGTACCCCTCTACTCCACACGCTCCCCCTGCATCTCTACCCTGCACTCCTCCAGCTTGTGCCCCTCCACTCCATCCTGTCTCCTGTTCTGTCTCCAAGTGATGAGAGGGTGTGCAGGCAGCACCTCACCGATGAAGGAAGGCTGGAAGAGAGTCTCAGGGCAGCGGAAGCGCTCGTTGCCAATAGTGATGACCTGCCCATCAGGCAGCTCATAGCTCTTCTCCAGGGAGGAAGATGAAGCTGCTGTGGCCATCTCGTTCTCAAAATCCAGGGCCACATAGCACAGCTTCTCCTTGATGTCTCGCACAATTTCTCTCTCAGCTGGAAAGGGCAGAAATGGCAAAGTGGTTCCTGGGCTCTGCAAGCTTGGTTGTATCATGGACTCTCCAGGAAACTCTGTGAATGTGGCTTTAGGAGGAGGACAGAACTGCCCCAGAGAGAATCGAGGCTCCCCTCCACGCTAGGTTAAATGTCCCATTCCTCAAAAAGGCTTGATTCCCAAGCAGGAACCAAGGGATATTCTTCTTGCTCTGTCACTCTGTCTTGACAAGGCCACAGGTGCTCCTGGGGTTGTTATAGGGCATATTATGGAGCAGACTTGGACTTGACAGACTATAAAAATATTACTACCAAAAATTCTCTCTTGCTCAGGTGGGCTTCTCGACCCCCTCTCCCTTCAGATCCTTTTTTTATATCATTTGTTCTTATAGACACCACAGGAGAAAAATGTCAACAGCTCTCCAGCTAAACCTTGTTGAAGCCACTGGGCCTGAGGTGACGCGAGCATAAACAGTGGGTGCTGGGGGAAGGGAACACTGAGAAGGTTCTAAGGACAGTTTGATGGATCACTGCAGAAGGAAGCTAGCTCTAAGCCTTGTTCTCCTCCCTAGAGCACCTCCATGGGGAAGACTGCAGGATTTTCCAGTCCACCCCAAGACAGCCTGAGGACAGAGCCACAGAAGTCTCATCAGTCCTGAGGACCTGGTCCTAGATGAGGTTGTGGGTTCAAGTCTGAATAGGGAAAGGGGCGAGTACCTGTGGTGACAAAGGAATAGCCTCTCTCTGTGAGAATCTTCATGAGGTAGTCCGTGAGGTCCCGTCCAGCCAGGTCGAGACGCATGATGGCATGGGGCAGCGCATAGCCCTCATAAATGGGGACATTGTGGGTGACACCATCCCCTGAATCCAGGACGATGCCTGTGGACAGAGAATATGGACCTCGTTTTTGTCTTTCATCTATCTGTTTCTGGGGTCTGTTACTGAATGATCTTTCATTATCATATTCTCACCCACCAGAATTCTCAGTTACTGTGTGTGTGTTTCCTTCTCCTGGATGAGAAGATTGGTCTCTAGGAGGCAAGTTCTAGGTCTCAATTTCTTGGATTTCTCTTTTTTTTTTTCCCCTCTTTTTTTTTTTTAATTTTTCATCAATTACACCTTGGATTTCTTGAAATGCAGACAAGGTGTTGGACAGTTGTCAATTGTCCTTGAATCCAGATTGCACATTCTGTTACTTTTAAATTGCAATTCTCTGAGGATGTCAGTTCCCCTGGAGTTGAAGCTGCTTAATGTGAGTGCTGGGAACTGAACTCAGGTCCTTGGCAAATGCAGCATGTGCTCCTGACTGCTGAGCCATCTCCAGCTGAGCATGCCTATTGTTTGGTATAGGCTTTGTGGAAAGCCCCGCAAGAACGAGTGCTCAGGAAAGCAGTGAACATAGGAAAGAATGCATTTTATGACGGTGCTCAAGTTCCTGTCCAGGATCACATGTTCTCTGATTCCTGGGCATCCTCCGATGTCAGGGCCACATGCTTATACGTCTGTTGTCACAGGTTCTACCGCTCATGAGGCAGAGGCAATGCAATGAGGGTGTGTGAAACCCTTGGCATGACCATGAGAGGAAATAACCCCAGTTGCACACATCAATGATGGCTTTGTGTAAAATTTTTTTTCCAACTGTACAAGCAGGCTCACATCCAGCATGCTCCATGGGCATCCTCATTTGTCATTTCCCTGATCACTGGATGTCCCTTTTGCTCTAAGCATGAACCTCTGTAGGAGCCCAGTTCCCCTTCTGCAGTACGCATTCTGTTGGTAACTGGTCATGTGCTGTCTGAGCTGGATGAGGAGCTGGCCCTGGAAGTTGAATTATCTCCACCTCCATTTCAGCCCCAGCATGTTTGTCTCAAAGTGCCTCCTCCAAGGCCCTGTCTGCAGAGGGGCTACATCCACCCCCACCCCCACACTCTGGTGGGGAGGAAAGAGTACAGAAGAGTAAAGGCCATGTCCTTGTGGCTAGCTAGAAGCTAAATCATTTCCAGCAAAGGTTTCTACTGTTTGTCCCACAGTGTAAAAGCACCTGCACTGGCGAACAGAAGTTCAGCCACGGAGAGAAAGTCAATTAGAAGCTGCAGCTGACTGCCTCAACTTCCCCAGCCAGTTTCTGTTGGATGCTTGTTAAGCCCCAGTTTGATGATGTTATCTATTTGCTGTTATTTGCTCTTCTCGTTGGAGGGGACACTCTGCCCTGCCCAGAACCCTCTGTTGGGAACTCCAGCTGATTGCCTCAACGGGGCTTCTCCAGCTGATTTCTACTGGATGTTCTGAGTTTCCAACCTGACAGTGTTTTGCTATTTATTGAACTATCTGTCTCTGGCTATTTATTCTTTTTCTTCGGCTTGCTATAAACTTGCTACAGACTCTGCCATTTGAACCCAAATCTGAATTTTCTGAGCATTTTCAGGCCTGTGAAGAAGATACGGAGCCAGAAGAGGCGTGGGTTTCAGTGCTACTGACCTGTGGTGCGGCCAGAAGCGTAGAGGGAGAGCACAGCTTGAATGGCGACGTACATGGCAGGGACGTTGAAGGTTTCGAACATGATCTGGAAGGACAACAGGAGGAAAGTGCTGTCCGTGAAACATCACAGCATCCCCTGACCTAGTGAGTGGCCTGTGATGACTTGAGGGCAAGAGCTCAACGGTCCTTATTTATCCCACTTCCATCCCCACGGGACCTGCCCTGATGGCCCCCACACCGCACGTCTGTAAAGACATTTTGCCGAGTTGGCACATGACGGGGAAGAAGTACCTGGCTGAGCTGCTTTCCTGCACACAGTGGTCTTACCTGGGTCATCTTCTCCCGGTTGGCCTTAGGATTTAGGGGCGCCTCTGTGAGCAGGGTTGGGTGCTCTTCTGGTGCCACCCGCAGCTCGTTGTAGAAGGAGTGGTGCCAGATCTAGTTGAGACAAAAGCTAGGTAAGCCCAGAAGACTCCCCAGTTCTGAGAAAAACCTGGCTAGCATGTCCATACTGGAGGAGGGTGGCCAAGCTCCACACAGGACAGGGTAAATCCGGAGAGACTGGTGAGCCCGGGGGATCTCGGATGGACAGGGAGAGGCTCTACCCTTTGCCCCAAGCATGCCAGGCGTAGAGCCGATGGATGTGCTGACGTCTACCACTCGACCCTTCCTCTTCTCCCCGTCTCCCACTCCTTCCAGCTGCTTTGTCCTGGAGGCAGGCTGCGCTTGGTGCTTATTGCTTCCAGGCTTCTGGTTGTGTTTGGCTGATGGGTGGCCGGGCAAGAGCTTAGACAGCGGGAGGAGAGAAAAGCCTTAGCGTTTCTCTTAGCTGTGGTGTGGCCCTCCCTAAACACACCTTCAGTTGATGGCCCCTCTTCCAGCGTGCCAGGTCTTACTGGGTTCCAAGGACACTGCCTACCCATGCCAAGTCCTTTCGGGGGCGCTAGAGAGCGCAAGCGTTCCTATAGCAAGCAGAAATCCTTTTTCGGTCGCCTTAAACTTGCTCACATCCCTGTGATTCTTCAGTCAGCCTCCTCAAAAGGGTACCCTGTCTCCTGCTGTGGTCTGCGCACATACACCCAGGTCTCACTGCTTACTGGTGACAGGCCTGCTGCTCTGCACGTCAGCGCGGTGTCAGCGCGGTGTCCTCTTAGATCGGCTCAGTGTTGAGGGGTCAGACCTGAGCACCATGGGAGGCTTAGTGGCATCCCTAGTCTCCGCCCACTGCAGGCTAGTTGTGCCCAAAATTTGGTTATATCTCTTATGTTTTCAAAGCAAGTATTGGGAGATATGTGTGTGCGTGCACAAATCTATCCTCGATAGGGATCGCTGTGTCTCCTCAGCCACGTGACCAGCTCCAAGACGACCCGAGGAGTCTTTGCTTTGGAGGGGTTTGGCAAACAGTGTCAGAGCACATGGGAGTTTGACTTCTTTAGCAATAGGGCTAAATCACACCACTATATTTATGGTAATAAATGTGACAAGAACCGTTATGGGTTGGACATGGTGTCTGCTTCTTAGTTTCAAAGTCTGGAAGGGAGAAAGTCTAAAAGACAAAAACATCAAGGAAGAGATGGAAACGATCATTATCTGGGAGCCTGGAATGGGCTGGAAGGCAAAGAAGGCCACCAGTGGCGCCAGAGGGCCTCTGACACACAGGGAATGCCAGGAGCACAGGCCTTGAACTTGGAAGTCTCACAGGGAGACAAGGGACAGAGGCTGATCTCTGTAGAGTGAAGTGGGGTTTGAAATACGCCTGTCTCAGCGTCACCGGAGACGGGGACAGCTGGCTCAACTCTGTCATTAAGAGTGGGCCAAACACCACACTTCAGCTTATTTTTTCAAAGCTCTGTACCTCATAAGTTAGAAATGTTGCCAAATCAAAAAATTCGGAACATCTTTTATCCCATTTGTTACTAGTTAACATTTGACATCTTTCCCCCTGACTCTTGTCTTCATGTTATTGGTAATTTATTATTGCTTATGCACCTCATATCCATTATTATTATTATATGTTTTCATTTGTTTTTAATTAATTAATTAAATATTTTTGGGACAGGGTCTTTCTATGTAGCCCTGACTTGCCTGGAACTTGCTGTGTAGACCAGGCCAGCCACAAACTCTCGGAGATCTGCCTGCCTGTGCCGCTCCAGTGTTGGAATTAAAGGTGTGTGCCGTTACACTTGGCTGTTTTTATTTCATTTTGAAGTCTGGATTCTTTTTTTGAAGAGAGTAATTTTCTTTTCTTAAAAGGGGGATTTAAAAAATTGTGTGTGTGTGTGTGTGTGTGTGTGTGTGTGTGTGTGTGTGTGATGCACAAGTGTAGGTGTTCCCAGAGGCCAGAAAATGGTGTTGGCTCCTTTGGAGTTGTAGGCAGCTGTAAGGCACTGGGTGCTGGCACGGGTGCTAGGAAGCAAACTTAGGTTCTCATCAAGAGCAGCCCATGCTCGGAGCGGCTGAGCCATCTCTCTAGGCCCAGCACTCTGTGTGTTAGTGGTGATTCTATACCACTTATTTACCACTCTTTCAACATGTTTGTTGCAGCGTTTTCGCAATATGGTGTTTGGCTTTCAGATTTTATTTTTGGACATACACACAAGAGGTCACAGCTTTTAGGAAGTCACATCTGTTACTCTTTTCTCCTATCACTACTTTCACCAGAAAGCTAATGTTTACATTCACCTTACTGTATCTGTACTCTTTAGATTTTTCTATTTAACCTTTAGATTCAGTTGATATGTGTGAATTGGTATGAGGTGAGATTCTGGGTGATTGGATAACTAGTGGTTACTTCAGAGCAACCCACCCAGTTCCTAGTAAGCTTTTTTTTTTTTTTAAGGTGTGAGTTCCTTAAAGAGGTCATAGACTGTCCCTACTGTGGGAAAATATTTTGTTTCTTATGTTCTCAAATCAAGTAATGAAAGATGTGTGTGAATAATGAGTGTCATATCCAAAGCTCCCATCCATGTGTTGGGGTTACAGGAAATCCATGCTTGCTTTCACCCCTAAAGCACTCTAGTGGAAAAGGAGGTTGTTTGATTTGAGATGAGGTCTGTATCTGTGACCTTGAATTCACGGCAAAGTGCCAATCCTCCTGCCTCAGACTTTCAAGCTCTGGGACTATAGGAATGAACCCTGGCACCTCAGAAGAAGAAGCAAAGGCTGGGGCTGTGGTGTGTACACGCATTCCTTTTCATGCTCCTCTCTGATGAGAAGGCTGTCGTAACAGAGGCTAGCTCACACCCGAAGTGTAGTCCACTGTCAGTGGACAAAGATAAGAATACTAGAAAGGTGCAGTGGACAAATATAAGAATACTGGAAAGGCGCTGCTGCCATTTCCACTGGTGATGTCACCATTGTCTCGCCTCCTGCAGTTTACATTTATACATATGAATATATAACCCAAACCAAATCAAACCAACAACAAAACAGAAGACTTCCAGAAACTCCTAGCATATTATTTAATAGTTCATTAGAGAATCAGAATATCATAAGAGCAATTCCCTCACCTGAACTCATGGCAGGGCAAACAGAGAGAGAGCTGGATACTTTTGAGCTTCCTGATGTGGGACAGGAACCACACCTGTGTCCTCTACAAGAGCAGCCAAGTGCTTATAACAGTGGTCCATCTCTAAGCCCCAGTTGAGATGTTCAACATTTTAAACAAGAGCCAAGTCCTGGCCAAATGGAGTGATGCAGGAGAGGTGGTGGCTGGAAATTAGGTACAACCAGATCCTCAGAGGGTGCTTACGAAGAGTTAGGAGCGTAGAGAATTATATGGGTAAATAGAGCAAAGGACAAGGGAACCTATGGGAAGCAATTGCCATGGTCCAGGGAGAGAGCTTGGGAGCCTAGGCTGGACATTATCTAGGGAAGGGGAGGGGAGAGGAGAGGAAGGGAGGGAAAGAGAAGGGAGGGGAGGTAACGGGAGATAGGGAGGAGAGGGGGAAGGCTGCAGGAAGCATTCCTGAAGAAGACTGACTGCACAAAGAGCTGTGAGTCAAGACAGCTATCACCATTAAAGACAGATATCACCATTGAAATAAACACAGTTGGGGCTTCAGATACCTTTTCCATGTCATCCCAGTTGGTGATGATGCCGTGTTCAATGGGGTATTTGAGAGTTAGGATTCCACGTTTGCTCTGAGCCTCGTCCCCCACATAGCTGTCTTTCTGGCCCATTCCTACCATTACACCCTGTGATGTGAAAGAAAAGGAGAAGTGAATTATCCAAGGGGCCCACACATAGAGATTCAGTCACTGGAATGCCCCCAAAGGAGGAAAGAGATGAGGAAAGGAAGCAGGAAATGAAGGTGAGCAGAGACAGGAAGAGGAGGTGGGGGTTTCTCTCACAGAAGACTATGTGGTTTTCTAAGGGAGAGCAAGGCCCACAGAGATTTACCCTTGTCTTATACTCTCTGCTGAGAGGGAGAGGGAGAGCACAGATCCTGTATGGCTCACTCCTAGTGGCTTACAGACTTGGGTCCAGAGAGCACACACCTGGTGGCGAGGCCGGCCCACGATGGAGGGAAAAACGGCCCTGGGAGCATCATCTCCTGCGAAGCCTGCCTTGCACAGCCCAGAGCCATTGTCACACACGAGGGCAGTGCTCTCTTCTTCACACATGGTTGTTGCGGCTGAGCAAGCTGGGGGCTGGAGCGCCTCTGCGTTGGGAAGAAGAGAAGAGTTGTCAAGTCGCATAGGAGACAGTCTCTGGGCTCTGAGCGACTGGGTCCCTGCTCTGGGAGAGACATAATTTTGGCCTCCTTATCTTGGAAGTTGTATCTTCTACTTCTATTTAGCTGCTAAGTACTGAATTGTTACCCTAAGCACATATGTGGAATGTACATCACTATCCCCACACCTAAAATATGACTAGATTTAGAGATAGGTCTTTACAGAGGGTAACTGAGTTTAGAATGAGGTCATAAATCCAATATGGCAGCTCTCCAATATGGCTACTGTCATACGGTGGTATCTGTGTAAGGAAAGAAAATTAGAATACAGATATATGTAGGGTGTGGACTATGCGAAGGCATGGCCAGAGGCAGCCATCTATAAGCCAGGGTAGGTCCTTAGGAGAAGCCAGTCCTTATGGCCTCGTCACCCTCAAACTCCTAGTGTTCAGGATGGTTAAAAAACAAGTCTCTGTCCTTAAAGGTCCTCATCTGTGGCATTGTTTTATGACAATTAGCTAATTAACACATTTTATTTATTTACTTTTAGTTCTTGAGACAGGGTCTCACCATGTGTACCATAGAGGCCAGAAGAGGGTTCCATATGTGTTTCGTAGAAGCCAGAGAGGGTTTCTGATTCCCTAGAACTGGAGTTCAGAACGGTTGTGGGCATGTTGGGGCCAGGAACTGAACTCAGGTCCTCTGAAAAAGGAGCAAGTCCTCTTAGCCACTTGGCCACTTCTCTGATCTTGGGGTCTCAGTGTGTAGCCTTGACCAACCTGAAACTCGTTATGTAGACCAAGAGAGCCTCAAACTCACGGAAATTGCCCTGCCTCTGCCTCCTGAGTGCTGGGACTAAAGGCGTGTGCCCGAATGTCTAGCTTATTACACTTGATTTTTAAAGAGGAATTATCCACAAAACTTTCATTCAATGAGGAGAATCATGAGAGCACTTACCAGTTATTAAACAAGTTGAGAAGTTTTACAATACACCTACAAAAGTATTTACAAAAAGAAAGGACAAACCAATAAGTAGGCAGCCCAAAAGAAAAAGAAAGACCTTGAGCAGTTGACAAAGAACGAAGTCAAACACCCTCCCAACAGAAGACTCCCAGCCTTCCTGAAAAGTTAAAAAAAATCACCTTCCACATATATATATATATATATATAAACACACACACACACACACACACACACACACATATATATATATATATGTATATATGGTATGTTTGTATATGTGTGTATGTATGCAGATATGTGCCCAAGTATGTGCGTGTGTGTGTGTGTGTGTGTGTGTGTGTGTGTGTGTGTGGGACAACGTCAGGTGTCATTAAGTGGCATTTTCCAGGTGCAGTCACTTTTTTTTTTCTGAGATAGAGTCTCTCCTTGGCCTGGAGCTCTCCACACGGGCTAGGCTGCCTCACTGAGCACCAGGTTCCAGCGCTCTCTCCCTCCCAGGGCTGCGATTACACATGTAACCACTCTCCTGGATTTTTTTAACATGGGTTCTGGGGATTGTCCTCAAGCCTTGTGAGTAAACACTTCACCAACTGAGCCACCTCCTCTTCCTAGCTGAGCATTTCAAAGATTCAAAGTTCTAGAATAGTTGTGGCAAAGGTGTCGGGAAGCTAGGGCTGTTTAGCGAGATACACAGTTTGGATATACAATCTCTAAGTTGTGGGACCATGAACTGCAGCTAGAACCACATGGGCTGACATGGGAAGGTTTTTACACCATTCTCCTGAGTGATAAAAGCAGGTCATACAGGATGCGAATGGACACAAGACAGTGCCACGCATGCCATGACTTTCTGCTGGGGGTGTACGCAGCTGGCACACAGTTCTGACAGTTCGTCCAGCAGACATGCCTCTGTGGGGAGGGAGAGATGGCTCAGTGTGAGAGCACTTTCTAACAAGCAGAAGAACATGAGTTCAGATCCTGGACTAGTAGAGGCAGACACGGTTCTGCATGTGCCTGTAACTCTAGCGGTTGGGGATGGAGGCAGGAGAACCACGGGGCTTCTGGCCACCAGTCTAGATCTAGATTCAGAGAGGCCTCTCTCAAGGAATGTGGTGGCTGATGAACGCTAAAGCATGGCTAAAGCATGGCATTTGATGACTCCTTCTGGCCTCTGTGAGCACACAGGCACCACACACGTACACACAACAATTTGCAAAACCTGCACACTCACTGGCATCATGTCCGGACAGGGAGGGCACCTCGGGAGAGGAGCTAGGATATATTTCTAAGGTTTAACTTCTTATGAGCAGATTAGAGTCACATGTGACTTGTATAGTAAACAAAACAAAACAAAAACAAAACTAATAATTTCTCTTTAAAGAAGAAGGTAGAATAATTAGCAAACTGTAGAAGCATGAAAAGAAAGGGATGACTCGAGAGAAGAGCTTGATAGTGGGACTCACTCTCTGCTGCCTGAGCACACCAGAAAGTAGAGGCCCACTCCCCAGTGCTGGGAGGGAAGAAATCGATTCAAAATTTCCAGCATCTATTGTGGCCTTCTTCCACCCACACACCCTCCATTTTTCCCTCCTCTTTCTCTTTTTAAAAGATTTATTTATTTATTATTTACTTCAATTCCCTGCAAAAGAAAGACATGGAGCAAGGAAGAGAAGCTGTTTGAAGGAAGAGCTCTAAAGTACCATTGGGGTGTGTGACACAGGAAACCTCATTGCCAACGGGAGGAGAGAAATTCTACAGACAATAGACTGATCCCGAATAGCCTTATGCTGAAGTCGGACAGTGAAGACCATGAGCTAGGCAAAGAGATTAGGTTTTGGGATTTTGATCTGAAGATCCAGAAGGTTTGACAGGGTCAAAGCAGAGACTGGAAGGGTGGCTCACAGGTTAAGAGCACTGGCTGCTCTTACAGAGGACCTGGGTTCGAGTCGCAGTACCCACATGGTGGCTCATATAATCTATAACTCCAGCCCTAGGGGAACTGATGCCCTCTTCTGGCATCCTGGGAATCAGGTATGAAAGTGATACACAGACAGAAATGCAGGCAGAACACCCATGCACATAAATCAAACAGTTAGAGAATCCATTATTGAATGTGTGTGCAGTGAGGGGGTAGCGAGGGCACACGCTCCTTGGCATGACATGGAGCTCAGAGGGAACTCGGCAGAGCTGGTTCTCCCCTCCACCCTTAGGCGGGTTCTGAGGCTTGAACTCAGGCCATTAGACAGGAAGCATGTGCTTTCTCCACTGAGCCACTCCGTGAGCTTAGCTTCATTAGAACAATCAGAATCAAGAACCATATTAATAATGAGAAGAGAACCATATTAATAAGAGAATAATAATAAAATAATAATAATGAATTATTATTCAATTAATAATTGAATAAGTAGCTGGCTCCGAAAATTCTACTCAATCAGCCAGTGGAGAGAGCAAAGTATCCAATGTAATGAGAAAGTCAGTGCTTCCAAGTTTGACCTGTGTGTGTGTATGTATGTGTGTATGAATGGCTTATGTATTTTAAAGCATAATATACATAACATATATTTTATGGTTAATAATATATATTACAGTTAAAAGCACTTGCTGCTCTTACAAAGGGCCTAGGTTAAGTTCCCAGCACCTGCAACCACCCATAACTCTAGTTCTCTGGGATCTAATGCCCTCTTCTGAGATGCTTGGGCACTGTGTGTGCATGGTACAGAGACATACATGCAGGGAAAAACACCTGTACATATAAAATAAAAAATAATTATTTTAAAAAATTGAGGTCCTTTACCTCAGTTTTACAATGTATAGTATTATCTATTTAAACCTCAAAATAGCCCGGAGACAATATATTTTTAAATTCCATTCTATTGACTTGCAAATCAAGACTCAGAAAAGTTAGAGAACTCAGCCAGGGACCTCCTAGCCTGGGAGGGAGGGGGGAGTGAGCAGACAGGCCTGCTGTTGACCCAGGGCAGGTGCGGAGCCTGAGCCTGTGTGGTGGTGTCCTCGCCACGGCTGCGAACACGGCATAGCTTCTCCTTGTATGGCATTTTCCTTTTGCCTCCTTCTCGGGAGCTTTTGGCGGCTAAGGCCTGCACACAAAGGGGCCTCTGTTTCTCTTTCCTCTGAGTTCTCTCTGCACCAGGACCAGGTTTACCCTGACACTTAACTGGAGTCTGGAGCACCAGAAATGTTGATGGAGGGGCCCTCCCAGTCCTGTCTGTTCCGTGCCTGGGATCCTCAAGCACTCGGCTTTCTCTCTGCAAGCTAGTCAGCAGCTGCCTGGCCTAGCAAGCTCTTCCTGAGGGGAACTCACCTCAAGAGCAGAAGGAGGCCATGAAGTAAGGCCACACTTCTGTGGCTGACTCCTCTAGGGTCCCCTCAGCACTGTCTGTGATTTTTTTTTTAACACCCAGCAGTCCTCTTGTCTTAGTTTCCCAAATGCTGGGATTATAGGTGTTTTGCCACAAGCCTAGTTTCTCTTTGGTGCCTCCCCCCCCCCCCCTTTTTTTTCTTTTTTGGTTTTTCGAGATAGTGTTTCTCTGTGTAACAGAGCCCTGGCTGTCTTGGACTGGCTTTGTAGAACAGGCTGGCCTGGACCTCCCAGTGTAGTCAAGAATTGAACTTCCAAGGCCCCTGCCAGCCAGGACTGGATTCCAGGTGTACCTACACTCAGTTTATGCCGTGCAGGAGACTGAGCCCCAAGGCTGTGTGTACTTGGGTAAGCACGCTATCAACTAAGTCACATTCCCAGCTGACTCCCATTGGGCTTTTCAAAGACCTTTCATCTCCTCCCTGGTTTCACCCAACTCGGCCCCCAAAAGAATCACAGGCTGTATGGCCAACATACAGAGCAGCCTTAACCTGTCAACACCCATCCCTGCAGTATTTCAGGGGACTTAGAACCACTTAACTTTTTTTCAGATTTGTTTGTGTTTGTGTGTAAGAGTGTTTCGCCTGTTCGTATGTATGTGGACCACATGCGTACAGTGCCTGCAGGGGACAGAAGAGGGCATCAGAATCCCCTGGAACTGAGTTACAGATGGTTGTGAGCCTCCAGGTGACTTCTGGGAACCGAACCTGGATCCTCTGCAAGAACAGCAAATGTTCAGCCATCTCTTCAACCCCAGAACTGTTTTTTCTGTGGCGGAGCCAGAGATGAGGTAGGGCGCAGAAGGCAGATGAGAGAGCTAGAGGCCAAGAAGGGCTGTGAGCCACCTCCTGCCATGTCAGGCAATTCTTGACCTTTCTAGTCATTTGTGGCTGATGCAGAACATGCCAGCTGATCCAGAGCCACAGCAGCTGTGGTTTGCTGGGGTCACAACCGATTTGCTAGGAGACTGAACAAATTCTTGTGGCCATGTAGCATGTACCTCAACCAGACTTTATTGGGAGATTCTCACACAGTTGGAAAAGCCTTTGAGCTCTCCTCTCCCCACAAGGCAGCCCAGAGCCAGATATTCCGGTGAGCAGGACAGAGCGGTGGAAACCTATCCCTGCCACTGCAAGGGGACAGGTGTGGCCCTCCCTGGTGTTTCTCTCTTCTCCTTAACTGACTCCCA
Source organism: Rhombomys opimus (assembly GCA_010120015.1). Classification (NCBI taxonomy): domain Eukaryota; kingdom Metazoa; phylum Chordata; class Mammalia; order Rodentia; family Muridae; genus Rhombomys; species Rhombomys opimus. The sequence continues at coordinate 1,396,795 of REGO01000075.1, read as the reverse complement.
CTCCTCTGGGACCCCGTCCCTACAGCCCTGCCGCATTTCCATTCCTGGCCCCCATTTCTTCCACTACAAACAGAAATGCAAACATCTATCTGACAGGGGAAAGACTGGGGGCAGGAGAGATGATCCAGTGGGAAAGAGCACTTGTTCCGGAGAGGGCCTGAGTTCAGTTCCCTGTGCCCACAATTCCCTGTGGCTCACTGTAGCTCTAGTTCCAGAGGATCCGATGCCCTTTTCTGACCTCTGAGAGCACCAGGCACACGTATAGTACATATATGTAAATGCAGGCAAAACACTCATCTACATAAAATAAATAAATCTTTAAAAAAACTAAAAAAATTACTTGAAAAAGAAGAAGAGAAGCCAGGCAGTGGCCTTTAATCCTAGCACTTGAGAGGCAGAGGCTGGTGGATCTCTGTGAATTCAAGGCCACTCTGGTCTACAAGAGTGAGGTCCAGGACAACCAAGGCTACACAGAGAAACTTTGTCTTGAAAAACAAAACAAA
>REGO01000075.1:1381286-1396267 GCA_010120015.1 Rhombomys opimus | reverse complement strand
AAAAAAAAAAAAAAAAAAAAAAAAAAAAAAAAAAAACAAAAGAAGAAGAAGGAGGAGAAGGAGGAGAAGGGTTTAACATATACGAGGACACTAAAGGGTTCCATAGGCTGTAACCCGGGACAGTCAGACTCTGGCCCAGTTTCTCATAGACTGAAAGTTAATGATGGTTTTTACATTTTTGAGATGGTGGAGGGTAGGCGTGCCCGATGGCTCAGGGGCCCAGGTTTAGGGCCCTGGCTTCACATGAAGTCCAGGGTTGCTGCCAGCTCCTCTGAAATCCCGGCGGGACCACCAGAGTACGGACTGCTGGCCAGTTTGGCCCAGCTAGCTGAGTTGGGGAGGGCCAGGCTCGGTGAGAGACCCAGCCTCAAGAATAAGATGGAGAGCAAGAGGACACCCAGTGTCAACTGACGACCGCCACAGGCACGCATGTGAGCAAGGGCGCACGCACACACACATGCATCACACACACACAGTTAAAAATAGAAGGGGCACATTTTCTTTTAAAAATGGCTGAAGGAAAAGCAACAGAAGACAAACAGTTCACAACCTGTGACAATCACGTAAGAGTCAGCTGCAGCGTCTACAAGTATTGATTTTGTTCTTTAGACAGGCTGGCCCTGAGGTTACCATGTAGCTGAGAAGAGCCTTGAACTCCTGCTCTTCCTGCCCCACCTCTGAGTGCTGAAATCACGGGTGTGACGTCCTAGCTGGCCTCTGCAAGTTGTTTTACAGGAACTCAGGCATACCTGTCCTGCCCACCCGCCTGTGATTGATTGTGCTGTAGCCTCGGGGTTGAGGGTGCTTATGATGGACCCTCAGTCTCGGAAGCCTAACCGTGGCTCTCTGACCGTCCCGGAAAATTCTTCCTCCCCCTCTCGTCAGGGGTCACAAATATAGAACTCGTCTCCCAGTCTTCTCTCTCAACACTTCCTCCTGGGATGGAGCTTATTCCACCGAAAGAACCTCACCCCCCATTTCACAAATCAGTGGCTACTGACAAACAAATTTGTACCTCCTCAAGACATTTTCATTTTAGCAGAGGGTTTCTTCCCAAGGAGGGGGGCTCTGGGCGGCAGGATTTCAAGTACTATTTCAGGTACTGAGTTTGAAGTGAGGACTTCTGGTGACATGTAAGCACAGGCCAATTCATCGAGTGATTCCTGTCCCTTGCCATAGTATTACCTATCCATAGGCTGGCCAAGCGCTACAGCCCGGCTCCTGGGGTGGCATCTTTAGAAGGTGGGGCTTAGTAGGAGGGTGTTGGGTCAACTTTCTCCCCGGCACAACCCTTTTGAGTGTAGCTCCGCGTCACCACACGGTGGCAGCACTTCCTGCGCGTGCCCAGGCCGCTCACCCTCCGGAGCAGTCCCTCTACAGGATAAATCTCTTGCTGATATCCTTTAGGCGGAACCCCTTCCATGCGACCCACTGCTCAGTCCTTTAATTTAGCATCTAACAACCAATGGACTGAGCTTACCCAGCCCTCTAAAGTTACTGGGCCTGCTTATTGCCTTGAAACCTAAATGGAGTGGAGCTGAGTCCCTGCATGTCCCAAATTCCATGGTTGCTTTTTGTTTATTTGTTTGTTTTCCGCCTGTCCTTCTCTGGGACTCAGCTCAGGCACCCTTCCCCCAGGAAGCCGTCCCTGCTTACATTTTAAACAAGGAACATCTCCTGGGTTTCCCCTTTTCACACACTGAACGTTCTATTGTGATCCTACTTTTAATCTCATTTTGTTCTGATGCAGTATTTCACAAAGCCTAGGATAGCCTTAAACTTACTATATAGACAAAGATGACCTTGAACTGACCTTCACGACTCCACCTCCCAAGAGCTAGGAACATAGGCTTGCACCATTGTTCTCTCCATGGCAATTCTTAAGCCTGAGACTCCAAGGATAGACCCTAGCCGCATTGGGCCTGGGCTACACTATGCACATTCCTGCTCACTAGGGAGATATTCTGGGCACCCATGTTGCGATGAGCAGATGGAGGTTACTCGGTAACACTGGCTACCAGCCTGTTGGTCTCCAAGACCAGCATCCTGACACCAGCCTGCTCCACTAGGATGCAGTTCACAAAAGTGGAGGCCCTTAGAGAGTGTGTGTGTTACAGAGACGGTGCTCTTGGCATGCTACTTCACACTGGTATGAGCTGTCTGTCTGAGACACTGAGGCCCAGGTTGACCTGGGACTCACTATATATCCCAGGCTGGCCTTGAGCTTTGGGCAATCCACCTGCCCTAGGCTCCCAAATAATCAGAATATAAGCATGAGCCACCACGACCAGCCAGTGTGCATCTTTTGGAAAAGCTGTTTAACTGTCCTGGACCTCAGTGACTTCTTCAGAGGAGAACAAGTTAGCTGCCAGAAATTTAGCCCTAAAATGTCACAAAGCCACAGGCCATTTGTTCCTCCCTCACATCTGGCTTCTCTCATCCCACAATCACCTTGCAGCCTCCGATAACTGTGAAAATCCTCCATTTGCCTCACCTAAGCTCTAATTGAAGGACATAGAGACCAGCCAAGGCCAACTGAAGAAGGTCCCTTCCTATCCCTGATACAGGTAGCTCATGGATGCCAGGACCAGTTGGCTTTGACACAGATACCCAAGAGGAAGCTGCATTTCTGCAGTTTCCCCTAAAACAGCTTCCCTGACGTGCTGACCTATGTCAAGGAGAGCAGGACAGGTGTGGCCTGCAGGGGTCACACCCCGGGGCAGGGGGGTGGTTCCCAAACTGCCCTGTCCCCAGGGTGCTCCCTGGTCAGAAATGCCTCTTTTCATCAGGCACCACTGCCACCGAGAGCCTTGACATGTGACCTGAGCCAGCGTCATAGAAACCAAGTGAATCTGGAGCTGCACAGGCCCGCAGGAGGCCTGGCTGCTCCCAGAAGGAAGAGGCTGCAGAGGCAGGGCAGTACTCACCGCGGTGTGAGAGGTCCTTCTCTGAGGGACTGAGGGCTGTGGCGAGTTTGGCAGAAGTACCAGAGCAATATAAAACCCCCGAGGCGGATCTTCTTTAAACAGAGTCCCTAAAAAGGCCAGCTGACGGTGTGGTAGCTAAATTACCATATAAGGTATCTTTTTTTAATAAACCCCAGCCTTGGGGGGCGTGGATGGAGGGTGGGTAGAGTGAATTATCATTTGAAAAATGTATGCGAAAGGATTCAAATAGCAACAGTCTTGGGGCCATAGATTTGTTCCTTTTAGGCTATACTTGCATAAACAAAAATTATACCAGGCCTTATAAGCTGTCCAGAATGAGGCCTCACAGGGCTCTGCTCCGGGAGAGCGAACCATACCAAGAATGGCAGTGGCCTCCTCTGTCCCCGCCTCCTTCCTCAGGCCCTTTGCCTGTTGCCCCGCAGCCTGCCTGAGACACCAATGCTGTACCCCAGAATGAGTGCCATTGTGCTTTGTCTGGTGCAAGTCCAGGACAGCACAAGGCTGAGGGGGAAGTCCATTTGCATTTGGGAAAAAAAAATCCCATGTGCCCTGACTGTCCTGCTCCCCTGGGGTCCCCAGTCACCTTCAGCTTCCACATGCTCCCGGTCTCCCTCCTAGAGCTGCTCTGCCAGTCCCCAGTGCTGGGAAATGCAGGAGGAGTCCCCTGCCTCAAGACGGAGCACACCCAGCAAGAGGCACGAGTTTCCAGAGTCCGGGCTTCTGGCTTTTCTTGTCTAATTCATTCTCTCTCTCCCTGGGCAGCTGTTCCGTCTCCCACAACATCCGCCACTAGCTTTGTGGCAATTAGTCCCAACTTCATACTTCACAGCTGGTCCAGACCACAGTGATCAGTTGCAGATTGGAGAGCTGCATCCCAGTGATTGCAGGATCTTCAGGATCAGCTGTGCAAAACCTGTCCCCCACCCCCAAAGCTGCCACATCCCCTGGTTCCCTTCCTCAGAGTCTTTCCTCTCATTCTTTTCTTCAAGAAGACCAGTCAGTTTAGCAGCGTCTCTCTCTCCAGCCCCAGGCAACTGGGGACAGTTCCATGAATTCTAGACCAGCCTACACATAACAATTTTAAGGGTTGAAGCTGTTATAAATGTAGAGACATTTTATAAAAAGTGTCAGAGAAGTATATGGTAAGGATTGGAGAGAGGAAAGGGAAGGAGAAATGATATAATTATATTTCATCACACACACACACTAAAGTAAGACAAGGCCTTGCTCTGTAGTCCCTCTGGCCTTCTGGGTCCTGGGATTAAAGGTGGGTGTGTCGTTACATCCAACTTTACATTCAGAAGGTTTTTTGTTTTGTTTTGTTTTGTTTTCAAGACAGGGTTTCTCTGTGTCTGTGTCACCTTGGCTATCCTGGACTCACTTTCTAGACCAGGCTTGCCTCAAACTCAGCAATCCTCCTGCCTCTTCCTCCCTGAGTGCTGGGATTACAGACATGTGCCACCATGCCTGGCTGTATTCAGAGGTTTTTAACAACCTTTTCAGCGATGGGTAGAGTGAAGAAGAAGAGAGAGAGAAAAAACAGGACGCAGGGGGTTTAAAAACCAGGATTAAATCACTTATGTGGCACAATGCCAGATGTGAAACTGTCACTATGCATCCCCCCACCTGAGAGCATCCCCCGTCCTGAGCACAGCTTCCTGCTCTCCACCAGGCTGTAGATGAAGATGAAGACAGGTTCTTGAGCTTTGAGAACAGTGTGTGTGAGCAAGAGGACTCTCTCTTTTTTCTGTGGGAAGGGGAGTAAGGAGAATTCCAAAAGGGCAATTTTGGAGATCTAGAGCAGCCTTGTCTGGGTGTCTGCACAGGCCCAGGTGTACAGATGTGCCCTCTGCTCACCTGAGTGGGAAGAGAAGAGAAGACAACATGGACGGCAGCCTGGCTACTAGCTTTGTCAAATGGGCACAGGACAGAGGGCTGGAGAGCTGGCTCAGCGGTTAAGAGCACTGGCTGTTCTTCCAGAGGTCCTGAGTTCAATTCCCAGCAACCACATGGTGGGTCACAACTATCTATACGGGGATCTGGTGCCTTCTTCTGGCATGCAGTGTACATGCAGATAGAGCGCTTAAATAAATAAATAAATAAACAAACAAACAAATAAATAAATATTTAAAACAAATGGGCGCAGGACAGGTTGGGCTTGGGCCTTGTTGTTGGGCCTCCAATCCAGGGGACATCCACTACACCTAGGACTCCTTCAACAGAAAGCTGTGGGTCCCCCTTGAAGGGGCAGAGATGGGCAGATGAAAGCTTTGGATTTGACTGATTTCTCTGTCAAAGAACTATGTAGCAGCACTTGTAGGAATTCCCCAGGTAAGTGCTGGCACAGAGCCACCATTCAGCCTTCCGTACTAAAGGGAACACCTGGCTATCAGGGCCATAGGGAAACATCTGAAACACACCAATCAGGCTGGTGAAAAGAGTTGGTTGTTTCTTCCCATCATCCCGTGAGGTGGGAACTGCACAAGAGCTAGAAACAGACTATATTCTGACTTTCCAAGAGTTTGAAGCCTTGGGCTGGCCTGGGAGTAGCCTCAAGCTCGCTCCATAACCCTGCTTCTTCCCTTCTCATCACATGGCTCCCTCACTCCCACAGCTACACCCATGCTCTGGCAAGCCACTTGGGGCTGGTCTCAGCCTAGAACTAAGGAAACTATAATCCCAGCACTCAGGAGGATCATAAAGTCCAGGATAGCCTGGGCTAAAAAAATAAAAAAACAGTCAAAGAAAACAAAAACCAACACCTGCCACACCAGGAAGATGGCTTTAAGTGGAAGCAGGACCCTTCCTTTATTCTTTGATCAACATTGCGGTTTCCTTCGGAGGAGCGGGGACCCATAGGGACAGGACAAACTCTGGGCATTTAGGACCCTCAGCCCAACTAGTGAGACAAGGCCAGGATGTTCTCCAACACTGGAGTTCCCAAGCTGGATTTTCAACAAGTTGCTGACACAGGTTCACTATTAATACTTGTTACTGGAGCTGCCATTTATTGAGTTGTGTTCACATGCTCTATATTGCTCAGCTGAACTCAGGTCGCAGGCTTGCTTTGCAAAGCCCCTCTACACTCTGAGCCATCTTTCTGGCCCCTGTGTAAGCCTACTTAATCTTAGTATTCCTGAATTTTTTTTTTTTTTTTTTTTTTTTTTTTTGCAGACTTTGAGGCCCAGTAATGAGGAAACCAGGAAGCCACCTCTTCCAGGTCAGTCTAGTATAAAATCCCGCTCATTATGTTGTTGTTGATGACAGTGGTGGTGATTTTTTGAAATATGGTCTCATTCGACCCAGGTTGGCCTCAAACTTAAGCATGCAGTCAAGGATGGGCTTTAACTCCTCCCTCCTTCTGCTTCCACCTCTTTGGTGCTGGGCTTACAGACACGTACCACCATGCCCCACATTTATGATATGCTCTTGTCTTTCTATTTTGTTTTTAGATTTAGCTTTGCGTGTGTGTGCCTATGTGAATTTCTGTACGCGACATGCAAGGCAGCAGAGTGTGAGCTTGCATGTACACACATGTATGGGTGGGTTGGGCCATGTGCAGCAGCCTGGAGTAAGGAATGGGTGGGCTTCAGAGGAAGAGAAAGAGCACCAGGGACATGATGCTCAAGGTATCTAGAGAGAGACAGAGACACGGGGGGGAGAGAGAGAGGCAGAGAGATGGGAGAGAGAGAGAGGCAGAGAGAGACAGAGAGGGAGAGAGGGGGGGGAGAGAGAGAGGCAGAGAGAGGGAGGAGAGGGGGGAGAGAGAGAGAGAAGAAAAGCTGTTCTAAGTTAGAGCTCAGGCAGAGAGAGGCAGACTGACGGTCCGCAGCAGCTGTCTTACTGAAGTGTTTTTTAAGCCAGTGGAAAACGCACTGCAAACTTTTGATTTTAGGAGATCTTCTGTAGCCTTTTGTTTCCGACAGCTTCTTCACTTGACTTTTTAAAGATTATTTTGCCTAACCAAGAGTTCTTAATCCAAGTCTCTTGGATTAAGAGAAAAGTAGGGCTCAGGGCTGGAGAGATGGCTCAATAGTTAAAAACTTGCTTTTAGAGGGACCAAAATTTGCTTCCCTGCATCCATGACAGGCAAATCACACCCCTTGTAACTCCAGCTCCAGATGATCTGGTGCCCTTTTCTGGCCTCCCAAGGAGTCAGACTAACGGGACTTGGTGTTTCGTAGGTGTATGGTAAATATTTGCTGAGTGAATGGAAAGTGGAATATAACTACAGTGAAAACATCTTTCTCTCTTGGGGCTCAGTCATTGTCCTGCTCACGTTTGTCAAATGAGAGGAAATTGGTCTCGCGCTCTCAGAGGAGTGTCGCTCCTTTATTTGCCATCTGCTTCTGGAGGCGAGGGCCTCTTTTCTTCATACTTCCAACAGTACTCCGCACATAGTAGGCACTCTTGAGCTATGGTCTGGATGTTTTGGGGAGTGTGTCAGTACTCCCTTGTCCAGATGCTATTACCTAAGTCCCACAGCACTTGGTGTTTGATCTGCTTAATTCCTACTATTGGGACTAGTGCCCACAGCGGTGATAGCTTTAGATGCTCATCCTTGGCAGCACCCTTCGGCATCCACTTCTGCTTCTGGTGCCACCATGGTATTGTTTGGAAAAGAATGCCCCCTGATCTCAAAGCATGCAGCTTTCAAGCCAGGCCTGAGCAATCAGAACATTTCCTCTTCTGGCTGCAGTGATTGGACCAGGGGTGAGTTGTGGCCAAAGCTCCAACTCCACAACTCAATTTCAGAAGTTGTGCTCAAACTCAATTCATTTTCAGATAGATTTATCAGGACAATAGGCTATTAAACTATAGCTGTCTACATTACTTTAATGGAATAACTGACTTAAATGACCAAATTCTGAACCCAAGAAATGGTGGCCATGGTGGACACTTGATCCAGCTATGTCTCAATGCCAGCTGGATTTTCAGCCAGTTCAGTGAAAAGAATTTGAACTAACACAAAGTTCCTTTCTGTTTGTGGTCTCTTCCTGGGCCAACTAAACCCTCAAATATCATAGTTATTAGAGATGGTGTGCTTTCAAAGCCATGTTGCCATTAGGAATGAAAATACTTGTGTGACCATATTCTGGGTTTACCATGAATCAATTAAAGATAATTCAAAGCTCTCAAGTCTCAGGAGAGGGATAGAGCACCAGGCTGGTTCAGAGACGTGCTGGACACAAAGGCTAGTGTGCCGAACAGGGCTGTTCAAGGTGGCAGCACGGCCAATGCTTAGGTGGCATGGATGGCACATTGGAAAAAACTTTGCTTTGGTGCAACGCCATTAACATTTTAAAAAGGATTTCACTGTATGGTTCAGGCCAAGCCTCCTGCCAGCCTCCACAGTGCTGGGATCACAAGCACGCGCCACCATGCCCAGAACCAGTACCTTTTCTTAAAGGCAAATGAGGTGAAGATAGGACTGCTGGGGTAGCAAAGCTTTAGGCAGGGAACAGGCAGAGGAGTATCTAAGAACGGCTTTGCTTCCTTTTGTGTAGGACATGGCTCCACTTCCGTCACCCACCAGCAACCATTGCTCAATTTAAGCAACGGCCTGCATTCTCCAAGCTCAGATGTCAGGAACAATGGTAGGCCATTGCAGCAGCTTTTCTCTGGAGAAGGGTGATGTTGTAAAAAGCAACCAGTCTCAGTGGATTGATCAGCGATTTGCTGAGCCCAGAAGTGTGGTCTGGACTTCTTCAGGCGGAACATGAGCGAGTCACTGCTTAGGCAGGTCCCAGCTCGGCACCCACCAGGCTCTGTCCAAAGAGCTCTGCCAGCTCTCGAAGGCAAGGTTTATGTTGAACAAGTTCCAGCAGTGAGGTCAGCCTCGCGGAAGGTTTCCATATATGACATGCGTCTGCTGCTTTGCCTAAGGTCCCTCACTGAGCCTGTCCAGGAAGCAGGTCTTGGCTGGGTTCCCACATTGAGGGTACAGTGGAGTTTTGGTTTTTAAAAAACAGGAGGTATTGCTCTTTTTGATGTTATCATGCAGTATATGTTCTTTCTAGTTGGGAGAAACTTTTAAAGGATAGAGGGGAAAATAAAATCATCTCACAATCCTCTTTTGATACAAATCCATCCTTTACAGAATGCACGTGTCCATGTATATTTTAGGAAGGCAGCATCATGGTATGGTTGAGAATATCAATTTGGGAGGCTGTGGAGATAGCTCCTCACTTAAGAATACTTTCTGCTTCTGCAGAGGACCTGGGTTCTGTTCCCAGCACCCTTCATGGCAGCTTACAGCTGCCTGTAACTCCAGTTCTAGAGAATCCAAAGCCTCCCCCCGCCCTTTGGCTTGGTGGGCACCTGTATGGACAACACACACACACACACACACACACACACACACACACACACACACACGTCAAAAGAAAAAAAAAAGAATTCTACTGCAGCTCAGGTCATGAAAACGAGGGAGGTGTCACCTACAGTCTCACGCACCATCCTAGGCATTTCTCAAGAAGACAAAGCCAGCACGGTGGACTTGGCAGGGTAGGGAGCGAGGTAACTCTACCGTCGACTTGGATGTAACCCGGGACTCTGACATGCTCCAGTGCCTTGGCTGAAGAATGTTAGGTTCGAGGAGGAAGCAAGAAGATCCCACTCGGGGAGACACCGAAACAAGAGATGACTTCCTGCCCATGGAAGAGGGCAGCAGGCAGGCCAGCCACACTCTTACACACAAAGTGGAACACCGTTCAGTGTGGCACACGCCGTCCCATTCGCCAGCAACCAGAGTTTTTGTTGGAAGTGCTTACGTGACGCCTGCTCAGACAGATCACGCTAGAGCACAGCACAAGCGAGCTGTTTTATTACAGAGCAACATCCTTGTAAATAACAGACTTTTAAACAAAATCAGTGTCAATTTGTGGGGGCTGTGAGCTCCTCCTGCTCCTCCTGCCAGAGCGACAAGCCCCCTTAGTAGTACCACAAACAAGAAAAAGCCAAATCTTTCAAAACGGCTTTCACAGTTTTGCATAGATGCCCTTATTTAGCCCAAAGGTAGATATGAACAAGTTGGCAGATAAACTGCAAGAGGGACAAAAGGCCAGTGGTTGGATCGAGGCAGGCAGAGAGGTGTCTTCTCTTGCACCCTAATTTTTGAGTTAGTTGCTTGGAGTGATTTGCTCATTTTAAGATTTATCGTTTAAAAATGACTTATTTTCAAATAATAAATTAGAAACCCACAGTCTCCCCTTAGGCTGGCCTTTCCCATTGTGTCTTAAAAGCTTAACTCCACTGGGGGTGAGTAAATGGAGCAGTCTGGGGGGAGGGGAGGCTTTTTGTAATTTACATTAATTGGTTGATGTGTGGGTGTGTGCGTGTGTATATGTGTGGGTGCACACATTCCACAGTGCACAGCGGAGGTCAGAGGACGACCTGGGGGAAGTTGGTGTCTCCTTCTAGCATGTGGGCATCAGGAATTGAACTTGGGCTGCCGGGCTCGGTGGCAAGTGCCTTCAGCCATCTTCCTGGATCATGATTGAAATTTATCGAAGGTCTGTGATGGTCACAATTCTGTCCTTAACAGTGACATGGCTGCAGTCCTGCAACAGGGAAAAAGGAAAAGCAAAGAAGTTGTGGAAAATCCTTTACAGCCCTTTAAAAAATGAGTCATTTCTATTTTATTTGAGTCTGTGTCAGATGACTGGCTTCAAATTCCCTAGGTAGCCCAGGATGGCCTCGGTCTTCCTGCTGCCACCTCCGAGCGTTGGTATCACAGGGGCACACTACTGTGCTCGGTTCACTAGTGCTGGGGATTTAGCCAGAGTCTGGGGCCTGTGGAGAAAGCACCCTGCCAGCTGAGCTACATCTCCTGCCCCAAACCTCTCCTTTAAAATGCCTACTCAAGAGGTAACCCAGCCCCAGAAAGACAAACACCAAATATTCTCTTTTATTTGTGGATCTGAAATCTTTACATTTGAATATCAGAAGTAGGGAAGCAGAAAGGGACCACAGCTGGGAGGGTGGCTAGGAGCTCTAGGGAGGGGAGCAGTTGGAGTCAGATGCTACAAAGGGGTTTAAGAGAATAATGGGGGCACAGGAAGAGAGGGAAGGAGAGATAACATGGTGCTAGAAAGCACAGGGAAACATTGTTTTATAAGTTTACTTTCAACATACATAAAACATTCCAGCTATGGTAGCATACGTGCTTAATCCTAGCAAGAGGCAGGTGGGTTTCTGTGAGCTTAAGGCTTGTGGAAGAACACAAGTCTCCCAGAACAGTACGAGCTATTGTCACTGACCCTGGTCGCCTTCTGGAACCTGAAGGTAAGATCCCATGCTTTTGGACACAGGCCTTGGAGGATCTAAGCTGGAACTGACCTCTCACACTATTAAAGGTATACGCAAGCTGCTAAGGAAGAGGAGCAATTGGATGTCCTACCCGCCTGCAAAGCCTACAAACCACAACAATGACCAGACAAGAGCTTTACAGCGTGCAACAGGGGCGTTTTTGTCTGGGGTGGGAGTGGGGTGGTGATTAACAGTTGCCTAATTGGACTTACGGCCTTCTGCCGGGGAAGGAATTCGTACCTGACTCTAAACCTGGCCACGGCTGGCGAGGGCTCAGACCTGAGAGACGAGCCTGCTACTGCCATTTCCGCAGACCTGTGCAGTTCTGACTGTGTTCTAAACACTTGCCCTTTTACCCACGGGTAAGCGTGGCTCTCGCCCCACGACAACAAAGCTTCTTTTTGCAACAGATGGGGACTGTTACAGAGAGCTACAACTGATCGAATGCAGAAAAAATGACATATCTACAATGCAATCAGGAAACCTAGGGCTCAGAGAAATTCTCAGAAGATGGGACAAAAAGATTGTGCGAACCGGAGGCCCAGGGTGCCTGCTGTCAGGAGAGACCCCTAGACTTGACAGGGAAAGCGCATCCATGAAATATCAATATGGTTGCATGAACAAGACAAGCATGCTGACATCAGTTTGATATGCAAACATGGATGGGAGAACCCCCCCCCACCCCCCAGCCCAAAGGCTGCTTGAGGTCGCTGTCTGTTGAGAGAGTTTCCTCCGGGGATGAGCTCCTGTGTACATTGTCTAATCCCAAGTGGTCAGCCCAGGACACATGCATATATGAGCAAAGCTAAATGGACTCAGTAGGCTGTATATACATGTGTGCATATGTGTGTTAACAATTAAGGAGAACATGAATTTGGGGGAGGGGGAGGGACACCGGAGGAACTGGAGGGGAAAGGAACTGGGAGTGATGGAGCTGCAGCACTCCTGTGAAGTTCTGAAGAAAATTAAGTACATAAATGCTGGCTCAAGGTCAGTAATTCCTAGCCTGGAAGCCAGACCACGATGTCAGTGGCAATTATAGTCACTCCCATCAAGCTCTACTCATGGTCAGAGCAGCATCTTCCTGCATACTTTCTAAAGTCAGTTGTCAAATATTCCTTAATTCAGAAGAATTAGGTTTGCTCCAGTGCTGGGTCATTGTATCATTCAGATAACGAAGGTCACCTGCCGCCACCTTGGCGGGGAGCAGGTTCTCACTTCAACATTAAAAAGCCTGTTTATTTATTGGAGACAGGGTCTGGCTATAAAGCTCAGGCTGGCCTCAAACTGGCCATCTTCCTGGACAATGGTGTTCCAGGGCTATTTGATGGTGCTGTATTTATTTCAATACCCTGACATCTAAACGTTATATCCCAAGATATATACACAGATATACCTATGTGTATGTATACGCACCTTTTGAGACACGAGTCTGCCTATGCGGCCCTGGTCATCCTAGGACACATAGTGTGGGCCAGGCTGGCCTCTGCCTCCCAAATATGAGAACTAAAGGCCTATGTCAACCCTCCTGGCTCTGTTTGTTTATTTCAAGATTGATTTTCTTCCTCACATTCTGTTGAAAACTTTTACTGAATTTGATCCACAAGACTGAACATAAAGTTTAATTAAAAATTTGAAAAACAAGGAAGTTATATAAATCAATACTACATATACGTTAATGTATTATTCTATGAATGAAATACATTATCAAATGAAAATATATTATTCGATGAAGCTTATTTTTGTGCTTGGAAAAGTATAAGGTACAGCGACATACACACATATGTGTACATTCATACATAATAACCGTTCTGTCATACAAAACCGCCTCTCAGATCCCATGGTCCTAGCCTCCTGTGTCTCTCCACGCACAGGGCTCTGGTTCCTTTCTCTATGTTGCTTTTCTCTGAACCCAAAAGGGAAAAATCCAACCTTGTGAGGAGGGAAGTCCCAGCATCTCACTGATCTGGGGCTGACTGACACACTGTCTAACTGACCTGATCAGCTAAACGTGTTATCAGGGACACAACCCCGGAGAAAACACTATTACCTAGGGAGGTGAGAACCATATTTTCTAGGCAAAATCTGGGAATCAAATATGTTTAATTTACTTTCTTACATGGCTTTTCCTTTGCATTCAGACTACTGACTGGCACTCAGTAACTGACACCGATGGAGAACCAAGTAACATTTAATAAGCAGAGAATGCATTAGGTGCTTTGTTATTACTTCCTTTTCCAGTGGTGCTGGCGATTGAACCCAGGGCCTCAGGCATGCTGAGCACAGGTTCGTCTCTGGGCTACACCACGCCTACCTCTTTCTTCCCCTCAACGACCCTGCAAAGTAAGTTATTATTATTATCCCACAAGTCAGACGACAGACCCAGGAAGGGCCAGCAGCCTCACAGACGCGAAGCCACTGGGCGACAGACTGAGAGCCCCACCTACTTCCACCACTCCTTGCCTCCTGTGTCCATGTGTTTATGAGCTCTGGGAAGGTGAGTGACAGGGCTGAAAGCAGGCGGGTCAGGCAGGACCACGCACTCATGAGCTTCGTGTGCTTGCAGGCTCCTGCACAGATACTTACACAGAACAGAGGTGGGTCTCTGCCGTGGGGATGAAAGCCTTTCTGACGACAGGTTGAAATCTCTTGAAGGCCATAGTCGGTCAACTTAAAGAATCCAGTTCTGAAATAAGAAGGGGCACGCTGAGAGTCAAGCAAAGGCATTCCCTCCATCCTAACAGGCGTCTTCATGTCTCCCTCCCTGTGGTGGCTTCAATAGGTATGACCCCTATAGACTAGTGTGTTTGAAGGCTTAGGTCACACAGAGTGGCACTACTCGGAGGTGAGGCCTTGTTAGGGTACGTGTGGTACTGTGGAGGCAGGCTTTGATGTCTCATATACTCAAGCTATGCCAAATGTGGCACACAGTCTCCTTCTGCTGCCTGTGTATCAAGATGCAGAACTCTCAGCTCCTCCTCCACCATGTCTGCCTGCACACTGCCACACTGAAACTGTAACCTGCCCCAATTAAATGCTGCCCTTTATGAGAATTGCCATGGTGATGGTGTCTCTACACAGCAATAGAAAGCCTACCTAAGACACCCCCTTTCTCTTATACACACACATTTCAGGCAAACACATCGACTCAGTAGGGCATTTTGAGACAGCTTTCACAGTATACTGGCTAACAGATCTTCTCTCGGGGGTGGGTCATGGCTAAAGAATAATTTATCTGGTAACTATAAATAGGAATCAAACAGGAATTCTTTCTTTCTTTCTTTTTTAAGACTTAATTTACTCTGTATGAGTGCTTTGCCTAGATACCTAGTACACAGTGAGGTCCAAAGAGGGCATCGGAAGCCTTGGAACTGGAGCGACAGGAGACTGCAAGCTACTGTGTGGGTGATGAAAATGGGACCCAGGCCCTCTGGGAAAACAAGTGCTCTAAACCACCGAGCCCTCTCTCCAGTCTCCAAAGAGGAATACTTTAGTTGAAAATTAAAACTAGCTGGACACAGTAGCACATGCCTGTAATCCCAGAGCTCAGGGAGGCAGAGCCAGGAGGATCCTTGTGAGTTCAAGACCAGCCTGCTCTACAAAGTGAGTCTAGGACATCCAAGGTTACACAGAGAAACCCTGTCTTGAAAAACAAAACAAAAACAAAAAACAAAAGTGAAAAATTCCTTTGAGCAAAGCATCAACAGATTTAAGTAGGAATAA
>REGO01000075.1:1363170-1379993 GCA_010120015.1 Rhombomys opimus | reverse complement strand
ACACACCATGTGGTTGCTTCAATAGCAGAGAGGGTTTGCTCCTTGTAAGACCCACACCACATCCTAGGTACTCACTCCTGGAACTTGGGGGAGCAGACAATGGCTATGGATTCCGGTAACATCATTTGATAGGAGCAGTGGGTGTGTAGATCCACACTGGACAGAAAGGCCGTTTGGGTTGGGTGAGTCTGAAAGATGAAACAGATCAGGGAATCCCCGTGGCCTAGCTGCCATGTGGCCCACTAAAGGCAGGTCCAAGGAGCTTCCAACAGCTGGCCGCAAACCCTTCCCCAAGCACAGAGCTATTTGCAGCCATGAGAAAGACTTGGCCCTCACAGCGAGTTCCTCCCCAGCACTGTCCTCCCACAGCAGTGGGAGGACTCTCAAGGCCCTTCAAAGATCAAGAGATTTGTAATACAGTATGCAGAGTGCCAGATCAGGTGCTACATACTTGAAGATGGCTGGGGCAGATTTTGTTTGGAAACAGGGTCTAACTGTAGCCCAGGCCATCCTGGAACTATGTAACCCTGCCCAGCCTCCCAAGTCCTGTGATGCAGCTGTGAGCCGCCAGGCCCAGTATAATCAGATTTTAGGTGTTTTTTTCACCCGAAGACCATAGCCAACCCAGCATACAGTGTATACATGTCTCAAAGCATGTCAGACATCATATACAGCTTTGTATTATTTTTGTCAATTTTATGCCTTGAAATCATGGCATAGAATCAGTTTTTTTTGGAGCTTTAAAAAAACTTATTTTTATTTTTTTATAAATTACACTTTATTCACTTTGTATCCCAGCTGTAGCCCCCTCCCTCATCCCCTCCCAATCCCATCCTCCCTCATCAAGTCCACTGATAGGGGAGGTCCTCTTCCTCTTCCCTCTGATCCTAGCTTATCAGGTCTCATCAGGACTGGCTGCATTGTCCTACTCTATGGCCTTGTAAGGCTGCTCCCCCCTCATGGGGAGGTGATCAATGAGCCAGCCACTGAGTTCATGTCAGAGACAGCCCCTGTTCCTATTACAATGGACACCCACTTGGATATTGAGCTGCTATGGGCTACATTTGCGCAGAGATTGTAGGTTATCTCCATGTACGGTCCTTGGTTGGAGTATCAGTCTCAGAAAAGACCCCTGGGCCCAGGTTTTTTGGTTCTGTTGCTCTCCTTGTGGAGCTCCTATCCCCTCCAGGTCTTTCTATCTCCCCCTTATTTCATAAGATTCCCTGTACTCCACCCAAAGTTTGGCTATGAGTCTGAGCATCTGCTTTGATACCCTGCTGGGTAGAGTCTTTCAGAGGCCCTCTGTGGTAGGCTCCTGTCCTGTTGCCTGTTTTCTCCCTCTTCCAACGTCTGTCCCATTTGCCTTTCTGAATGAGGATTGATCATCTTACCCAGGGTCCTCCTTCTTGCTTAGCTTCTTTAGGTGTACAGATTTTTATATGTCTAACATTCACTTATGAGTATATACCATGTGTGTCTTTCTCCTTCTGGGATACCTCACTCAGGATGATCTTTTCTAGATCCCACCATTTGCCTGCAAATTTCATGATTTCCTTGTTTTCAACTGCTGAGTAGTATTCCATTGTGTAAATGTACCACAATTTATATATCCATCCTTCAGTTGAGGGGCATCTGGGCTGTTCCAGCTTCTGGCTATTACCAATAGAGCTGTTATGAACATGGTTGAGCAAATGTCCTTGTTGTATAATTGAGCATCTTTTGGATACATGCCTAGGAGTGGAATAGCTGGATCTTGACGAAGCACTATTCCTAGTTGTCTGAGAAAGCGAAAGATGGATTTCCAAAGTGGTTGTACAAGTTTACAATCCCACCAGCAATGGAGGAGGGTTCCCCTTTCTCCACATCCTCTCCAGCATGTGTTGTCACTTGAGATTTTTATCTTAGCGATTCTGATGGGTGTAAAGTGAAATCTCAGGGTCGTTTTGATTTGCATTTCCCTGATGACTAAGGAAGTTGAGCATTTCTTTAAGTGTTTTGCTGACATTCGATATTTCTCTATTGAGAATTCTCTGTTTAGCCCTGTACTCCATTTTTAAAAATAGATTACTTGGTTTGTTGCTATTTAACTTCTTGAGTTCTCTATCTATTCTGGGTATCAGCCCTCTGTCAGCTATTGGGCTGGTGAAGATCCTTTCCCAGTCTGTGGGCTGTCATCTTGTTCTGATAGAATAAGCTTTTAAAAACTCTGAGAAATAACAGCGAGGGAAACCATGGGGACGTCTGAGGCTGCGGCCAGGTAAGAAGCAGATGTAGCTGAGGGAGAGAAAGAGCTCACCCTTGTATTTTCCTCTTGAAATGTAAAGATCTGAGATGACCTATAGCCCACTTTTTCATTAAAAAATTAGATATGTGTGTGAGTGTGCATGCATGTCTGCCTGTCCATGTCTTATATGCATGTCCAGCTCAGCCGACAACTTGTGAGAATCAGTTTTCTCTTTCCACCAGGTGGGCCCCGGAAACTGAACTCAGTTGAGGTGCCTGGCAGCAATGCTTTTACATGCTGAGCCATCTGTCCAGCCCTGTTCTGTTGTTTTAAATCTCAGATTATGAAGAAATGGTACAGAAATGTCATAGAGATAAAAGTAAGCCAAACTTTTATGTACGAGTTCCTAGCTGGGTCCTCACTTGGAAAGACTCGTTTCTTCATCCCTGCTTAGTTCTACCTGATGTCTCTGAACAGCAACTATGTTTGGAACCTAAAGAGTGGAACTATATTGGAGCCTGTCCTCTCCTTTAGTTTCAATTTTCTTTTTTAAAAAGTTCTATTTAAACAAAAATTGTTTTACTTATGTTTACGTGCACTCATGTTTGTGTGAACACATGCTGCTCTGTGTGCCGGGGCCCTGGAGAGGCCAGAGCGGCTGTCAGATCCTCTCAGTGTCAGATCCTCTCAGTGTCAGATCCTCTCAGCCGGAGTTTTAGGAGGCTGTGAGCTGCCCAGAGGGATCAGCGAGAGCTCTTAGCCACTGAGTTGTCTCTCCAGCTCCTCCTCCAGCGTCTAGCCCTCTTTGCCGCCCCTCACCCCCTGCACAGCCTCAGACCCTCACTCCAACCACACCGAGGTGAAGGCTGCCAGACAAGAGTGTCCACGACCCCACCAAACATCATTTCAACCGCTCCTGTGTCTTCAGCTCTCTGACTTCAGTCCTGACTCCGGGGCTGTGTGCTTTCTCCCTATGCAAATACGAGGCTCCTCGTGCCCTTCTGTGTGGTGACCTCCTAAGTCACATTACCTTGCCCTGACTCTCCCCCCTCACTGCTCTCCAGGTGTAAAAACACACCAGACAGCTGCATGTAAAAATTAGCCATCTTCCAATTGCATTTTAAGGTTAGCAGAGCAGAAGAACAGCAAATAGGGAGTCACATGTAGGAGGTGAACTCTGAAGAAAGGGAGGAAGGGATGGAGGGAGCAGGAGGGGGCTTACTCTTGGAACTAGAAAGTGGGAGGGGTGGGTCGGGCTCCTGCGTCCTCCTTTAGGGAGTGTGTGCATGTAGATGTTGGCTTAGTGATTCAGTGAGCCACACAGTGAGTCCATGGCCACTCACAAAGCTTTTGGATGATGCAAACGTGGTCAAGCCATTCCACCTCAGCAGGCGATCCGCTTGTCAACCCAGCTCTGCCAGGGGCCACTTCATCTGTCTCCCCTTCCCCAGAGCTAAGCTTCAAGACAGCAGCCTCTACCATCCCTGCGATCATGCCTTCATGCCTTCCTCCCAGGTTGGCCACAACTCATAACCCTCCTGTCTCACCCTGCTGAGTTCGGATAACAGGTGGGTGCCATCACACCCAGCTTCCCGTGACTCTAGGCTCCACCCTTCCACTGCAGCAGGGGGTTTCAGTGGGTTAGTATCAGGCAGCTAGCAGGTCATGTGGGTTTTCTTCATGCTGGAGCGCCAGACAGGCGAGCATCCCAGATTTCCTCATTCAGTGTCCCTGCTCTGTGGTGTCTGTATTTACACACTCCTCCGTCTACCCCATCCTGGTTTCCTTTCACCAGCCACTGCCTTTTCTGCTCCCTCAGCAGCCCGTCTCCCTAGCTGCCAGTGAGTAACTTTTCTTGCTGCCAACGCTCCCCATGTTTGAGGCTGCCAAAGCCAGCTTGGTACAGAAGCCTCCCAGGTCACGCTTCTGCTTTGACCTTGCATCTTTTTCTGACGAAAACTATAAATTCCAGCCAAAGGACCGCTCACTGCTTAAGAGCACAGCACGTCTGTCCAGTGCTGACCCCTCCCCATGGAACTCTCCTTTGGGCCCTCCTTACAAATCACTAAGTCACCTCAGGTTCCTCTGAAACCCACAGTGGCCTGTGCTCATCTGCTCAGGCACAGTGTACTCTGCCTCATGTGAATAGGTGCTGAGGCATGACAGGACAAGCTTTCTACCCACCACCTTATATCCCTGAGTGAAAAGCCGGCATGGATAAAGGCTGAGCGAGCCGGAGACCAGCCCCTGCATCAGCCCTTCCCTGTTCTGAGACCTCCCAAACCTAGAAATAAGCCACCCGATTGGAGCTCACCCCCGTCACATGCCAAGAAAAGCAGCTTGCTCTGTGAGTTCAAGGCCTAGAATGAGGGATACATTCAGAAGCGCTCTCTAGGGAAGGAACTGCATTTCTGGACATCAGAAGCATGCACAGCACATGCGAACACTTGAAAACCGCATGCAAAGCCAAGTGCTGCTCCAGAAAGACAAAGTGCAACCATCAGAATGAACTCCTGTGCCTTATTTAAAATACTTTCATTATACAGCTTTTAGGTGCATAATCTCAATAGCATGTGCGCAAACATCCTAGGCAAGCTTCCTTTCACCACCTGGACTCAAGAGATAGCAGAACAGTCAAGAATTATTTTTAGTAACAAGATAATGTTTAGAAACCACGGGAAGCTCTCAGCAATACTCTGAGTCAAAACTGGAGCACCAGGAGTCATGTGTGCAGAGACCATAGTTTGGCCAGGTTTTCCTCCACTCAGAGAGCGGTACGGGCAGTGTGCACCAAACAGAAGATCCCAGCCCTCAGGGAGGCAGATTTGCTTACATGGATCCAGCCAAGGGTGAGGAGTCCAAGATCATCCTGCATAAAGAAAATTTCTTCTTCATTCTCTGTGTGACAATAATCAGGCCCACCATTTTGTCTGGGGATGAGAACATGCGTGATTGTGAATTCATTTCTCATCTGCAAAGGAGAAAACGACAGCAGTTGATAGTTCCCAGGGGCTCTCTACCCCCTCACAGCAGAGGGAGGTGAAGCTGCTCCACCCTGAGCAGGGCTCCTTCTCCCCTGCTCCCTCCTCCCAGTGCTTCACGCCATAGAGCGTTCATGTGCTTTGCCTGGGTACTTGATAAAGCCACAGATGCTGAGACAAACCCCAGATCTGCCTCTTAGCACAGGCTGGGCCAATGGCATAGTCCTGGGGTCTTCCAGCAGCAGCCAGCAGGTCTGCTCAGGGATCTTGAGGTGTTCTGGAAACAGCCCCATCCCTCTGCTGCCTGAAGCAGCTTCCCTGCTCCTGCCTCCTCATCTAAGGCCTGGGTGAGGTTTGTTTCACAACACTCACTGGTTTGTTTGGGAGTGAGGAATGGGACCAAGCTCTCCCCTCAGTGGCCTCGCCTTCCTCACAGTTCCTACAGCTCCTAGTGGACACCCTGCTCAGCACTCTTCATCCCAGGGTGTCTTCCATCTCTGCAAAGGGCTGCACGCTTTGTGGACACACACGAAGACCTGGGATGATTTGTATCCCCAGGCCTTCCTCTAAAGTGGAGCTCAGAACAGGACACAAAGGGAACTGGGTCCTCCTTCGTCTAGAATTAGCCCTTTCTCCCTTCCTCTCTTCCTTCTTTCCTCCTCCTCTTCCTTCTTTTTCTTTCTGTAGCTAATACTGGCCAGAACTCACTATTTAGCATAGCTGACCTCAAACTTGGGGTAGGATTACAGGCATAAGGCTCCACTCTTAACTAAGTATTATAGTGTGTGTGTATGCACATGTGTGTAGGCCAGAGGAAAACCTTGTGTGTTGTTCTTCACATTCAATTAATTTGTTTTCGAGGTGTGTGCTCTTATTGGCCTTGGACTTGTCACGTAGGCTGTCTGTCTGGCCTGTAAGCTTCAGGAATCTGCATCTCTAGCTCTCTAGGGAGGAAGCCATGCACTCTCGGTGGAGGGACTGGTACAGAGTCAGACCTCAGACACTCAGCCCAAAAGCCCCAGAAATCCACAGAGGAAGCAGTCCCTGTTCAGGAAAGGTACACTCCCTTACCAATTTTCCACAGAGGACTCCACAAGTTTCAATGCCTTTGGCGGTATTGGCACTGGCAAGCTGGAGAAATTCTGGGCACAGATTGCGGGGCACCACGATGTGGCGCAGGCCTTCAATGGTGGGAACTGAAATGGACAAGAGGAAAAGTCTGAGGCCACAGGGCCAGGGGTCCCTGAGCAGAGCTCAGAGCTGGTAGCCTGACTCCAACTATGACTGTAGCTGGTAAACTGGGCCCAGCAAAGCCATATGACAGGATTCTGGACTTGGTTGGGACCAGTCACCTATCTCCTGCTTGTTTCTCCCTTCCGAATAGTGCTAGCTTACTCCTGCCTCTCTGCTGCGTTTTGTAAATGTAGATTACTGACTGAGCAACTGCACAGCTAGAGAAGGCTGACTGCCTCATCTAGAGCTGATTTAGGCGGAACTTTGAATTCTTGTCTTATGATCCTGATCCTTCAGGAGGAGGGTGTTTTTTTGGAAAGATTTATTTACTTATTATGTATATATGTATACAGTGCTCTGCCTGCATGTGTACCTGTGTGCCAGAAGAGGGCACCAGATCTCATTACAGATGGTTGTGAGCCACCATGTGGTTTCTGGGAATTGAACTCAGGACCTTTGGAAGAGCAGCCAGTGCTCTTAACCTCTGAGCCATCTCTCCAGCCCCAAGAAAAGGAGATATTAACCTTTCAAGATAAGATAAGGATCATCTACTATTTTTTAAAAGTGAGGTATGATGGCACACCACTGTGATCCCCATTCTCAGAATCTTGGGGCAGGGGAATCACAAGTTCAGGCTATACGTCAAGACTCAGAAAAAAAAGACAGACAGACAGACATTGAGGAGATGATGGCTCCATGGGTACAGAGACTGCTACATAAGCATCAGGACCGGAGCTCAGATCCCCAGAAGCCACATAGAATACAGGTACAGTAGGGCCTGTCTACAAGCCCTGTTGGGAAGCTCTTCCTGTTGGGAAGAGGAGAGGTGGGAACAGAAGGCTCATCAGAAGCTCGTGGCAGATAACAAAGAGGCCCTGTTCCAAACAAGGTGGAAGCCGAGGACTGACACTCAAGCTTGTCCTCTGATCACCTGGTGTGCTTGAGGAACACCCACTAGAAAGAAGTCAAGCTCCCCACTAAGAAAACAGTTTTGTCTCCTAAGAAGGGCAGTTGATGGGTTTAAGGCTTGGCTCACACTTCCAGCCAGTGCAGGGATCACTCAGTCCACTCTCAGAAAGCATGTCTCATCCCACAGGAAACACAAAAGGAGAACAACTCAAGGCCTAGAGTGCAGGAAGTTAGAATACAGTAATTGACAAATGAGGGCACTATCAGAAATCAATCTGACTGAACGCAGAGGAGAAGCTTCAAGGAAAGCAGGGGAGGAGGAAGCCAAATCTAGGCAGAAGATAACGACCTGTGGCTAAGTGTTCCTCGGGCTGGGTGAGGTGATCTTAGCACTCAGGGAGGCAGAGGCAGGCGGATCGCTGTGAGTTTAGAGGCCAGCCTCGTCTACAAAGTGAGTCTAGGATAACCAAGGCTAACCGAGGAATAAGGCTACACCGAGAAATCCTTTCTCAAAAAATAAAACAAACAAAAAAAGTTTAGGCTGTGCAGGAAGGAGCAGTACAGGGAGAGAAGGCTGTAGAGGGAATGAGGGAGGAGGTCTGGAGGCCAGTCTTCCCTTTTACAGGCATTTGAGGATGGGACACTCGGGCTTACCAATGAACCAAGTAACCACGTGCAAGGCACAGCACTCACACTGACCAAGCCCTTTACAGATGAGGGACACCTCCAGGTCAGGATGACTCGCTGGCCTTTTTAAAAAGCCAGCCCTGCTGTGCACGTGGCCCTAAACATTTTTAAACTGCTTCTAGGAAGAGCCGCCTGTGATCACTTCACAGAACGCTTCACCTTTCTGAGGAACCCTTAAAAGTCAAGGGTCGACTTCCAGGAAGTCTTTAGAAAACTAACTAAGATTAACTCAAGTTCAAGGCCATTTTTCAACAAGACAGTCAGGGTGGCAAGACAGAAAAAGACAGTGCTATCACATGAGGTTCTGTTGACAGAGCCAAGTACGCGGGACCATGGAGGCCAGAGAGACGGAAGAAGGCATCAGTAACTAAGGGACTCACCATTTTCTATGATGCTCAGTGCTCCAGGTTTCAGGGACCTGTCCACCACAGGTGGCTTAGCTGGTCTCACGGTTGTGCTACAGTCTGAAGTTTGGGTGGGTGAGAAAGGTGAAATGGGGACCACATCTACACAAGGCTTTTCCAGATCAGGTAGCAGAGGCCCGCATGGGCCAGGGTCTACCTTTCCAAACTCTTGAACAATTTTTAGCCGCTCTTTTTCCAGTTCCTGCTTCTGGATCATCTCCTCAAAGGCATGAAATTGTTCCTGCTCTAGCTGCTTCTGCTTCTGCTGGGCAACCCTCTGTCTTTCTTTTTCCAACTCTTGCTGGATGGCGGTATTTCGGGCAAGTTCCTCTTCTTCCTTTTTCTACAGAGAAAGAAAAGGTTAATACATAACTCTCAGAAGAAAAGCTTTCCCACACAGAGATGTCCAAAGCACAGTTTTGCTCTGGTCTCATTTCCCGATCCAGAATTCATGCTTCACTAGATCTGTCTAAAGCCATGGGGGACAGTCACAATCCCATTCTATCAGGCCACCATGAAGCTATTTTCAAGGACAGCTCAAGTTCCTATCTTCAGGGTACCTTGGTGTGAAAGCCAGTGTCCATTGCCAACCTGACAGACTCTAGAATCACCTTGGGAACAGGGCTCTGGGTATGTCTGTAGGGACTCATCTTGATCATATGACCTCATGTGGGAAGACCCAACTTGAATGTAGCAGATGGGACCATTCCCTGTGTGGGGGTTGATCCTGGAGTGTATAAAAAGGCGAAAGGGAGCTGAGCACCAGTGTGTAAGCATTCATGCTGTCTCTTTCATTTTCTAATTTAAAAATATCACATTTACTTACATGGTTACTAGAGTGAGGACATGCGCCCAGGCTCACGTGTGGGTGAGGGGGCAACCTGTGGAAGGCAGGTCTCTGCTTCTACTATGTAGGGCCAGGGACTGACCTCAGGCCATCCGGCTTGGAGACATCTACTAGCTGGGCCACCTCACCAGCCCCTCCCTGCCCTGTTTCTTATCTGTGGATGCAATTCAGCGAGCTGTGTTAAGCTCTGGCTGCCTTGACCTTTCCACTGCTATGAGCTGCACCTTGAACTGTGAGTTAAAATGTAAACTTTCTCCCTTCAGCTTGCTTTTTTTGGGGTACTTTAGCATGGTGATACAGAATTTACCACCCTTTAGTTTTTACTTTAATTCATAATACACCTTAAGTGTCTGTCCCACATAACCTGAACCTATATCTGATATATCTGTATCTCCGCTAAATCTATATAAAATGATTGGTATCCCAAGCAAGGCTATAAAACAAAACCCAAACTTATACCTTCCATGTTGGGGGACTCCAAAACTTTTCCAGTGGTTATTGAAATACAGTGACATTTCAACTAAAAAAATATCAATTAACAAACCCCTTCCACTTAATGTCTTAAGAATCTGGGGCTCCGAGCTATTAACCCCTCCTGACTGTCAGAGGGGGCAGCTACACATTAGGGTGTAGGTGACCCTGCAGTGTGTGTTCCTGCCCAAAAGGGAACACTGCAGGGCCGTGGGTATGTCTGCACAAGCTGAAACTAACTCTTCTAAACAAGACCCACTGCATACCACTGGGAAGATCAGCGACTACACAAAGCTTTGGGGATAAGCCCATGACCTAAACTTTCTGCACCCAAGATCTGAAACACTTTATGCTCAGTTGGGAATGTTCACTGTGTCAGGTCTCTTGCTGTAGGCAGGTTTCTTGCTGTAGAGAGGTCACAGGGGTCTGTCCTCTTGGACACAGAGGCCAAATCTGTTAGATTCTCTCACGTCACCACTGGCTAGTGACTGGCCTTTGAGCCCCCAAAACAAACTAGTCCATTACTAACCGCAGACTCCATTGCTATGGCACATCGCAGACCTGGCGCTGTCTAAGAGGCACACACACTGTCCTCGTCCCTGCTCTGCTCACACCAACCTTTTGTTCTTTATACTGCTCATATTCTTTTGTGTATCTTTTCAAGAGTTCAGCCTTCAGTTCTTCCGCTTTAGGGAAAGCAATGTTCTTTAATTTCTGAAATACAAAACCGAACCTAAGAATCAGAATGTTCCAATGTCAGCTAAGGAAGAGAGAAAAAAGGTGAGGTGACAGGCAGCTCAGCCTCCATATGGGTTCCCGAGTAAGGGGAACAGAGACTGCCTCTGTCGTGAACTCGGTTGACTGCTCTTTGATTACTCTCCCGACCTACACCCCCAGTGAGGCAGCCTTCCCAGGCCACAGAGGAAGAGGATCCAGGCAGTCCTGGTGAGACTTAATAAGCTATGGGCAGATGGCAGAGGAGGAGAACTTCCCCTTCCAGTAGACTAGGGGAAGGGAATAGGGGAGAAGAGGAAGGGAGGGTAAGACTGGGAGGAGTTGAGGGAGGGGGCTTCACTCGGGATACATAATGAATAAATTGTGTAAAAAAAAAATAAAATAAAAAGAGTGGCAGCAGCCAGGCGCCATGGCTTATGCCTGTAATGCCAGCATCTTAGGAGGCAGAGGGAGGCAGATCTCCGGGTTCAAGGCCAGCCTGGTCTACAAAGCGAGTCCAGGACAGCCACAGCTACACAGAGAAACTGTCTTGGGGAAAAAAAAAATAGTGACGGCAGTGTCTTACACAGGACTTGAACTCCTCCACCCTGCCACCCCACTACTCTGTCCCATGCTGCAGAGGCAGCCCAGTTCTTTCTGGCTCTGGTGGGCAGACAATGCTCTGAGGCTGCATGTCAGTCACCCTGTGCTGCGCTGGAGCCTAGAGATGGACACCAGTGAAAACAAGGACCCACCTTGACCGCATCTTTCTTCTCAGTAACGATAACTGATTTGTTGTAGTCTCGGTGTTTTGGAAGTTTTTCAATGAACAGCCTGAGGAAACAGACCAGAATGACTAGGATACACAGAAAATGTCGCATGTCTCTGAGATGGGTGCTGGGGAGTGAGGCCAGGCGCAGCACACGGGCCCTGTTCCCGGACAGAGGTCCCGCTCTCCTCTCCCCACGCAGGGAGATTCCTATAAGGACAGCGGCAGGTGGATGACGTGACTGAGCAGGTGAAGGTGCCTGCAGCCAAGGCTGGGAGCCAGAGTTTAACCTCTACACTCACACGCTGGAACAGGACAACGGATTCATCCCAGTGGTTTACCAACCTCCATGGCGCCACACCGCAGGCGCTCCCACCCCCGCCCAAAATAAATGAAAATTTAAACTATTGGCCAAGAAGGATGGAGCATCCACTGATGCCCATAATTCCAGCTCTGAAGAGACAAAGTTAGTTTTAAACTAGACTGTAAGAATGTTTCAAAACCGAGAAGAAAAGCTCCCAAATCGCAAGCCAAATGTAAAGAAAGCCTGTCCGATGCCTGGATTGTAATTCCAAAGAAAAAGGTCTTTCCCTTGTGGTGTGACAGAAGGGCCTCTGTCATAAAACCTCCTTCATTCTGTGATGGCTAATCTTGGTCATCTACCTGGCACCCCTGGGAAGAGGGAAGCTCAGCTGAGGAACTGCCCCTGGGCCTACATGCACCATGATGATGCTAATTGATGGAGGAGGCATAGTCCACCGCATGCATGCTTTCCCCAGGCAGGCGGGCCCAGGCTGGATAGAGGAGGCAGCAAGGCTGGCCAGGAAGCAGCACTTCTCTGTGCCTTCCCCCCACATCCCTGCCTCAGCCTCCCATACGCTAGTTAAGTCCTTTTTTCCCAATCCCTTTTGGTCAGAGAAACCGAGATGCTGACCAGAACTGAGG
The DNA here is from genome assembly GCA_010120015.1 of Rhombomys opimus. Classification (NCBI taxonomy): domain Eukaryota; kingdom Metazoa; phylum Chordata; class Mammalia; order Rodentia; family Muridae; genus Rhombomys; species Rhombomys opimus. Next base: position 1,367,809 of record REGO01000075.1, on the reverse strand, counting down.
CAAAGGGAAAACCATGTCTATTATTGCTCCTGCGACCTTATCCTCTACAAGTTTCTCCTGGGACTCATAATCCTCCAGAGAAGAATGTTTTGCACCAAATCAAGTATGGGAACATTTCCAGGCATGTGCAGCCTGTGGCCCACAGGCAGATACAACTAAGGGTAACTGTGAAGGCAGCTCAACACGAAACCATAAACTTATTTCACAATAAAGTGCACAAGCCAACAGCGACAAGAGAGCCCTGTGGGTACAGTCCCATGCTGCGCAGCCTGCAGAGCCTAGCCCAGTCCCCCAGAGAAGGAAGTGACTCTCGAAAGCGGTCCTCCGGCCTCCGCACATGCACACGGCAAGCTAGCCACACCTCCCTGTGGTGCTCCCATTGAATAGTAATAGTAGTAGTAATAATAATAATAAATTAAAAGACCGTGCCCCAGCCACCCTGTGCCATGTACTCATATAGTTATGGTCAGTAGCAGGCACAGGAACAAAAGGTGGGGACGAGAATCATCGTGTCGATCCAACACCAGGCTGGAAACTTCCTAGGGGTAACACAGCACAGCAGTGGCCCAGATGGATGCATTTGTCTGGGGTTACATCCGGTTGCAGACTAGAGAAAGCAAACACATCCAAACAAAGACACATCGGCAAACACACAAAACCCATCCAACAGACTAGAGAAAGCAAACACATCTAAACAAAGACACACCAGCAAACACACAAAACCCACCGACAGAACAACAGAAAAGGAGGAAAGGGACAAGCAGAAAGCACACAGAAGCACGGCGCTCGGCTTCATCTCTGATGAAGGCAACAGGAAAGGTGAGATAGCAGTTTTACCATCAGATTGGCAAAGGCCTCAAGGTAGGTTGTGCGCAGGCGTGGGAAAATGTGTGTTCTCATGTGTTAGCAAGACAGTAAACAATTCTAACTTTTTTCTTATTGCAAAGAAGAGATGGGAGACAATTATTCAAAACTTAATATATCCACAAAACTCCCAGTTTGGTCTCAAGGAATTTATCACAGAGATCAACATAACAACATATATGCATGCACCAAGATTATACATACAAGGAGATTCAATACAGAATTACAAAAGCAGGGGAAACAACAATGTCCATCAAGGCACGATAGCTGAATAAATCATTACATATCCAAATGTAAAATAATGTTACCAATCACTCATTCATTCAAAAACTATTTACTGGGCATCTCTATAAAGCGCCATGCTCGGCTCTGAAGGCTAGGGAAATATTGTAAATATTCCCTCATTTATGGGGCACCCATTACAATGGAGAACAGACATTTTAAAAAGTATGCCAAATATCCCAGAAGCAGAAAGACACACATGGTATATACCCACTTATAAGTGAATATTAGACATATAACATAGGATAATCATACTAAAATCAGTACAACTAAAGAAGCTAAGCAAGAAGGAGGACCCTGGGTAAGATGATCAATCCTCATTCAGAAAGGCAAATGAGATAGACCTCAGAAGATGGAGAAAACAGGGAAGAAGACAGGAGCATACTGCAGAGGGCCTCTGAAAGACTCTACCCAGCAGGGTATCAAAGCAGATGCTCAGACTCATTGCCAAACTTTGGGTAGAGTACAGGAAATCTTATGTAATAAGGGGGAGATTGAAAGACCTGGAGGAGACTGGAGCCACAGGAGAGCAACAGAACCAAGAAATCTGGGCCCAGGGGTCTTTTCTGAGACTGATACTCCAACCAAGGACCATTCATTGAGATAACCTAGAACCCCTGCACAGATGTAGCCCATGGCAGCTCAGTGTCTAAGAGGATTCTCCAGTAATGGGACACGAACTGTCTCTGACATGAACTCAGTGGCTGGCTCTTTGATCACCTCTCCCTGGGGGGGAGGGGGGAGCATCCTTACCAGGCCATAGCGGAAGACAATGCAGGCAGTCCTGATGAGACCTGATAGGCTAGGGACAGAGGGAAGGGGAGGAGGAGCTCCCCTATCAGTGGACTGGGGGAGTGGGAAGGTAGGAGAAGAGGGAGGGAGAGTAGGATTGGGAGGGAACAAGGGAGAGGGCTACAGCTGGGATACAAAGTGAATAAACTGTAATAAAAAATTTTTAAAGTATGCCAAAAAACAAAACAAAACAAAACAAAAAATAGTACTTTTATGGCTGGAGAGATGGCTGAAAGGTTAAGAGCACCGGCAGGTCTTCCGAGGACTGAACTCAATTCCTAGCACTCACATGGAAGTTCACAGCAATCTGTAACTCCAGGCCCATGGGATCCGACACCCTCTTCTGGCTTCCTCGGATGCCAGGCATATATGTGGTACATAGACATACATGCAGATAAAACACCTTACACACATAACAAATACATAAACTAAATTAAGAAGAAAAGGAGTCAGTGGAAGGAAGCTCATTATTAATGGGCAGGGGGACAGGTGGTGACTAGAGCATGGGGTTTGAGGTGGGGTAAAGGGAAGCACAAGAGATGACGTCTGAGTGGGGACTGGAAGAGAGTTGGCTATGAAGAGGTCCAGGAGATGTTCGGGTGGATGGAGAAGGCTCCATGTGTTCCCACGTGGAAATACAGTATCACTAAGAGAACAGGCTCAGAACAGAAAACAGACTGCAGCTGATTCGTGCGTTAAGGCCAAAGGTGCATGGGTGTGTGTAAAAGCTACCTTGTAGGAGCATGTCCCCAGGTGGGACTTCACTATTATTCCTGTGTGTGCATGGGGGGGGGGGGTGCCCGAGCACACATGTGGAGGTCAGATGACAGCCTGCAGAGGCGGTTCTCTCCTTCTACTTCCAGGGTTCGAAACCAGACTGGCATGTTGAGTGCTTTGCCACTGAGACACTCACCAACCCGCCGCTAAAAAAAATTTAACTTGAATTCCTCCCTTCTAATGTTTGAGGAAAAATTATCGTGAAAAGTATTTTTGTAGGAAAATAATTCATTCAAAAAGTCGAGCAGTCAGTCAATAAAGGGCGTGTTCAGGACCCTCACCTCATGTGTTCCAGTTTCTGCAGCTAGAGTAAGGCTGAGCGCAGGGGACCTCCTTTGGCCTATAAACCCTAATCCCAGGAAATGCCTTCAGCACAGGCGATGGTTCGTTTGCAGAAAGAGGACTTGTGCTAAGCTCACACAGGGCAGCCGACCCGTTCTGCTTGAGTATTCTAAGTCCCCTCTGTGCAGCCTTCTGATGCCCATAAAAAGCTGTGAAAGAACCCACGGCCTGGCTTATTGTCTGTGCTCATCAGGAAAGTATGCACAGAAGCTCTTTCTTCTATACCGGCGTCTGCAAAAGGCAACACATTCCTTCAGCAGGGAAACTACTACCGAGGGGGTGGTATGCCTGAGATCACTAAGATACCTGGACGTCTCTGGGAGGAAGGACAGACATGCCTTTTAAATCCTAAACTAAAGCACCCATGAAAGGCCCAGAGCAAGGTTCTTAAGAGTGAGGGAGGCAGAAGGGTGGTGAGGTAGAGGTCTACCCCACCCCCCCAACTGTAGTAGTCGGCAGAATGAGCCATTGGTGTGAACTGGCAGGAACATTCCAAGTGAACAGCAGTCTGAAACTCACTGGGCTAATTCTCTGCAGCCACCCATTTGTCACTTCACAGCCTCGGAACCAGGAGAGCAGTGAAGGTAGCTGCATCTATCGCTTCAAGCCTAGTCAACGCAATGCAGTCTCAAATTAAGTCCCAAATCCAACAAATCAAGCAAATGCTACACAATCCCCCCAGCCCCCACCATAACTCTGCCTCAGGCCTAGCTCACCATGTACAGAGAGAGACAGACATCGCACTGCATTTCAGTCTCAGAACTAACACTGGTATTTGTCATTCAGGGTAACACCAGGTCACACAAAAAAGACAGAACCAGTTTCTTAATCATCCATTCATATTATTATAGTTGTTGGTGGTGGTGCTGGGGACCAGACCCAGGGTTTTCCACATTCTACACAAGTTTTGCATCACTGAGCTGCATATTAAAAGTCCTCAGGGACTCTAATAGCATTAATACATTTAATTCTATTTCTTAGGAGCTTATTATACTTAACACTTTCTATTGGACCACTATCCTCTTTTTGTTTTTTTTACAAGATCTTTTAAGAAAAAACAAAACAAAACAAAACAAAACAAAACAAAACAAAACAAAAAACATGCTCTAGAATTTCCCCTCCTAAAATACAGAGATGCACACTCACACTTATCTTTATTCAGTGACTTCCTCATTATTCTGTTTTGTATATTACCCAAGTTTCTATAAAGAGCTGTCTAAGCCATGTGTGGTGGTGAACACCTTTAATCCTAGCATTCAGGGGCAGGGGAATCTCTGAGTTTAAGGGCAGCCTGGTCTACACAGTGAGTTCCAGGAGAGGAAGGGCTGTAGGGAGACCCTGCCTCAAGGAACAAATCAAAAAACCAGGACAAAACAAAAAAATCAAAAATCAAAACACTCAAAAACCCAAAACAAACCTCCCCCTACCCCCACCATAAAAAAAAAAAATCCAACCTGTCTACACCAGGGTTTGGCAAAGTAAAACTAGTCGGCCAAATCCAGCTAGCCATCTTTTCTTGTAAACAAACAAAAACAACCTGGAAAAATCCAGACGCTGGGGTTTGCCAGAGCTAGTGGGGGGG
>REGO01000075.1:1349858-1361671 GCA_010120015.1 Rhombomys opimus | reverse complement strand
CGCTGCTGGCACCTAGTGGGGGGGTGCTGCTGGCACCTAGTGGGGGGGCGCTGCTGGCACCTAGTGGGCACAAGCCAGGGATGCTGCTGACCCCCTCCAACACTCAGGTCAGCCACAGAGCCAAGAAGCATTCCCTACTGTGCCAGACACCAGCTTAAGACTGACAGGAAACTCCGTGTGTCGCGACTGGTGTGCTGATAGAAACTCAGTGTGACAGGACTGGTGTGTGTGTCTGGGGGCACACAGGGGGACCTGCTAAGTCACTGTCTCTTTCGGGGAGAGGGATAGAGGGGGAGATTTACTGTATCTCCAGAGAATGGAAACCTGAAAGAGGAGCTGCGAAACCTCGGAGGCGCCGCCATAAACGAAACCCAAGCTCATCCCTAACCCTGAGTGTGCCCCTTTGCAGAGCACACCTGGACGGGGATGTGCCTACTCGGTGCACACCGCCCTGTGCAGATGGAGGAAGCCACGCCAGGGAAACCTCTCTTGAGCCCCTGAGTTCCTCTGAGTCAGTCAGATCTTTAGGTCCTACTGTACTAAACTTAAGCCTTCTTCCTCAACCACACAGCACTCACCACTGGGGCATTAGGAGTTGTTCCCTGGTGACAGCCTTGAAATCTTGTATTTATTCTGCCTACTCAGAAGAAGGAACAGCTCAGGAAAGGTCTGACTGTGATGGGTCCTCCGGTGACTATGTGGCTGCAGTGACAGCTATGGGAGGAGTTCCGGAATCTGGGCTCTCCCACACACCAGCAGTGGTCCTGAAACCGGCTGCCTAAGCACAGAAAGGGCAGGCAAAACACGCACCAATACAGATACACTTGCCAACTTTTTTGTTTAACAGCTGGGACCTGGTGGCACAGACTGCAAACTTATTTGACTCAGGGAATTGCTGAGTCAAATAACACCACCTTCGGTGCTTGTCCTTTGAATGGCAAGGACACTTCACGTGTGGAAGTTGCCTGGAGCCTGATTAACGGCTGACACTGTCAAGGTCCCTACTGTTGGCAACTGTGAGAGCCACAGGTGAGCACAAAATACAAGGGGTGCCAGTCACAGGAGTGGAAAGGAGAACTGTGGGGGTCTTACGTGATGTATTTGTTGTAGAGGATAAAGGCATGTTCAATGTTGCCTTCTTCAGAGTAAATGGATGCCATGCGGATGATCTCAACGCCAGAACGAAAGTATCGGCGAGGTGGAATGTCTTCATTTAATTCAACAGCGCTCCCGAGTTGGGACAGAATCCTCACCCGGTCTTGGGGTGGGAGGCTCACATCTCCATGGTCAGACATTGGACCAGTAAGGTCTGGGACAGAAAAGAGAAAACAGGTAACATCAAAGCCAAGGCTGTATCTTCCAGAGTGGTCTAGCACTGGATGAGTGTATCACAAATCTTTCAAGAAAGAGCTAGAAAGAGCCAGGCATGGCAGAGCACATCTTTAATACCAGCACTTGATGAACAGAGGCAGGTAGATCTCTGATTTCAGTCTAGTCTGCATATCGAGTTCCAGGACAGACAAGGCTACAGAGACAGACCCTGTCTCAAAACATTTAAAACGCAAAACAGACAAATAAAAAATGAGCAAATAAAATAGATGTAGTGGTTCTGATCAATAAATTATCCCTCCTATCCACAAGAACACCCAAATCTTGATTTGAGGACTGAAAGGTTTAAAAAACAAATCAGTCCTTGTCCCACAATTCGATGCTACAAAGAATGCGGGCCACTTCGGATCGGTACTATTGTGCCCTTAGTCACTCTCCATCAGTAGGAGGCCCACCGAGAGCACTATAGCTGCAAGAAAGCATCTTCTACTTGTTCAGTTTCTCTATCCAGACACCTACGTCTGTTTCCCCAGCAGCCTGAAGAGTGTTTTCAGTGAGCCCCCGTGAAGACAGCCGGTCATTTCACGCTGACCACTGCATTTTACCAGAGAAGAAGTGATTTTAGCAGGATACACTTCCTCAGTGTTCAAACAAGGTGTGTGTGTGTGTGTGTGTGTGTGTGTGTGTGTGTGTGTGTGTTGGGGGGGGTGCTTTCTAGGGTGAAGGATCCCAACTCTGCTCACTAAACCATCACATTTGTCATTTCCAGGGCCCGGAAGTCAGTGCTGGGAAGCATCAGTGTCTACTTGTCTCCACAAGCCAAGCAGGGCTTGAACAGCAAAGCGACAGGTGGGGTGGAGTTCCTACTCATTGGAACCCAAACTCGAGCGAGTTTACATTCTTCCTAGACTGTCGCTTCTGTTAGACCGCGGCTCCAATGACGCCATCATCCCACACAATCCGGAGTGGAATAGGGGTTGTCTGTGTCACTGGCTAACAGCACACCCCAGCCAGCCAATTTAAGGATACTCTCATCTTGGGTTGGAGCAGTCTTGTTTTTCCCATCTCTGTACCTTATTCCTCACTCAGAATTTCCATCTGCCAGGAAACAGCAAATCACACTCTCATTCGTCCAACCTTCGCTTTTCTGAGTTCTACTCACCCGTCCTCAGAAACCACTTTCTCTAGGCCAATTCTACTCCAGCTCTCAACCCTTGGGTGGCATTTCCTCCATGAAGCTTCCTCACTAAACCTCCGTCTTTTCTAGTTGTTCCTCACTAAACCTCCGTCTTTTCTAGTTGCTAGGAGTGTGGGGGCATTGCGTGTGTAAAACACACCCTCCTGTCAAACCTGCCCAAGTCCCTAACTGCTGAACTGGGCGGGGTCCAGCAGAGCTCACTGGAATGGGGCGCTGGGCATCTCGGCACCTCTCCGGAGAGGCGCTTGTGGGTACGGAAGCCGTCGAGTGGCCCGGGACAACACGGGGCTCAGTAACCCCACGGAGGAAAGGCAGTGTCCACAAAGGAGGGGGAAGGGCTATGGAAAGAGGGGCTCTGGAGGACTCGAAGGAAACTGCAGAAGCAAAGGGGCGGGTGCATCGGAGAGGGATCCAGCAGTAATTGCCTGCAGCGCCCTTCCAGAAGGCACTCAGTCAGGTTTCTCGAAAATGCAAGGACTACTGAGTCCGGGCCTGGCCAGTCGGGAGCCAGACCCGGGGACAGAGCCGTCCTGGAGCTCGCGCGCGGCGGGCCGGGACCGGGGACACGGGCCCCACAACGCGCAGCCTCTCCCCGCGGGGTCCCCCGGCGCCGGCATCCCCCGTCCCGCAGCATTCCCGGACCCTTCCCACCTTTCCTGAAGGATGACGATCGGCGCTTCCGGAAACGTCACCTCCGATGACACGCCCACTCGCGCCACCTCTTCAGCTGCGTTCCAAGGATTTCGGACCTGGTGCGGAGAACGGGTGGGTGGGGCTGGAGTCGTCCACCAATGAGAGCGAGTTCTGCAGCCGCCCTCTTGGTAAAGGAAAGTGAACCAGGAAGAAAAGGGGACCAAGTGAAGGAGGGACCTGAACTGCAGAACGGACCAGTACGTTTTAGAAATTATTACGAAGCAGGACTTTCCTGCCAGTGCATCGGAGTATAGCAATTTTACATTTCAAGGGGGATTGCTGTCTAGCTTGTCATTCACGGCTAGGTGACGTCACCTCTTCAAACAAAACTTCACTGACTACCTAAGTAGCCACCCAGCCACCCTGTCAGTGGGTCTTGCCTTTGTTTTCGTTTTTTAACTTACATTCATTTTTATCGTGTGCGTGAATCGTGTGTGAGGGTGGGGGAGCATGCCACGGACGGTGATTGTCAAAGGACAACTTGTGGGACAGTTTCTTTCCTACCATGTATATGGGTTCTGGATCAGACGAACTCGGATCATCAGCCCTGGCAAGTGTCTCCACCCCCTGACCCACCTTACCAGCTCCTGTTGGTCCTGTTTTCAATTTTCATAGTTCCCACTCTCGTCGCATTCTCCTAAAACTGATTTCTCAAAAGAAGGGACTTTTTTCTTTTTTTCTTACAGCTCTATCCCCAGTGCCTATAATGGCTTATGGTCCCAATCCCAGCACATATTCTTGGATGTGAAGCTGTTGCTGAGATAAAGGATCCCGGAGATGATGAGGTGGACTAACCAATTGTGAAAGTGGAGAGAGGCAGATCATTATGTTCTTGGAACCGACTTTTCCCTACCAGTCAACCAGAGCGAGGGGCAGAGGGCATTGGGATGAGGTGCCCTCCCTAACTTAGGAAGTATCTAAGATGCTAAGTGTGCAGGAGCACTTTAGGGACACTGCGGAAGAGAATCTCACTTCCTGCTGTGAAAGGCTGCCAGGTGTGAGATGAAGCAGAAGGAAATCACTAGGACGAGCTGCGAGCTTCCTGCACAAGCCTGTCTTCAACTTGGCTGAGGCGGGAGCGTGTTTGTGAGAAGTGCGGTGCATTCTAAAGACAAACTGTTCACAGCATTGACCTCTTTGCTGTGAGCCCACTGGGACTGAAAAAGACAAAAAGGGGAGCCATGAGCACTTGTGGAGAAAGATGTGTTTTTACTGGCTCAAACACAGGAAAAGGCACCGAAGCTTTACATTTGTGCACTATTATTACAGGCAAATTACGTACCCGATACTTAGCTCCAGCTATAGAGCGCACCTCAATTAATTGGCCCAAATCTCCGAGTCCAGGAGTCATAGCAACATTGAGAGGGGCTTGTAGTTTTCAACTCCATTTTCTTTGAAGACAGGTCTTTCCTGTCACCAAGAACGAAAAAGCCAGGGAAATAAGTCCTGACAATTCATTGGAAACATCATCAGTGTGTATTTGTCTTGTTAAAAATGAATGCTTAAGCCAGGCATGATGGTGAAAGCCGGAAAGACAGACATGGTAGTTCCTCTTTCCCCAGGTTCTTAGGCTCGGGAGATCATTTCCATGTTTCTTTTAAATGTTTACTGATAAATGTGCTTATCACTTGCATAAGATTTCCCCCATTCTAACCGATGACGTCAGCATATATCAACAAAGACCTTAGACTGATTGAATCTGACTCATGAACTGCTGACAACTTTCAAGGAGCAAACGAATGGGATTAAAAAGATCCTTTTCTGTCTTTAACTGGGTTCAGCAGTGGGGTGAAGTTCATGGCATAAACCTCTCAGGGCACGACCCATGTTAAAGACATAAGTGAACTCTGCCCGCTAGCAGCAAACTGCAGAGAGGCAGAAGCAGCCAACTGCAAGCTTTCCTTCTGTGTAAAAGTAACTTTAATTTGCCTGTTTCGGTTGTTGTCTGGGAGGCTTACTGCTAACCTACGCCTAGTCCTGGAAGCTTCTAGCCTCTGTAGAGTCTAACCTAGGCCTAGAACATTTTCAGTCTCTGAGACTTACTGCTGAATAAGATCACCCTTTTTTGTTCTTAATGAGTTCTTGGCTGGCTGGTCTTGAACTCAGATCTGCTTGCCGCTGCCTCCTGGATTAAAGGCGTGTTTGTATTCCAACCGGATCACACAGCCCTAGGTCTTGTCAGAACAGCATGTTCTGAATTGAAATACCTCTTCACTTCCTGGTTCAGTTAGTTCAGTTCTGCTGGTACTCTGCCTCCTTTCATTTCCTAGGCCATACCTGAAAAGATGCTCCCCCCACACTGTTGACAGTGTCTCAGTCGGAAGCCCACAGTGGGCTGGAACTCACCAGGTAGCTTGTGCAGGCATCAAACACACAGGCGATTTTCCTACATTAGCTCAGTGATAGGCTCACAGGTGTGAGCCAGCTGCTCAGCTACATGCTTCTTCTGTGGGTGTAGCCGGTGTGGCAGTTATAACTGGCTTACTTCAGCTTGCAAACTGCCAGTATAGAATCTTGACCCTCTAGCATTCTGTACCACCCTTGGGTACAGGATCAGGCAAAAACTGAAGAGTTAGAGAAAGAAGATATTAGTGAAGGCCAGGTAAAGTACCGGTCCAGAAAAAAAAATGCATTTGTGTGGATTTTTATGTTTTACCGTGTGAAATGAACCAATTCACCTTGCCTCCCTTTGTATTTTCAGAGCCGGCAATTAGATTGTTCTTTATGTAGCAAGGGAGTCCCGAAATGGCCATGAAATCTGCATACCAAAGAGGAAATCTAAACATGGTTTCTCATGTTATGTCTCCTGTTAGCGTGCATGCAGATGGTAAGTCACTTTTCATGGTTCACAAAGGCATTTATACACAGTTCATTTTTAGTGGCCTAAAAAATCAGCAAAAAGACACTGCCTTAACTGTATCCACTTAACTGTCTTAACCCACTTAATTTTTTGAGGTGCTAGATATTGAACCCAGGGCCTCATGCACACCAAGCTAGTGCTCTACCACTAAGCTGAATCTCAGTCCAACAAAATCTTTTTTTGTTGTCGTTTTTCTGAGACAGGGTTTTTCTGTGTATCTCTGGCTGTCTTGGAACTCATTCTGTAGAACAAGTTGGTCTCCATCTTAGAGATTCGCTAGCTTCGGCCTTTTGAGTACTGGATCTCAAATAGTGCCGGCCAAAATGCTGTAAGAGGAACGTCCTGCTTCATGAGAGCCTGGGTTGCCTTTATCTGTCACCTAGCTAGATGTGTTAGTCAGTTTTCATCACTGCGACAAACTAGCAGAGGGAGTAATGCGAAAGAGGAAAGTTAACTGTGGCTCACAGTGGCAGGCATTTCAGGGCATCACTGTCCGCATGGCTTTGGACCAGTGGTGAGACAGCAATCAGCAGGAGGAGTCTGGAGAGGAGACAGGAAGGGGCGGGACTAAGAGGCAAGCTTCGAAGCACACCCCTTTTGACACCCTGCCTTTAACAAGCTCCCACTTGCTAGTTCCTGTCACTGCCAAGTAGTGCCATCACATTGTGACCCCACCAAAGGGTCCATACTTGCTATTAAAAAAAAAATCTTATAGTTGGCTTTTAAAGACCAGGTTTCGACTTGTATTTTTCTACATGTATGCTTTCCTAGTCATGTTCTGTTACCCCTTCAGGCAAAGCAACATAGGCATACTGCATGCTTTCTCATGAGGCATACTGAGTGCTTTCTCATGAGAACTGTACTTTTGTTTTTTTAAGAGCAGCACAAACCAGCTTGGCCTGATGGACTTTATGGGAAACAAGAAAGAAAGGCACTTGAGAAATGCAGTAAGGTACACCATGCCTCAAGTTCAAGGTCAGGTGATTGCAGCCCAGCTTTTGGTGAATTCCCTTTGCTTTTAAGCCCTTGTCTAGTGCTTCTGCTGCAACTTTTGAGTGGCTCTCACTAGCTTCTGTTCAGTGATAAAGTGAGTCAGGGCTGAGTTGCTAATGATTGACTTGAGAAGTAAGCTGCTGTGTGGTAGGAAATCCATGGATTCGATCCTCTCTTGGGCTGCTAAGTTGTTAGGGTTGCCTGGGGATTTCTGCAGTATGAGCGAGTGAGTGATGTAAAGTTATACTCTTATAATATTAAGTAAGTAATATAAGTAATTAATAATATAAGTGAGTAAGTGACGTAAGATTCCCAGGGCCATGAGAGAAAGGAACATAAGACAGACTTCTAAAGATAAATACGGCATATATAGCCCTTTAAAAAGTCTTTATATTTCCAGGATTGTGTGTGGAAGATTTGAGAGTGAGGAATATGGCTTCAAATATGTGATGTTTTCAAGGTTTTGTTTTCTGTTTAGTTCAGTGTCCTATTTCATAAAAACCCTTTCCATGGTCCTCCTGTTTACTCTGTGAAATGTCTTGGGTTTGGGGCTCAAGGAGTTCACTGAGGCGGACTGTCCTTGATTTGTTAGAAGAGTCATTAATGCCACAGATAGGCAGACAGGCAGACACATGACAAAAGCTCTGAAGAGGGTTTAGGCCCACAGGCAGAGTTGGGGTGGTGGCTCTGGTTGGTTTCAGGGGAGAGGAGGGAGGCTGATGAAACAGGCTATGTCTAAAAGTAGGAGGTGCACGCACTGGAAAGAAGAGGACTGGCTGGGCTAGAAAGGGGATGGGGGACGGGGACTGTGTGAAAACGACCAAACACACTACAGACAAAAGAATTATCAGAGCATTAGAAAAACAAGTTCAAGGTAAATTTTGGCTGTATAGTAGGCTTGAGGTTAGCCTAGTTACATGAGACCCTGTCTGTAACAAAATAGAAGGAGAGCGAGAGAGCCGGAAGAAGATAGGCTAGGTTGCATTTCCTCTGCAGAGGTCACCATCTTCAGCATTACCGCAGACATGACGGTAAGTCCTGCACTCTATAACTGGTTTCACCGCATTTCAACGGAACTAAGCTGGGGACTAAATGTCTAACACAACGGCTTGTGGAACATTTTTATGGAAATTCCGTTTTTACACAATAATGTATTCAGTACCCATGTTCAGTTCCACTTAGGCAAGTCCCAGGACTGCCCTGGACCGCGGCTCCTGCAGTGATTTTTCTCTCCACAGTTCAATACTTGATGCTAGCTGCACTCTCTGCTCCATCGGAACCTATCAGTTTTAGTGCAGAAAGTGTTTATCAGTTTTCTGGAGGAGTCTTTGGATCTCAAGCACTGCACCACATCCCCTGCACATGTGGACACTCTAATGCTCCCTTTCTTATTTGTTTCCCCCTATTCACTTCTCTCGTTGGCGTGGCTAAGACTTTAGAAAGACTATTGCATGAGGGGAGAAAGTGGACACCCTTGGCTTGTCCCTGATTTTACATAACAGTTTGAGCTTTTTCTCATTTACTATAATATTGGCTATTGGCTTGTTGCATATAGACATTATTACATTGAGATATGTTCCTGAGGACCTGAGTTTAATTCCTAAAACCCACATCTTGTTTTTTAAGACCCAGTCATGGTGTTACACACTTCTGAGTTGCAGACTAGCCTGGGTATAGCGAAATCCTGTCTCAAAATCCTCTCATAATAAACAACCCTAAGTTGTCCAAATGCAGAGAATAAGTGACAGCTGAGCGCCCAGCCCTGTGAGAGAATCTATGTCAACGATGCACTCTTGGCACGCTGGCAAAGAGGTGATAAAAAGACAGAGCTGTGGGCGGGGAGGAGTGCTGTGGGATGCCGTCTCCTGGCCAGGACAAGGCTGCTGCTCTAATGAGCTCAGTGTGTGGCAGGGCTAGGCTAGATGTCCACAGACCCAGGGCCCCAGGGTCTTCGGCCCTCCGCACCTTCTCTTTGAGCTGAGAAGGCCAGGGCAGGACTCACTGTGTGTCAGGACATGCTGTGGGGAGAAGGGAGATCTAGGTTCAAGATGGCACACAAGGAGGTCTGTGGTTCAAGATTTTATACCTACTTTTATCATGTATGAGGTCTAGCCAAGTTCCCATGAAGGAACCAGGTGTATGGAGAGGGGGACGCGGGGAAGCTATTGATCAAAGAGCATTATGCTTGTCTCACTTTCTAGAACTGCAAAAGACTGAGTCCAGAGAATGAGACTGTGGGCACCAGGAGGAGGAAGGGCCCAGGGGGAACTCACCACCCGCAGGCATTGTGCCTCATTGCTGTAGACCTGTGAGTTCTCTGTGGCCATCCCATAATAGCTGCCAGGTGCTGACTGTGAACACTGGGTCACAGCACAGGCTCAAAGGCTTGCCCACAAGCTGGAATCACTGGGGAGCCCTTTTCCCCCTTGACTTCTACACAGTGATATATCTGTGTCCAAAGTTCTGACCTCATGGGTCTGAGTTCCCAGATGCACTCAGCTATATATGCTTAGACACAAATATACATTTACATACTTCGTAAATGTTTAAAATGAAGCTGGCAATATGCAGCTCAGCTGTAGACTCCTTGCCCAGCACTGTGAAGCCCTGGGTTCCATCCCCAGCTCAAACTACCAGGCTGCAGGCAAAGTTGCCAGTGTAACAGCAGAGAACCCCTGAGCCTGGAGGAGTGCCCATGGCTCAGACCTCACACTTGCCAAGTGCTGGAACCTTGTTCTCTTCCTGACTTACCATTTTTATTATGTTTCCCAAACTATTATAACCGTCTTTCACCTAGTTTAATTACTCAGTGTGTTTGGTATTTGAGACATGATCCTATACTGCCTAGGCTGGGCCTGAAGTTCTGGGCTCAAATCATCCTCCTGCCTCGGGATCTAATGCACTGAAGTCACAGGCATGTCAACCCACACTTGGTGGGTAAGGAGAGAAATTTTAAAATGAGATAAAATTGGGAAACAGATACACAGGCGCTGGCCCTGGTTTCCTCCCTAGGGAACAGCCAGAGATCACTTCCTCCCAAGGACCCTCGGGTCAAACCCTTCTTGTTCTCCACTTGGCCCTTCAGAGCCATGAGTCACAAGAAAATGCCTGTGCAGAGCCCTGTGTGTGCTTTGACCACAGAGGAGTTGCCACCCAGGCAGGGCTGGGAGCCGCAGCAGAGGATGAGGGCCAGAGACTAAACTGTGTTCACATTCTAAAGCTCAGGAGCATCGTCTCCCTGTCTGCTGAGGGCCGGGCTAGAGAGATCTCTCCGTGGAGTGAGGAGGGAGTCAGAAAGCCCATCTTCAACCCAGTGAGCACTGGACAGGTGGATGATGGGAACCATGAGGAAAGTTTGACTCTAGGTTCATCCTATATAATAATTTGTCTTTTGGAGATTGGCCTCATGTAGTCCAGGCAGGCCTTGAACTTGCTGTCATGAAAGATGACTTTGAACTCCTGATCCTTCTCTCTCTATCTCCCAAGTGGGAAATCCCATGCATGTACCTCCAGGCAGGGTTCTATTTGGTGGCTGCAGGTCCCACACTAGCCCAGGAGGGTCTTTTCCAGCTACTGCCATTCCACAGAGAAGGAAACAGATGCAGGAAGCTGGCTCCCTCAGCTACAAAGACTTAGGTGGAGCTACACCATTCCCTTGCCTGGCACAGTCCCATAAGATAAAGATGGGTTCTGAAGACAAAGATGGTGTACGTGTGGAGGTCAGAGGACAAACTTGGATGTTGCTTTTCAGGCATCTTCCAATTCTGAGACAAGATCTCTCAATGGCCAGAAGCTTTGCCACATGAGCCAGGCTTGGCGTGGTCCTGGAAGGGTCAGCAGGTGAACTCAGCAGCGTGGATAGACGTGTAGGCAATGGAATCAGGAAGCTGTATGTAGGCTGGGACCCTGAAAAGGCTTCCACACCCCAGCTGAAGACGGAGTCTTCAGGAGAAAGGCCTGCCTGAGAGAACGCCTGCATGGTGTGCTCAGGCTGCTTCCACATCCACGGGCTACCAGAGAAAAAGTTCAGTCACACTGTGAGATAAGCCCCTGTGCTTTCAGTCAGGGAGGCCCGAGGGCCCAGCACAATACACGCCATTATAATTTCTCCTGGTTACCCAGCAGAAGTAAATGATAAGACCCTACTGTTCAAACCACAGTTTGATCTTGGCACATAGAGAAATTAGCTGAAACCAAACGGTGAACTTTCATTCTGCTGCCTAGTTCTCTTTATGCAGGGTGGTGCTGGGAGAAAACAGTCATCAGTGTCTGGCCAGTAGTGGATTCTACACACTGTAACGCTGACCTGCTGGGGATGATATGCCCAAGGCTGTAATCATAATCTCATACAATGGAGCACAAAGGCCCAGGGGAGGAAAACACGCGATTGTCATTTTTCTAAATGGACATGTTGCCAAACTGCCTCCCAAATATTTATTTATGTTTATAGAGATCCTGTTATCAAAGACGCTTCTTTTGCATGGGGAATGGTTAATGCATAGACTCATTACTCATCAGAGGGTTGAGAACAAGTGTTGAGTGTTAGGTCCAGATTTATAAGACACACACACACACACACACACACACACACACAGAGAGAGAGAGAGAGAGAGAGAGAGAGAGAGAGAGAGAGAGAGAGAGAGAGAATGTACATTTATAATGAGAAATGAAAGTAGGAGGGAGGGG
Organism: Rhombomys opimus; assembly: GCA_010120015.1. Classification (NCBI taxonomy): domain Eukaryota; kingdom Metazoa; phylum Chordata; class Mammalia; order Rodentia; family Muridae; genus Rhombomys; species Rhombomys opimus. The sequence goes on along the minus strand of REGO01000075.1, from coordinate 1,349,912 downwards.
GATGTGTTGGGAATAGGGATTCCAAAAGGAGTTGGAGGAGGATGCAAGAGAGCA
>REGO01000075.1:1314541-1332652 GCA_010120015.1 Rhombomys opimus | reverse complement strand
CTTCTACACAAGTCTTTTCTGAGTCAGGAACCGGTGGTGACTTACCTGGCCTTGTTGCCGCCACACTGTCCCCAGGCTGAGTGGCTGATGACGATGTGCTGGGAGCTGGGTCCTCAGACCTTCCTCTAGGCCACACGCCAGTGCTGGCTTGAAAGGTGTGGTTCCTGCTGAAGAGGCCTCAGCCTTTGTAGGTGGCATGCTGAACTGGGGCCACCCTCCCCACTGCAATTTTCTTCCTCACCGTCCACTGGCCCAGGGTGAATGAGAGCCCCCTTTGGCAAACCTTTCTGAGGTTTTTGTAGAATGTTTTTTTCATGTCCTTCTAGAAGGCAGCACTCCATGCCACTTCCTTTTTCTTCTACAGAAGGAGAAAAGGACTTAAAATCTCGGAAGAAAAAGCCTAGCCAGCACAGGGATGACTGCACCTCAGCGTGGAGTCCATGCTCGCCCTCATAACCCTGGTGCCGCTGTTCCTCAGCCGCCACCCTTCCTCAGCTGCCACACGGCTGTCTTCAGTGTCTTCTCAGGCCCCACTTCACTCACGTGTGAGTGTGTGTGCATGTGCAGATGTGTGCAAGTGAGTGTGGAGGTCAGACAGAGGTTTTCTGTGTACACTTCCAGTGTGCTCCGCCTCGTGTTTTCTGAGAAAGGGTCTTCATTTGGAAACTCACACAGTTGTTCTGGCTGGCCAGTGAGCCCCAGTGGGCGACCTGAAGCTGCCTTCTGTTGATGCTGCAAGCATAACTCTGCATTATTTTTATTACCATTATTTTCACCAACACCAAAGTTCTTGGGCTAGAGCTCAGATCCTCATTCTTGCCTGGACTGAGGATCTCAAGTCTTCATTTTAATTTTTGCTATAATCTCAGATTCATTTTCACTCTTCCCTGTAACCTGTCAATTGCAGTTCCTTGCTGTAATCTTGGTGCACCTTCACTGTCTGTCCCTCTAACCTGTCATCTATAGTTCTGTCCCGTAGCTGTGCTGACATGTGTATCTGTATCCCAAGTAAGTCTGAAGGCCAAACCAGCTCCACAGTTAGACTTGCTGTTTTGGTCTCAGCTGAATTCCAATTGGAAATGAAGCCTCCAGTTTTGCCGCTGAAGATCACTTGACTTCAGTGACATTTGAAACACAGATGTCGTGTAATAAACTCCTTTCACTCAGTGCTTTAGAAATGTCTGAGTGAGAGCAGCTCGGCCCCTGCTGACCATTGACACCAGCACACGAACAGCCCAGTGGACAGACACACAGTGTGTGCAGGTGACTCACCAGAGCACTGCAGGGCCCTGGGATCAGCTCCATGAGCCGGAACTAACTGTACCCAACAAGGCCCACTGCAGGCCCCTGGGAAGATCAGTGACTGCACAAAGCTTCAGGGCCAAGCTTCTCGGCCTTCTTAATGCTGTCTCTTGCATACAGTTCCTCACGTTGTGGTGACCTCCGAACCATAAAATAACTTTGTTACTACTTCATGACTGTAATTTTGCTACTGAATGATAATATAGATATTTGGGGAGATGGAGGTTTGCCGAAGGGGCCGTGCCCCCCAGGCTGAGAAGAGCTGCCTTATGGACCAGCACCTGATCCGAAGGTCTCTCCCCCGTGATCGGAAGCATCTTATGTTCACTGTGGTCAGGTTTCTTGCTGTGGAGATGGCAGAAAGGTCACAGATGTCTGTCCGCAGGTCACCCTCTTGAATCCTCCATAACACCATTGGAAATGGCCTTTATGCTCCCAGTATGAACGAGGCGGTTAAAATCACAGGCTCCATTGGCTGCAGCACAGCACAGTCCAAAGGCACCAGCTGAGGAGCTGACACACAGTCCTTGTCTCTGGGATCCTCACACTGACCTTCACCACCAGCTGCTGTTTTTACTCCCTGGTGTACCTCTGTAGGAGGCGGCCCTTTGGGTTCTCAGTCCTGGAAAAAAATGACATTGACAGTCTGAGACACAAGCAGAAATGAAGAGTTAGAAGAGTCTGTCAGAAAAGAGAAGACAGGCTGGGAGAGGCAGCAGTGTTTCACTCATGACTTAACCCCAGACCTGCCATGGTGATCCTCTCTGCTGCTCTCCTCCTGCCCAGTGCTCAGGGCCTGAGCAGACCAGGTTCTGACCTGACAGAAGACAGGTCTGTGCTGCTCTGGAGCTTTACGGCAGCCACAGAGACAGAGATGACCCACCTTCTTCCGTTGTCCCTGTGCCAACAGAGCATCTGTATGTGCTGTTTTTATTCAGTTTCCCCAGAAAGCATCTAACAGGAGAGACCGGATGGAGCACACACCAACACGGACACTTACCTGCCAACTCTTGCCTAACAGCTGGGCCGCGTGAGCACAGGCTCAAGAACTAAGTCTCCTACTCCTGAAATTTCTGGGTCATGACACACCAACTTTGGCCCGTGTGTCTTTTGCTAGCACAGACAAGCATGTGTGTGAGCCGCCAGAAACATGGTTGGTATGACACTGTCAAGTTCCGTTCTGTCAGCAAAGGTGAGAAGCCTGAACAGGAGGCAGGATGAGCAAGGGTCAGACACGGAAAAGGAGATGGAAACTGCAAGTTCTCATGTTAGGAATTCCTGGTATGGACGAAAGCCGCCTGTGGATGCCTGCTTTTGTAAAGTGTTGATGCCATCCATATCTAGGACATTATTTCCCAGGCCAAAGTAGGAGGGACAGGAAAGGCTTGATGTTGACATTTTAGCCAAGATTGCTTACAATCCTAAGTCACTCTGGTGGTGGGAGACTGGTGTCTTGTTTTTTTTTTTTTTTTTTTTTTTTTTTTTTTTTTTTTTTTTTTTTTTTTAAGCTTTTAAAAGATTTTTTTTTTTAATATGTGCATTACAGGAAGCAAATCACAAGAATCTAAGAGCCCAGTCCCTCAGTCACAAGCAGCTCAGGTCGGTGTGCCCTTCTAGACCCTGCAGGCGCACACACACTTAGGTAACAGATTACGCAGGAAGTACCATGCTTTCCTCCACTCTGTGAGCGTTCGCCAACTAAAAACCGCACGCTACGTGAGCATTTTGATGGCCAAGAATACACCATGCCATCTCAGTCTGTCAGCCAAAAGTATAATCCTGGCTTCCTTGGCTACAGAAAATTCATAGGTGACAAAAATGGCAGCAGGCCTTTAGACAGATGTACTGGCTAAGTTACCATTAAATTCTGCATTCCCTCAGTGCTCAGCTTACGAGGAAACACAAAGCAACGGACCACACTAAGTTCAGCATTCCTAAGTTCATCAGATCCATATACTAACATACGAGGAAGAAGGGGCGTCCCTGCTCAGTACATGTATTCCTATGACGGGCTCTCGGGAGGCCAATCTCAACACGGCACTGCAGCTCTCCCCGTGAGCCTCCTCTGCCTCTCCAGTCAGTGTAGCAACATGAATAACTCACACTGTCCAGACAGTCTACCATATTCGGTAGCTATACTTTTAAACATGTGCTCTCCTTCAGGACACTTACAAAGTTCAGATGTGGAATAAACTCCATGCACAAAAACCACAAGTGTTTTTACCAGAAATGCACATGTGGACCCCTAGGTTCAGCTGCAAACCGTCTGGATGTGCTGAGAAGATGAACAAAGGCCACGGCCAGAAGACAGCCTGCCCAAAAGGCTGGCAGGGTACTTAGAGTGATTGTTCTGCTACTTCTGACATCCTTTGGGCACTGGGACTGACCCTCTAACCTCTGACAGCTTTAGCTGAAACCTGAGCCAACAGGAGCAGTGCCTTTTCCGAGCACTGTTTCCCCTAGCCCCTCCCCCCGCTTGGTAACAGCGTCTCCTCAAAGACTAAGTTCAACAATTCCATTTCCCAGTGTAACCATTCCTCTGAAATAACAGAACTGCTTAAGTGACGTTGGCCTCCATTTCACCATGTTGTGCGCTTTGTACATTTATGAGGGAGTGTAGGCATGGGAGCTCAGGATGCCACTGCACTTGTGTGGAGGCTAAAAGGTCTGTGAATCAGTTTCTCCTGTCATGCGGATCCTGGAGCACAAACCCAGACCACCGGCTTGGTGGCGCGCGCCTTTACCTGCTGAGCCACCCCACCAGTCTGTTCTGCACATTTTCTCACTGTCTTGAGACAAAGCCTATGTAGCCCTGGCTGGCCTGGAACTCAGATCCACCTTCCTCGGCCTATAAGAGACTGCTGTCCTGACGACCACCAATGGAGATTCGGTCGTTCTGAGACAGAAGAGACAGTAACGTCAAAACTAGTCTCCTGGCATTCCATTAGTGTAGTGTGTGTGTGTGAGGCGGGGGAGGGAGCTCTCCTTTAGGAAATGAGAGCAAATAAGACACCCACATGTGGTGACAAGTGGTGACTGGGTCAGTAAATTTAGAACAAGCACAGCCCGGGACACTCTCGCTATGAAGTGGCAGAGCAGGGGCTAGGGGCGTCTGTGCCCCTCAAGGACAATGTAGAGGAGCTCTCGGGAGCATTTAAGGAACAGACTTCACAAGCAGCCTATTTGTTGAAATTAGCACTAGAAGACTTATAGCAGTGAGTGGTTGTGCACACACACCAGAGGGTTGTGCATGAACATAGACCCAGCAGTCATCACAAAGGCTCCTCCTGATGCCACCAAGACAACGAGAGACACCTCAGCATGGCGGGGACACACCTCTTGTCTTCCACGATACAGTCTGCCGGAAGCAGAAGGCTTTGTGGTGGGCTGTGCTCTTTAGTCTGGTCAGTAACATGCTGAAGTCTGCAGGCACACTTGGGGGACAATGAGGAAGGGAAACTCGGGTCCCTTGTTTCAGCATGTCTGGGACTAGGTCTGAGAAGCAGCAGAAGGAAATAAACCTTTGAGAGCTGGGAGCTCCGTGAGCTGGAGCACTGCACAAGCCTGTCAGGAACTTTGCTGGGAGGTTGAGGTGTCCTTGAGAAGTGTGATGCTCTCTAAAGGCAAACTGGTCACAGTAGCGATCAGTTTGCTCTGATCCACTGGCAACACAGAATGTGATAGGACCACCTGGAGGAAGATGTGAGCTTAAATGTGTGGTTTAAGCACAGAAAAGGGCACCAGGGCTTTTACGCTTGCCGCATGCGATTGCATGCAGATCACCTTTTCAGCTGCAGTGGAGTTGGCTCACTTGGAGTGCCAGCTGTGAAAGACCCGCAGGACCTGCACTGTTCTGGTGGTCTGAGCGCCAGGGTTCCGTAAGGCCACTGCCTGTCACCAGACAAACAAGTAGGTAGGAAAGCAGGTGCTTTGCTTCTCTTGGAATTTATGTTAATTGATATTAATGAATGCATTGCTAAAATAAGGTCACTGCGGCCTTGGAGATAACAGGCATTTAATCCTGAAGTTCGGTGGTTGAGGCAGGAGGGTAGTCACAGTCCGAATTACACGGTGACGTACTTGAAAACAATTTTAACTAAAAAAAAAAAAACAGGATTAAATCTATGTCTCTTTTACTCAAATTTACAATGACTTTTATACGAAGAAAAGATTCCTTTACATCACGACAGAGCTTGCTTTATAGGCCAGGCTTGCTAGGACCTCCAAATACAGCAGAGGTTAGCCATACACCCCTGCCTCAGCCCAAGTGCTGAGGTGACACACCTGAGCAAGCGGTCCTGGCACTGTTTCTAGGGAGTTTGGAAGATCACAGCAGGGAGCACAGTTGCTCTTGCGCCATAGACATGACACACACAGGCCCATTGCTCTCTCCTGAAGGCCCCGTTCTAACTGTAAACCCCAGGTCCAGGAGGGTTGCACACTGAGCCCTGAGGACACAGCTGCCTCTCCAGCCAGGTCCGCCAAGGCCACGCTGCTCATGGAGGGCTGGCAGATGAGGAGACAGTTCCCTCACCCCGACACAGACGCCACGTGGAGGGTGGCGGAGCAGCGCCTCGGCTCTGAGTGCGCCTGTCCACACCCCCAGCTCTCTCTGCTTCTGTGGAAACGCATGAGGAAGTCCCTGGCATCCTTCCCTATATTGTGCTCCTAAAGACTCTGTCAGAAAGCCCAGAGCCCAGTCTGTTCGTTATTCCACAGTGGAAGGCAAAGATTCTTTCTGGGAGAGGAAATGCCCTATCCAAAGGGACAATCCGATATTAGAACCAGCAATGAAGTTAGGGCACCAAATTCTTGCTTAGTACTCTCTCTGTGACTCTACATTGTCTGGAATTTTCAAAATGTAGGGGAAAATGGAGTGAAAACAAATGTTAAAGTTTCTTTACCAGACATAATATCAACAGGGTAACAAAAATCAGATGAAGAAATGAGAACACAGTAGGGTTTTAGAAGCAAAAATCCCACATGTCCAGGATCAGAGGTGCTGGCACTGAGGGAGATTGGGTTTGTCAGCATCTTAAGGGCCCCAAGACAATTCGGGGCTGACTGGGCCAGAAAGTGACACCATAAAGCTACACTGTATCCAGGACACTGTATCCAGGCTAGCCCAGGACTTCCTAAAAAAAAAAATCCCAACTAAATGAGAGCAGCAGAAATGAGTTTGTTGTGTTCGGATCTTTTCCTTCTAGCTCTATAATTCCTTACTGTAGAGTGGTGTCTTTGAAGAAAATGACTGTGAAGATGAGAAAGCGGCTTAGCTTGAAGGATGCTCCTGAAGGGACTCAGGTTCAGCCTTGATTGCTACAATCCCTGTGTTCTCCCAAGGTCGAAGCAAAATGAAGGACCTAGCACCATCTCTCAGCCCTGTAGTATGTTAAGACATATTGTTAGGAGACAGGAGAAGAACCCGCAAACCCACCAAGCAGCCAGAAAAAAACTGAAGACTAAAAAGCCACATTTACTAAAAGCTACACAGCCCTTGGTAACCCATATGCTCCATATGAGCAGAAAGAATTCTAGTCTTTCCCAGAAATAATTTTGACTTGTGGCCAGAGCTGGTTTGTAACTCAGGATTCATCCTAGAGTTTCAGTGAACTAGCACCAATCTGCAGCCACTTGGGAGCTGGGATTTCTCCCAGGAGCCCTACACTGTGCGAAGAATTGTCACTGCAATATATTCATAGCATGCTCGTCTTCGTAACTGACACATGTCATCAGCGTTCTCTCAGCAGAGGAAAAGCAAGCACCACGGGTGTCTTTCCTCATAGGCTGGTCCTCCTAGCCCCGGCCTCACTTTATTATATTCACCGAATCCCGCTCTGTTTGCCCTGAGCACTTTCCACTGAGGTTTCTGTTTTTTGCTTTGTTTTGGTTTTGGAGACAGGGTTTCTCTGTGCAGCCTGGAATTCAGAGAGCTCTGCCTGCCCCTGCCTTTTGAGTGCCGGGATTAAAGGTGTGCACCGTCACAGCCGGCTTCTGAGTCTCTTTTTTAACAAAGTTTTTTGCCTTCCTTCATGGCCCTTTCTGTCTGTAAATGGCCCCAAACTTGCTTCTTCCAGAGCATCAGCCTGTAGTTGGTGTTTGCTACTTTGTAGGGTCTTCTTTTTCTTATCCCTTATCCCTCTCATTTCACCCCCTAACTCTAGACAGGAGAGAGGAAATAGGAAAGTCCCTGAACCTAGTTTCTTTCCTTTTGCTTTTTCTTTGACCACAGCTACTAAGAAACGACAACCAACCTTCCTAAATGACCAACAACCACCAACCCCTCCTCTCAGGGTTATGTCCGCTATGAAAATTCCCAGAATTCCTAAGTCACACATCCGCAGAAACTACCTTGAGCTGTCAGAGCATGCCTGTGCTAGAACACGAGGCAAATCATAGCAGCTGCAGTCCAAAGCAGGCCCATACTCCTACACCTGGGATTAAAACAGAAACACTTATTATATTTGTGGGGTTTTTTCCAATTTTTATATATTTTTTATTTTTTACAATGTATTCATCTATTATTCATAGAATTATTCATATTTTAAAGAAAAAAAATTATTGTCACTACATCAGTCTCCTTATCTGTGCTCCTCCCTCCTCTCTCTTCCAAATTCAGGGTCTGCCAAATAAAGCAAACATGAAAGTTTCCTTCTCTTCCTGCCACTGTCAGGACTGTAACAGGAATGGAGTAGAAGGAACTGGATAACAGGATGGAATATGGTTTGTTAGGTTCAGAATCAAAAATCATGCGTGTCCAGAAACACAGACGCTGAACACTGAAGCAAACGTGGATAGTCAGCTCCAAGGGGAAACCCAAGACTATCTGCTGAGTAAAGACAAAGAATGAGTCCTTGTAGCAGGTGAAAGCCAAAGGAATCCCAAGTGCCATGTATGAAAAGGGCCTGAGTTCCAGCCTGCAAGAAGGCTACAGCAGCCACACGTGGCTGTGACCTGGCAGCTAAAAACACACAACCCAGACATGACAGTTCCTTTCCCCAAGACTCATAGTTCAGGAAGAGAGTCACATGCTTGTTACAGGTGGTCACTGCTGAAGTCATTTATCACCGACCCATATCCTCACATTAAACGGACAGCCCCAGTGTACAGTATGGGGGCAGGCAATGCCCTTGGCTGGGAGGGAGTAGGACTCCAAGCTCAGCGAAAGCAGTCATTCTGAAGGCTTGTCATCCAATTTGTCAGTCGACAGCAGCTCTCATGAACCAAAGCTCCTTTTGTGGCCTGAGAAGCAGCTGAGCAGTTAAGAGCACAGACTGCTTCTCCAGGCCACCCCCGTTCCTTTCCCATCCACCACAGAGCAGTGCACGTCCACGGTAACTGCAGTTCCAAGGATCCACTGCCCCTTCTCACCTCTTCAGATACCGGGCACCCACACGGTGCAGACCCGTATGTGTGCGAAAACAACTCTTAACATGAAGAGAGGAGAGAGGAGGGTGGGGCGCTCCTTTGGAAGCTCCACTGGAGAGGAGAGTGAGATTCCAGAGTGTAGCTGTGTGGGGTCCTCGCGTCCTGGCTGGAGATCTCTTACTCCTCCTTGGGCTCTCCCTCAGAGCTGGGCCGGGCCAGGTCATCTGTTATCATTCTAATTTTCTGCTCACCTATGGGAACTGTTCCACAGATAAGTCTTGATTGTATATATATGGAAGAGCTGTCATTACAGAGACAGGTTTCTATGTAGACCAGGCTGGCTTTGAACTCACTGAGATCTATCACCTGGTCCTGTCTTTTAGGTGCTGGGATTAAAAGCACATGACAGCACATCCTCCTCTAGGCAATGTTTCTGTAACTCACAGTGATCTCTGTTTCCCCTGCATTCTCATGGACATCAGGAGAATGCACAGCTGCCTGGGTCAGGGCGGGTGGTACAGTAAGACTGAACTTAGTGCGGTGTGACAGTCAGCTTTCTGGCATGAGAAACACCGGAGAGAGCTAACTTAGAACATGGAAGGTTTATTTTGCCAACCAATGGCTGGCCCAGTTTGAGACCCCAGCCATGAGAGGGAGCCCACCCCTGACACTATTAATGATATTCTGTTATACTTGCAGACAAGAGCCTAGCATAACTAACTTCAGAGAGGCGTCACCCAGAACCTGATGGAAACTGATGCAGAGACCCACAGCCAAACATTAAGTGGAGCTTGGGGGATTCTGTGGAAGAGGGGGAGAAAGGATTGGAGGAACCAGAGGGGTCAAGGACACAAGAAGACCTACAGAATCAACCAACCTGGACCCATAGGGGCTCGTAGAGCTCAACTGCCAACAAGAGAGCATGCATGAGATGGGCCTAGGCCCCTACACATACGTGACAGTTGTGCAGCTGAGTCTTTTTTTAAGTTTTGATATATATTTTTGTTTTGATATATTTTAATTAAGTTATTAATTCACTTTTCATCCAGATTGAAGCTTCCCCTCCTTCTGCTCCTGCCAGTCCCTGCCTGTCTCCTCCACCCTCCCCACTTCCTCCCTTTCTCTTCAGAAAATGGGATGCCTCCCATAGATATCAACCAGTCTTGGCATATCAGTTGCAGTAAGATTAGGTACATCTTCTTCTGTTGAGGTCAGACAAGGCAGCCCAGTTAGGAGAAACGGATTCAAAGGAAGGCAATGTAGTCAGAGAGAGCCCTGCTCTGTGTTTTGGAGTTCCACAGGAATGATGTACACTCTCTCTTTTGGAGGTCCATGGGAATGATGTACACTCTCTCTTTTGAAGTCCCACAGGAATGGTGTACACTCTCTCTTTTGGAGTCCCACAGGAATGATGTACAATGTATTATGATGTACAGTGTGACTGCTGTGGAGACAGAAGAACCGAGTCCTGGCCACCCCTCCTGAAGGCAGAGGCTGCAAGAAGTGAGACAGTAGGAGGGAAAACAGTCCCTGGTGGATGGGCTTATTAGTGCCTTTAGGAACACTTGTTCTCTGAGGCCTGAGTACATGTCAGGAGCTGGAGGACAGGGTGAGCTGCTGTGGAGGAACTGGACAGAGAGGCTCTGTTTGCACTCCAGTTCACAAGGCCAGACAGATCTGTGCTCACAGAGTTAAAGAGTTTGGTCCAGCAGGGACCTCAAAGCTGGATGCAGAGCTTAAAAACTTTGCTGAGCCATGTGGAGGGGCAAAATCTTTCTAAAGTAGGAGAGGCTTTCCCAGACCTGAGTGACTTAGACCAGCATCTAAAGTGTCTGCAAAGACAGAAACCAAGAGGAGATAAGGAAAAGGTAAAGCATTTTATTTAGAGCCAGCAGTCCTATGGGGGAAAAAACAGATAGAAAGCCAAATCCTAACTAAGTGGCTGCTGGAGCCTTGAAAGCCAGAGGATCAGTTCACAGACGACATCCAGGAGGATAGTCGAGCCTGACTAAGGAGGGGACGTTTATTTCCTGCAATAGGTTATGCTGGGGTGGAGGTGGTTTGCCCAGCCATGGTGGTGAGCAGACGGCAACATCTCTGGCTGCAGCTACAGTGCCACACCAGGGCCTCTGAGACCCAGGGATTTAGGTGGTGAGCCAGGGCAGAGCAGAAGCCTGGTCCCCCATCCCCATGAGGAGCTTGGAGCAAATTCGACCAGACGCACTGAGCTCAGCGAGGCTGGAGAAGTGGGGTGCCATGAGAGAGCTGGAGGATGTGGAGATGCAATGGCTCAGAGAGAGTGGCTGAGGTTTACAGAGAGCTAATTATGTTGGGGCCTCCTTCTACCCAGCCTCCATCTGGAGAGGAAACAATTGACAGAAATGACAGAACCTTTCCTCACTCTCTTAGACCTTGCTTCTGAGTTGGAAACTTCTGGGATCACCTGACACTTGCTCAGAACTTATGACAATGGAATCTTAAGAGTGCTTCACCAAGGTTATCTTTGTAGCCACACTATTGGTTATGAGATCGTGGGTCTTGCCTGTTCCTGCTTGTCCTCTGGAGAAGGTTTTCCTAGATAAGTGACATGCTACTAAACCCTGAGTGTTATGCAGATTTGGAAAGCCATGAAGAGACATACAGGCGCACTAAAGGAATGAGGCTGGGAGATAGTCCATGCCAGGTACAGGGCCCAGACACAACTGTACAATTCATGGAGGTATTATGGTCTGGCAAGATATGTATGATATCTGATCATGTTATTGAAAAAATCCTGGAACAGCCTGTGCAATAGTGGGTCGGCTACCACTGGAAAGATCAACAGCCTTCCAACAGAACTCAAGGCAGACTCCACAGGAGGAAGTTCCATACCCACTACTGTAAGCTAGGACAAAACCCCTGTCGCTAGGGAGCTCATAGGTCTTCACTGGGATGCAACTTCTATTGTTTCACTAGATGGACACGAAATGCCTGGCCAATTGCCTTCTGAACATGTGTACTTGGGTCCATAGATTGTCCCCACTGTCAGACTCAGTTCTTCAACACTGCAAAGCTATTGAGATCAAATGACTGTGGCTGAGACACAGTGATTTAATTCCTAGTCACAGCACTTTCCCTCCTCCTGCTCCTCCTTCCTCCTCCTTCTCCTCCCTTTCCTTGTTGTTCTCCTCATTCTATGTGTCCCTCCTTCTCTCTTCTGTTTCTCTCTGGATCCCTTCCTTGAGCAATGACCTAACATGGCAGAAGAATTCAACAGTCTAAATGAACAGGAAGAACAAATAAAAAAAACTTTAGGCCTTCAGATTAATCAATGTGAGAAACACAAAGATGCAAAGAGGAATGTTAACAGGGGCCACTGGGCCCTTCACCAAAATTGTTCATAGGTGGTTGTTAGGAGGTGTGTAGAGTGAGTGGCAAAAGACAGCGCTTAGAGATAAGACATGCTGTTGGACTTGGCCCCCGTCATAAAGACGCCGTCATTCCCTGAAGAGGGCAAGGGTAACCACAACCCTATGTAACAGGTGGGGACTAGCTCCAGTGGCCAGTGGATGCCTGGGACTCATTTGGCCGCTTTCAAAGTTTCTTTGCCCCCCTTCCCCCTCACACTGGGCAGAGAGACAGCTTGCTGGTGGTGGAGTTCTTCTATCAGTCAAGAGCAGAGAAGATGGCAGTCCTTTGTTCATCCTAGCTTGACGCCTGGTGGCCTTGGTGGCCAAAGCTGTCTTATGCCGAGGACTCGAAAATCAATTCCAGGTAGCACAGTATGGGAGGAAGAGGAGACCTGTGGTCTACCGTGCCACAGGATGTGGGTGGGGAAAGACACAGACCTGCCCTCACCCCACAGCCAGGCGCGGTGAGGGACACACAGAGCCTAGCCTGCCACCCCGAAGCACAGTGGAGGAGGAGGGAGACAGAGACCTGTCAACCACCATGCTACCCCAGACCTTCCCTCCAGGACACGCTTCCATGCCATGCAGCCCGGGAGGAGGAGGTCACCCACGAGCCTGCCAGCTACATGGCCAGCCTGCAGCAGGAGCCACCACAATGTGTGAGCAGGCGGTGGTCAGATGGGAGGGAGAGAGGACGGGAGCAGCTTGAACTTTATGGAGAGAGATGGAACTGGAGACTAAAGGGTGGGGAGCAGTAGCCTGTTGGGACCAGCCCTTCCCCCTGGGGCCATGGTGAGGTCCCAGCCCGAACTGCTGCTGAGGGGCATGGCTACACAGTGGCAGGGGTCAGTGTCCATGCCTCTGGCTCACATTGCCATTCAAGGACATGGGGACGTCTTTGACTGGGGCAGCCACGGGGGCCACGTAGATGTGCAAGGGCTGTGCAGCGCCCCTCCCCCACTGGCTGCAGCGCTCTGGAGCTCTGGCCCACCTCTCCCCTGCCACAGCACTCTGGGTAGTGGGCAGCACAGCAGAGCTGGCCCTGGTGGAGGGGCACAGGCGAGCTTGCTCCAGCTGGCCCCACCACTCTTTGTCATGAGATGGGGGGATGCTCTCTTCCCCTTCCCCCTGCCACCTTTGGCAGTCCAGAGAGGTGCCACCAAGGGCATGAGAACAGAAGAGCTAGCTCTGTCCCCCACTGGCGTAGCTCTCAGGAGAGAGGGCCCTGGGTCTCACCTGGGAAACAGCGGAGCTGGCCCTGAAGGCAAAGGCATACGTGAGCCATCCCTGAAGGTATAGAGCTGGAGAGCTGTCCCAGTCCCTCACAGGCTGCAGCACTTGGAGAGGCCCCACACCTTGACTGGGCAGCACAATGGAAGTGGCTCTGGAGGCATGGGTGAAGGGAACTGGCCCTGAGAGCAGGGGAGCTCGCTTTGCCTCCTGCCGATGGTGGCACTGAGTGGCCTCACTGGAGCAGTGCTGGAGAGCTGGCCCTGGCGGTGCAGATCAGGGAGAGCCGGCGGGCTCACCAGTTACCACCCAGGCCCAAATCTAGGGCTCTGAGTTGGCCCACTCCAAAACCTATATCCTCTGCAAATGGTTGGGGTGTGTGAAAAGGCCAGTCCTGCCGCTCCAAAGCTGCAGGATCTCCATGGCACAGGGCAGTAATGGGATAGCCTGGGGAGTCCCGTAAGGATCCAGTATTGGTGGGTCACTGTTGGGATCAAACGAATGAGACTTATCTAAGCACTACCATTTTGTTTTCAGAATCCATTTTGATAGAGTTTGATTAAGGTCAAGTTCCAATTTTCTCATTTTGTTCTCCAAAACATGATTGTTCCTAACCACGAAAGAACAAATGATTCTGATTGATGAAAAATTGTGACTAACTTGGCACAGATATTTGTGGGTTTTGATCTTAAAAGCTCTGTAACATTCTGGCTCGGGGGCAGTTCAGCCCGAGTCTGTTCTGTGGCCCTGACTGATCAGTAGTGGCATGAGTACAATAAATTCTTGTCATCTGCTTAAATACATACGTTTGAAGATGAAGTTAGCTCCTGAGTCTGTGCTATTGTCCCTGACTGGTCAGTTTTTGCTGCCTGATTCAAAGATCTGGCTTTGCTGGACTCTTGTGACTGTGTGGGTCATTTTAGACTTCCTGACCCCATCACAGAAGCCAGAGACCTCAAACCAGACCAAAACGTGTGGACAGAGGGGTGCACTGTGGGACACACCGTGGCGTTTTCCAGCTTCCACGAGGTTATTCTGTGATTCCTTTTTATGGGGGGAGGGGAGTTGCAAGAGCAAAAGAGCAGATATGAGGGGATGCGGACATGAGTGGGACTGGGGTGCATGATGTGAAACAGGTTTTTTCCAGCTTTTGTGCGTGCCCAGGTCTGTCGGTGCTCAGTGCGGCCAGGCTGCTGGGAGCGAGCGGGGCTTTCCTTACCAGGAGAGTGTGTAGCGAGCGCAGCAGCCTCTCGTCTTCTGCCCATCATGGCATCCTCTGATATTCAGGTGAAAGAACGGGAGAAGCGTGCTTCAGGCCAGGCTTTTCAACTGATTTCCTCCTTTCTCCCCCAAAGGAGGAGGATCTTTCCCTGGAGGAAATTTAGAAGAAATTAGAAGCTGCAGAAGACGCAAGTCTCAAGTCTTGAAGCAGCTTGCTGAAAAGCAGGACCATGAAAAAGTGCTCCAAAAAGCCATCGAGGAAAACGACTTCAGCAAAATGGCAGAGGAGAAACTGACCACAAAACGGAGGCCAACACAGAGGACCGGGAGGTGCGAATGCTGCCATGCTGGGGAGTTTTCGAGAGAAGGACAAACAGGTCGAAAAGATCCTGCAGATGAGACCGAGGCTGACTAATTGGTTCCAATAGCTCATTTTCCCCAGGACCCCTTCCTAAATATCCAAAGACTGTGCTGGCCAGTGTCATTTACTGTTTCCCTCCTGACAGATACTCCAGAAGCTGATGCAGGACGGTACAGGTAGCTCCAGACCGTGAGATGTTTCAGGGGCTCAAGGGGAGAAACCGAAAGTGTTTTACTCTTTTTTAAAGTGTTGGTCTTTTTAACTTAGCTATTTTTCTCGTTGCATCTTTTCCTGGGTGTGCTGGGTTAATGGCTGGTGCTGTATTGACTGTGGAAGACATCTGTGAAAAGTATGTAGTGGCTTCTTCCAGCCTGTTAAATGCTGAATGTCTGTTTACTTTGCCATTCCAATCCTGTCGCAATCTCACCAGATGCTACTGTACTTGGTTAACAAACTGCACAGTGCTGTTGGTGGCAATAAAAAAAGTTTAAAGTTTCTTTGCAAAAGACAATTGAAAGTTAATTCAAAATTCTTTCAGAAATCCAAGTCAAACCAATCACTCTCCATTTATACTTCTTAGAGTGGTTTTCTGATACTATCTTAGTAGCCAAAAGTCAGACACATCAGCATGATCCACTTTCATATAACTTTAGGAAAAGGTTTCTAGGTGACGTCCCAACTAGGATGAATCAACCACATTTATTATGCGTTTCAACGTGTGACTGTGTCGGCTTGACTACCCTAGAAACTCCCTGTGTCGGGACAGTGCTTACAGTGCAAATTCAGTGCACACGAAAATTGTGAGGACAAAAAGGTTACGAACATCTGTGGAGTTTCTCGCGTTAGGGTTCACATAAGCTCACTCAGGGGTAGGGCAGAAACGACACAGAAACATACGGATGAACACGCGCTTCCGTGTGTGCATGTGTTTCAGGGGGGCAGCGTGGCACATGTGTGTAATCCCGGCACTTCAGACGCAGGTCAGAGGAGACCACAACATCTCAGCCAGCCTGGTCTTCAAACCAAGCTCCCGTCCAACATGGACTACAGAAAAGTCTCTGTTCCAAAGAACCCAAATCAGGGCTTAGAGACGACACGGGGACAAGTCGTACGCAAGGGCGCGGGGCGCAGTCTGCGTGTCCTGCACCCTCTAAGGGCAGGCGTGGCTGCAGGCTCCCGTGACCCCAGCACAGAGCCTGAGGGGGAGACAGGCAGAGGGAGCGCTCCTGGCCAGGCAGCCTAGCCAAAGCATGAGCTTGCCTTTCAGTGGGAGACCCTGTAGCCAGGCTGTGGATGGAGAGCAGGAGACCAGACACCGCCATCCTGCCCTGGCCTCCACAGCGGTGTGCAGCCTCACAGGTGAACACACACACACACACACACACACACACACACACACACAGCCTCCCCCAAGCCACACCAGACAATCACACTTCTCTGAAAGGGAGGGAGGGAGATTGCAATGGAGCCTCCGGAGGAGGGAAGCTGCCCTTCTCTGCATGTCATGGGGCTGAAGAGCTGCATGGCCTGGGAGCGGGACTTAAGCACGTTTGTTCCCTCCTGCTTGGTGCTCTGACAGAAATTTGAAGCTTGCCCTGAAGAATGCTTTACTCCTTTGGATCTTTTTAACAAAAACAGACAGAAATGAAGAATTCCGACTGAGAATTGATTTAATATGTGTGAGGTGCTGTTATAAAGCTTTGTTCTGGTAACTGTCATGCGGAAACTTCCCCCAAGTTTACTGTGTTTCAAGGGTAAGAAATGAATTGCTTGACGTCACACACCATAAGATTTGTCCCTGTTCCAGCTGACTGGAGTTGAGCTGAATTTCATTTTTCCTTACCCGGATTGTTTCTGTTGGCTGTGATTGCAGCGGCACCCACAATGCACGGCACATACAAACACTTGAAAATACGCATGTAGGAGCTCTGGGCATGCACAAAGGCTAGGGCTGCTTCACAAAACTGAAATGCAACAAGCGTCAGAGGGAGAATTCCCTTAGCTTATTTCCAATAGTTTCACTTGTATTACACAGCATACCATGCTCTCTCTCGTCCATCCATGCCCGCTGCTTTCCACCTCCCAGTCTTGCAACTTGGAAGAACTACTCTGAGGAAGAGATACAGTTAGAAAGCTGTAGAAGCACTAGGAAATGCTCCTCTGACTCAGCCCTGGAACACTAGACTGCAGGTGCTCAGAGACGATGATTTCCAACGGGCTGACTCTGCAGGACTCGCCAGTTTTCTGCTGAGAGCCGAGAAGCCACCGTCAGGGAAGTCAGATTTGCTTCTGTGTATCCAGCCTAGGGTGGGTAGTCCCAGGTCCTCCTGAATGAAGAGCAGCTCTCCTCATTCTGCGCGTGACAGTGATCGGGCCCTCTCTTCCGAGTGGGGATAATCACGTGTGTTATGATGTACGCCTCTCTCACCTGCCAAGAGGAAACAACCCATCACAATCCCCTGGGGCTCTCTGAGTCCTCCCTCTCTCTTAGTAAATCAGTGAGGCCCCACCCACCCCGCTGAATGACTCTTGTCCTCCCCCCTCCCTCAGTGTTTCACCACCTTGGCTGCTCCTGGGCTCTGCTGGGGTACTGTATAAAGGCACAGATAGATACTGAGATGAACCTGAGATGTCCCTCAGAGCGTCCTGGGCAGAGGGTCTTCCAGCAGCAGCCAGCAGGTCTGCTCAGGGATCTTGAGGTGTTCTGGAAACAGCCCCATCCCTCTGTTGCCTGAAGCAGCTTCCCTGCTCCTGCCTCCTCATCTAAGGCCTGGGTGAGGTTTGTTTCACAACACTCACTGGTTTGTTTGGAAATGAGGAATGGGACCAAGTTCTCCCTTCAGTGGCCTCGCCTTCCTCACAGTTCCTACAGCTCCTAGTGGACACCCTGCTCAGCACTCTTCATCCCAGGGTGTCTTCCATCTCTGCAAAGGACTGCATGCTTTGTGGACACACACGAAGACCTGGGATGATTTGTATCCCCAGGCCTTCCTCAGGACAGGAAAGACAGAAAGGAAACTGAGTCCTCCTTCATCTAGAGGAGCTTAGAACAGGACACAAAAGGAACTGGGTCCTCCTCCATCTAGAATTAGTCAAGGAGCCTGCCTCCCTGCCCCATGCCTGCCTGTCTGCCTGCCTGCTCTCTTTTCCTGTGAGACAATGCCTCACTATTTCAGACTGGCCATGAACTTGTGGGGAGCCTCCAGCCTCAGTCTGCAAATGGCTGGGAACACCAGCATT
>REGO01000075.1:1257493-1312616 GCA_010120015.1 Rhombomys opimus | reverse complement strand
CTTCTACACAAGTCTTTTCTGAGTCAGGAACCGGTGGTGACTTACCTGGCCTTGTTGCCGCCACACTGTCCCCAGGCTGAGTGGCTGATGACGATGTGCTGGGAGCTGGGTCCTCAGACCTTCCTCTAGGCCACACGCCAGTGCTGGCTTGAAAGGTGTGGTTCCTGCTGAAGAGGCCTCAGCCTTTGTAGGTGGCGTGCTGAACTGGGGCCACCCTCCCCACTGCAATTTTCTTCCTCACCATCCACTGGCCCAGGGTGAATGAGAGCCCCCTTTGGCAAATTCTTCTGAAGTTTTCTGTAGCATGTTTTTGATATCTTCCCAGAGGGCAGCATTCTGTGCCTCATCAGCTTTTTTTCTTCTACAGAAAGAGAAAAAGGAAAAAGGGTTAGTTAGGCTAACACTTCAAAACTAGAAGAAAAGTCTAGTCAGCACAGAGATGACCAAAAAGTAGTTCTGCTCATGCCTGACATCTCAGCGTGGAGTCCGTGCTCGCCTCCATAACGCTGGTGCCGTCATGTTCCTCAGCCGCCACCCCTTCCTCAGCTGCCATGTGGCTGTCTTCAGTGTCTTCTCAGGACCCCACTGTCCTTTGGGGAGTGGAACTGGAGGGGCCTTGTCTAGTGGATGTCTATGTATGTCCATGTATGTGTGTGTGAGTATGGAACCTGTCCATTAATCACAGCACAGTCCTGGGGCACAGACTGAGGACACAGCTCACACTCCTCCTGTCTCTGTGTTCTTTACACACTGATCTGTCAGGTACTGTTCATACTTCATGGTGTACCTCTGCAGGAACTGGCACTTAAGGTTCATTCAGCCCTGTTAAAAATGAGATTTACAGGGCTGGATTGATGGCTCAGAGGTTAAGAGCACTGGCTGTTCTACCGAAGGTCCTGAGTTCAGTTCCCTTATGGTGGCTCACAAACACCATAATGGTGAGATCTGATGCCCTCTTCTGGCGAGCAGGAGTACATGTAAGCAAAACACTGTATACATAACACATTTTTTAAAAAAGATTTTAAATGAGATTGACAATACAATTGCAATACAAAACCAAAAAGCATCAGGCTCCATATTCTCCACTGCTGGGCATCCTCACTAGGGTCAGCCTCGTGGGTTCCAGGAAGCTTTCACTGCACCACATTTCCACATTCGCCACCCAACTGCCCACCTATGTCAGTCCTCTCTTCCCACACTCTCTCCTTCTATCCCTCTGCCCCCAACTTTATCCTTCCTGTCCCCATCCCCACCATCCGCTCCCAGCTGTCCACTCACAAGGGAGATCCATGCGCGCCACTTAGAACTCGCCGTTCTACCTCACGTGGCTGCGTCTGTGGGTTGTAGCATGATTGTCCTTTACTTAGCAGCTAATATCCACTTACAAGTTACACATCATGTTTATCTTTCTGGGTCTGGGTGGCCTTGATAAGGGTGATTTTTTTTTCTAGTTCCATCCATTTGCCTGGAAACTTTTTCCAAAGCTGAGTAATACTCTATTATGTAAATAATGCACCACATTTTCTGTATCCATTCTTCTGCTGAGGGACATCTAGGCTGTTTCCAGATTCTGGCTATTGTGAATGAAGTGACTATGAACATAGTTGAGCAAATGTCCTTGTGGTACGCTCGAGCATCTTTCAGATATATGCCCAGGAGTGGCGTAGCTGGGTCTCGAGGCAGATCGATTTCCAGTTTTCTGAAGAACCTCGCTATTGATTTCCATGGTGGCTGCGTAGGTTTGCAGTCCCGTCAGCGAGGAAGGAGTGTTTCCCTTAGTCCAAATCCACGCCAACATGCACTATTATTTGTGGGTTTGAGCTCAGCCCTTCTGATGGATGTAAGAACTACTCAAAGCAGCTTTGATGTGCGTTTCTCGGGTGGACAAGGGTGTTATCCACTTCTTTAAGTGCTTCTCAGCCACTTCAGATCCCTCTAATGAGAATTCTCAGTATAGGTCTGTACCTCATTTTTAAATTGGAGTGTTTAGATTGTTGATGTCTAGTTTCTTGAGTTTGTTATATATTTTGGATATAAGCTCTCT
This sequence comes from Rhombomys opimus, assembly GCA_010120015.1. Lineage (NCBI taxonomy): Eukaryota > Metazoa > Chordata > Mammalia > Rodentia > Muridae > Rhombomys > Rhombomys opimus. The sequence goes on along the minus strand of REGO01000075.1, from coordinate 1,310,572 downwards.
ATCAGATGTAGAGTTGGTTTAAAAAAAAATCTTTCCCATTCTGTAGGCAGCTGTCTTGTCCTACGGACAGTGTCCTTTGCCTTACAGAAACTTCAGTTTCATGGGGTCCCATTTGTTAATTGTTGATCGTTGTGCCTGTGCATCAGTGTTCTGTTTCGGAAACTGTCTCCAGCAGCAACGCATTCAAGGCTATTCCTATTCCCCACTTTCTCTCCTAGCAGGTCAGTGTAACTGGTTTTCTGTTGAGATCTTTTATCCACCTTAACTTGAGTTTTGTGCAGGGTGATAAATATGAATCTATTTGCATTTTTCTACATGCAGATATCCAGTAAGACCACCGCCATTTGTTAAAGATGCTTTCTTTTTCACTGAGTATTTTGACATTTTTATCAAAAATCAGGTGTCCATAGATGTGTGGACTTATATCTGGTTCTTCAATTCAATTCCAATGATCAATATGTCTGTTTTTATGCCAACATCATGTGGTTTTTATTACTATACCTGTGTAGTACAGCTTGAAATCAGTGATGGTGATACCTCTGGAAGTTCTTTTATTAGTCAGGGTTGTTTTAATTATCCTGAGTTTGTTTGTTTTTGTTTTGTTTTTGTCAGCTTTATTTTTCCATGTGATATTGAGTATTGTCTTTTCCAGGTCTGTAAAGAATTGTGTTGGCATTTTGATGGGAATTGCATTGGCTCTGTAGACTGCTTTTAGCAGATGGCCATTTTCACTCTGTTAATGCTACCAGTCCATGAGCATGGGAGATCCTTCCATCTTCTGATATCTTATTCTGTTTCTTTCTTCAAAGAAATGAAGTTTTTGTCTTACAGGGCTTTTACTTGTTTGTTTAGTGTCCCCACAAGATATTTTATATTGTTTGCGCCTGTCGTGGAGGGTGTTGTTTCGCTGCTTTCTTTCTCAGTACATTTGTCATTTGTACATAGGAGAGCTTCTGAGTTTTCAGTTAATCCTGTATCCAGGTACATTGCTGAGGGCATTTATCAGCTGCAGGAGTTCCCTAGTGGAATTTTTGGGGGTCACTTTTTAATATACTATTGTATTGTCTGCAAATGACAGTACTTTGACTTCTTCCTTTCCAATTTGTATTCTTTTAATCTCCTTTAGTTATAGTATTGCTCTATCTAGAACTTCAAGTACTATATTGAATAGATACAGAGGGAGTGGGCAGCCTTCTCTTGTTCCTGACTTTCCCTCCATTTAACTTAATGTTGGCAGCTTGCTGTCAACTGCCTTAATTAAGCGCTTCCAGTGGTAGGACTGGTACCCCAACCCAGCCACAAAATCTGTGACCCACAGCCTGCTCTTGCAAGTTGTGCAAGGGTAGCTTAAAGCTTGTGAGCATGGCCAACCAGTGACTGCCCTAGCTTGAGCTCCACCACGAGGGGGAGCCCATGCCCAACACTGGCTGGATGGCAGGGATCCAGAAGCCTAATGGAGCAGACACCTACAGAACCAAACATGACTGACAAAAAAGTCAATGAAATCATTCCTAACTATACTCGTAGGATTGGTGGCTAGCCCAGTTGTCACCCGAGAGGCTTCCTCCAGCAGCTGATGGGAGCAGACACAGAGAACCACAGCCAGACGTTACACAGAGGTTGGGGAACCCCACAACAAAGGGGATGAAGACTTGTAGGAGTCAGAGGGGTCAAGGACACCAAAAGAACAGCACCCTCAGATCAACTAAGCAGGTCTCATAGGGAGCTCTCAGAGACTGAAGCAGCAACCACAAAGCCTGCACGGGCCACACCAGACCCTCGGCATACAAGCAGTAGTTCGTAGTTTGGAGTTTTTGTTGGACTGGAGTGGGGGCCTGTCTCTGACTCTTTTGCCTGCTCTTGGGGCCTTATCTTCCTACTGGGCTGACTCACTCAGCCTCGATATGAGGATACATGCTTAGTCTTATTACATCTTGTTATTCCAAGTTTGGTTGACATCACTGGGAGGTCTGCTCTTTTCTGAAGAGAAATGAAAGAACAGTGGAACTGGGGGAGGCAGAAGGTTTGGGAGGGCATTGGAAAGAGGGGAGGGTGGGAAGGCTGAGCTTGGGGTGTATTGTATGTGAGAGGAATAAATAAAATATTTTTTAAAAGCTGAAATGGAGAATTAGAGCAGTTCTAACATCAGAAGAGAGAAAGAAAAGTCAGGAGAGGCAGCAGTGTCTCGTAGAGGACATCAACCCCATTCCCTCTCTGGATTGCTCTACAGAGGCAGCATCAGCTCCCCTCTGCAAAGATCTGCCTTTCTTCTTTGAGCAGCTCTGTGATGCTCTGGAGATACTAGGTGAGCCACACAGGCGAGGAAGCTCCGCCATAAGGATGTCGGTTCAGGGAACGCGCACCTTGAGATGTTCATCTCTCAGTAGCAGCAATGTTTCCATGTTTACCACCTTTTTTCTGTTTTCCAGAGTGTAAGAGAATAGGGCAGAATAACTAAAATGTACAGATAATTTCCAAATGTCTAAATGAGGCCCTGAGGAAATCTGGCCTCTGCATGCAGGCTTTCATAGATGCCTGGAGCGAGAAGAGGCATGCCTTGAAGTCCCTGGTCCCCTTCCATCTCAGCGTCTGGAAAGAGAAAGGTCCCCACGCTTCTGTCAATGGGCACATTCCGCAAACACCAGCTATCCAGACGCAGAGCTAGGCTGCCATGGTGTGTGCTTGGCATCCCAGCACTCAGGAGGCCGAGGACAGGCCATCTTCCTTAACTTCAAAGAGAAAATGAAGACACTGCTCTTATTCCTTGCATCCCAAGAGCCTGTGGACCATTGCTCACACAGCACCTTGGTGTACTGCCTCCCAGCAGGGCACAGCCTCCCCTCAGGGAGCATCAGGTAATGACGGGAGACGCTGGGGTGTCCAGAGCCAGGAGAAGCTGTGTGGGGGCGCCTGTGGGATGCCACACCCAGGAGGGCTGCTAACCTGCTCCAAACCTGACGTCAGTCCAGGAACCCAGGAGGATTCACAGCCGGGTCAGAAGCTCTGCCTAAGAGGTGTGTGACCAGAAACTCAGCGTGACAAGCTGATGTCTGGGAGGACATGAGTCCCTGGTGAGAGTGGTTTGTCTTTGGATGCAGGAGAGAATGAGAGGAGATTTCAAGAGCAGCCTTTACCTTACAGAATTCCAACAGTGGAAGCAAAAAGAACCCCCGTCCTAGGAGTTGCCTGGGAAATGCAAACTGTGGAACCCGAGCTGGTCTCTAAGCCCGAGCTTTCTCCTCCTCTGTGGCACAGGAAGGTGGTGTGCCCACTCGGCACACACAGCCTTCTGAAGATCAGGGAAGTCATGCCAGGAAACCCCTCCCAGCTCCTAAGCTCCTTGGTGTCACATGCATCTCCTTACTTTCTGCTTTACCAGACTCAGGGCTATACATGACTGGTAAGACTTTTCCCACCATCCCTTCATCAGTCACACAGCACTCTTGTCACTGGGGCTTTGGGAGCCATTTCCTGGTGACAGCTCTGCCCACCCACGCATGATGAACAGCTTGGAGATGGCCTTACTGGGCTGAGCCACACGGACCCCAGGTGGTCCACAGGGAAGACTAACCTCTTCCCTATACCACCCAAGAGGCTACAGGATGAAGAGAAGAGGAATCTGGGCTCAGCCACACATCAGCAACAAGCCTGTGACTGGCTGCCTGTGTGGAGACTGGGCAGTCAAAACACCAATGCACACAGCCTGCTTACCTGCCAGCTCCTGACTAACAGCCGGACCATGTGGGCACAGACAGAACTAAGACTCTACTCATGAAATCCCTTATTTGTGACAACACCAACTTTGGCCTTTGCGTCTTTGAATAGCAAGGACAAGCATGTGTGTGAGCTGCCAGAAACCTGCTTAAAACAATGACATTTCCAATTTCTGCACTGTCAGCAAAGATGCGATGCATGAACAGGAGACAGGATGAGTGAGCTGGTCAGTCGTGGGAAAGGAGAGGAAACGAGGTTCTGTGTTAGAAACTTGCAGTGCAGCCTGTAGGCCTCCGCTAGATGTCTGTCTGTTTGTGCTGGACTGCAGCTATTTCCATGATCGTTTTCCCTAGGCTGATGTAAGAGGCCCAGCAAAACTTGGCCAAGAACAAGCGAAATAACGAAATGCTCTTTCCGGGCCGACTGACAATCTTGATGACTAAGAATAGTGATTTTCTAAGAAGAGAGAGAGGCAAATTGAGTGAGAAGCGCAGCCTGGGACACTCTCCCTATGGTAGTGAAGTGCTAGAGCAGGGACTAGGGGCGTCTGTGCCCCTTGAGAACAATGCTCTTGGGAGCATTTAATTAAGGAGCAGATCTTACAGGTAGCCAATTTATTGAGATTAGGACTTCAAGCAGCTGTGAGTGGTTGTGGGCACGCCAGAGGAGAGTTGGGTACACCAGAGGGTTGTGAATATGCATAAAGCCAGCAGTCACCACACATAGGCTTCTCTGGACACCACCCCGGCAATGAGTGACACCTCAGCTTGGCGGGAATACCACTCAGGTCTCCACTATGTGACCCTTCTAGAAGCACAACGCATTGTGGTGGAGGGGTGGCCAGTGACTTAGTGTCTGCCAGGCTCTAGTCTCCAGGCACGCTTAAGGAGCAACTCAGGAAGGAGAACTCAGGTCCTGCTGTCTAAGGATGTCTGGGACTAGGTCTGAGAAGCAGCAGAAGGAAATAAACCTTCAAGAGCTGGGAGCTCCTTGGGCCACACAGCACTGCACAAGCCTGCCACCTCCCTTTCTGGGGAGTCAGGGTGTTCGCGAGCAGAAGTGCAATGCACTCTCAAGACAAGCTGCTCACAGCATTGACCTGATCTCTGTGGCCCATAAAGGAAAAGTGAGGCATGAGCACTTGGGTGAATAAATGTGAGCTTAAGTGTGTGGTTTAAGCACAGAAAAGGGCGCCAGGGCTTTTATGCTTGCCGCATGCAATTGCATGCAGATCACCTTTCTTTTCAGCTGCAGTGGAGTTGGCTCACTTGGAGCGCCAGCTGTGAAAGACCCGCAGGACCTGCACTGTTCTGGTGGTCTGAGCGCCAGGGTTCCGTAAGGCCACTGCCTGTCACCAGACAAACAAGTAGGTAGGAAAGCAGGTGCTTTGCTTCTCTTGGAATTTATGTTAATTGATATTAATGAATGCATTGCTAAAATAAGGTCACTGCGGCCTTGGAGATAACAGGCATTTAATCCTGAAGTTCGGTGGTTGAGGCAGGAGGGTAGTCACAGTCCGAATTACACGGTGACGTACTTGAAAACAATTTTAACTAAAAAAAAAAAAACAGGATTAAATCTATGTCTCTTTTACTCAAATTTACAATGACTTTTATACGAAGAAAAGATTCCTTTACATCACGACAGAGCTTGCTTTATAGGCCAGGCTTGCTAGGACCTCCAAATACAGCAGAGGTTAGCCATACACCCCTGCCTCAGCCCAAGTGCTGAGGTGACACACCTGAGCAAGCGGTCCTGGCACTGTTTCTAGGGAGTTTGGAAGATCACAGCAGGGAGCACAGTTGCTCTTGCACCCTAGACATGACACACACAGGCCCATTGCTCTCTCCTGAAGGCCCAGTTCTAACTGTAAACCCCAGGTCCAGGAGGGTTGCACACTGAGCCCTGAGGACACAGCTGCCTCTCCAGCCAGGTCCGCCAAGGCCACGCTGCTCATGGAGGGCTGGCAGATGAGGAGACAGTTCCCTCACCCCGACACAGACGCCACGTGGAGGGTGGCGGAGCAGCTTCTCGGCTCTGAGTGCGCCTGTCCACACCCCCAGCTCGCGTGCTCTCTCTCTCTCTCTGCTTCTGTGGAAAACTTATCAGAAACTCCCTAGATACTTTCTCTACACTGTGCTCCACCTAAACACTCAATACCTCAGGCCCCAAGATCAACAAGAAATGGATCCTCATGAAAATGAAAAGCTTCTATAAAGCAAAGGACACCACTAAAAGGACAAAACAGCAGCATGCAGAATGAGAAAAGATTTTTACCAACTCCAAATCTGACAGAGGCCTGATATCCAAAATATTAAAAGAACTTAAGAAACTAGACATCAACAAACCAAATAACCCAATTAAAAACTGGGGTACAGGTCTAAACAGAGGATTCTTGACAAGAATCTTTAATAGCCAAGAAACACTTAAAGAAATGTTTAACATTCTTCCTTATCAGGGAAATGCAGATCAAAATGACTCTTAGATTCCACCTTGCACCAATAAGAATGGCTAAGATCAAAAAGTCAAGTGACAGCACATGCTGGCGAGGATGTGAAGCAAGGGGAACCCTCCTCCATTGCTGGCAGTGCAAACCTGTACAACCATTTTGGAAATCAATCTGGTGGTTTCTCAGAGAATTGGGAATGTCTCTACCTCAAGACTCAGCTATACCACTCCTGAGCATATACCCAAAAGATGCTCCACGACACCATAGGACACCTGCTCAACAATGTTCATATCAGCTTTATTTGTAAGAGCCAGAAACTTGAAACAGCCTACATGTCCCTCAACTGAAGGATGGATAAATAAATGGGGTACATTTATTTACACAGTGGAGTATTACTCAGCCATTAAAAACAATGATATCATGAAACTGCAGGCAAATGGATGGAACTAGAAAGATCATCTTGAGTGAGGTAAGCCAGACACAGAAAGACAAACAGGATATATACTCATAAGTGGATATTAGTTATAAATTACAGGATAGCCATGCTACAATCCACAAACCCAAAGGAGGTGGTCCTAAGGCGAGACACTTGAATCTCACGGAGAACGGAATAGACTAGCTGTGGGGGTGATGGACAGAGGGGACTAGAGGGGGTGGGGATGGGAACAGGAGGGATGAAGTGGGAGAGGGCAGAGGGAGACAGTACTGGGAGAGACAACCAGATTTGTGTGATGTGGGGGCACATCTCTGGGTGAGCTGGAAACCTAGGACAATGGAAACCCCCAGGAGTCTATGAGGGTGACCGCGGTTAAGACTCCTAGCAATGGCGGATGTGGAGCCTGAACCAGCCATCTCCTGTAACCAGGCAAGACTTCCAATGGAGGGATTAGAACACCAACCCAGCCACAAAACCTTAGACCCACAATTTGTTCTGTCTAAGATGTACAGAGGTAAAAGATGGAACAGAATCTGAGGGCATGGTCAACCAATGGCTGGCCCAGCTTGAAACCCCAGCCATGAGAGGGAGCCCACGCCTCACCCTGTTAATAATATTCTGCTCTACTTGAGACCCCATCCTAGCATTAACTGTCATCAGCGAGGCTTCACCCAGCACTGATGGAAACAGGTGGAGTGGAGTGGAAGTTTCGGTTGTGTTGTATGGATATATTTTTGTTGAAGTTCAAGTGTGGGATGCGGGAATGCCTTGTCTATAGCTGATAGCAGCCTCATGAGAGGTGTGTGATTTTTGTCAGCTGATGAACAGCCTCGTGAGAGGGCTTGTGATCCTTGTCAACAGGAAACTGTCTCGTGTGTGTGTGTGTGTGTGTGTGTGTGTGTGTGCGCGCATGCAGGTTTGGCCAGCTGAAAAACAGTATTGTGTGGACTCTGAGAAGGTATAAATAGGAGCCCACAGACAGAGAGAGAACATTATGCTTCCCTTCCCATTGCTTTGCTTTGTTTCGCTTTGTTTCTAGAAAGAAAGCTCCAGGGTTCTGCTGAACCCTGCTGCTGCTGTTTTTGGTCCTTGTTGCTGCTTTTGCTATTGCTGGCTTGCTGGCTTGCTGGCTTGCTGGCTTGCTGGCTTGCTGGCTTGCTGTTTGGTATGCTGGTATCTGGGTGACGAAGAGTGGAGTCACACCCAAGGAACTAGGTCTGAAGAGGTCCACATTCCCATCCTTATTAACCTCCTTTCTTTCCTACATAAGGTTGGTGGGTTGCAAGGGCAGTAGGGGCATTGAGGAACCCAATGACCACAGCAGCAGGAAGTAGCTAAAGAGAACTATGTCCTTTCTCCCCATTAACCTTTCTCTCCTAGCTGGTTTTGGGACGTTGGAAAGAACTGGGGTGGAGAAGAGAGAAAGAGACATAAGAAAACCAAATAAAGTAGGTTTAAAAAATTGATGGGGAGAGGGAGGAAAGATTGAAGGAGCTGAAGGGGTCAAGGACACCTCAAGAACACCTACAGAATCAACTAATGTGGACCCATAAGTGCTCATAGAGACTGAACTGCCAACCAGAGAGCATGCGTGGGATGGAACTATGCTTTCTGCACGTATGTAATGGCTGTGAAGCAGGGTCTTCATGTGGGACTCCAAAGGAAGTAGTAGAGGCTGTCTATGAATACGTTGCCTGCCTCTGGATTTTTTTTCCCTAAGTGGGCTGCCTTGTCTAGTCTCAATGGAAGAAGCTATGCCTAGTCTTACAGCAACTTGATATGCCAAGGCTGATATCCATGGGAGGCCTCCTCTTTTCTGAGAAGAAGGGGAGGAAGGGGGTTGGGGAAAGGGTGGGGCTGGGAAGAGAGAATGGAGGGGAAACTTTGAGAAGAACATAAAATAAAATTAGAGGAAAAAATTAACAGGAAGAAAGGAGGCATAGTAAGAAAATATTGGACCAGAGTAAGACCAAAAACCAGCAGGGAAGACTCCAATTCTGAATCTCCATGTCTAATGTCAAAGTGCTCAGGTCTGCCACCTCTTCCAGCTGTGTCGGCTGCAGGGCTCTTCTCTCTGGTTCCACACCCCAAGAGTCTGCAGCTCTTTTGGGATGGTAATCTACAGCTCTGACACCTCAGACGTCTTGGGGTCTCCACTGCAATCCAGGCTTCAACCAATGGCCTTTCTGGGACTCCATTCAGGGACTCCCCTGCACATACCAGCCTCAGTGTCTTTCCTTAACCGTGAAAGATCCCGCAACCCTTTTCTGCATCCTACTTGACTCTAAGTACAGAACCACATGGGCAAAGCTGCCAAATTCTGCTTGCTGGGGTTATAACCTCTCCCTCCGTGAAATACACCTACGCGAGCTTCCCCATTGTTTATGGCTTCCTTTGCTGCTTAAGCTTTCCTCGTAACAAGCATAATTCCTCTAACAAGTTGTAAGCTTGGCTGGATGAGGTTATCACTCCCCTTATTCCATTTAGTATCAGACTTCTGTTTAAACATTTATTCTCCTTGAGCATGCTACTTACCCTCAACATTACATTTCCTGGTGTTCTTTTTCTCCTCAGACTGGACACTGTATATTTCTCTTTGCCCAACTTGCTCCTTTCAATGTAGATCTGCATAAGTGTGTTCATTAATAACTATGTGGCACAAGCAATACTAGGTTGTCCTGAAGTCTCCTCTGCCAATAACATTAATTCAAATTCTTCAATTTAGCCTCTGGCATTTTTTTTTTTTTTTGCCAAAATATGACAAGCATGGTTCCTAGGCAACTTGCTAATCTGCTTCCCTTCTTGAACCTCTTGAACATGCCACCACAGAAGACATCACCTCAACACACTGTCTTTCATACTAAGATGGCCCATTAAGCTCCACTTAAAAAGTCCAACTGCATTTTTTTTTCAGAGTCCTAAAGTCTTTCCTAGTCCTCTGAACACCACCATGGCCAGGCCCGTCACAGCAATACCTAGGCCCTGGCACCAGCTTCGTATCTTTCCCAAACTCTTCCACTCCCTGCTGACTAGGCATTCAACTAGATGAGCCTCTGGGGGCCGTTCTCATTCAAACCACCACAGTTCAGAACAAACCTTCGGAACGTTTGTGAAATGGAATGAGCTGCTAAGGCTTAAATGAATAGGAACATTTTTTCCCCATTCCTGTTTAATGTTGACATTCTGAGCTTATTCAGGAGTGGGGCACAAATAAGCACAGAAATGTGTGTGTGTGTGTGTGTGTGTGTGTGTGTGTGTGTGTATGAATACATGTATGGATACATGTACTATATATGATATATATGTGTATATATACATATATATATTTATATACATATTTGGTTGGATGGTTGGATGGATGGATAGATGAATTGGTGGGTAGATATCAAGACAGGAATTCTGACATTCAAGTAGGATCCCAGCATTTTGAAGGCAGAACCTAAAGGATCATAAGTTCAAAGTCAGTCTGATCTTCATAACAAGTTACAAGCCAATCTGGACTATAGAGTAAGGCCTGCCTCAAAAATCCGAAGTTAGGCGGTTGTTCAGGGATAACAATACTTGATATACAAGTACGAGGAGCTCAGTCTAATGTTCAGCGCCTTAGCTCTGCTCTCCTCAGTGGAAAGGTGGACCTTTCCAGTGGCTGATGCTGACTGGGGTCACATCTGTTTGAAGGTTGCATTCCGCAGCACCAGTCACACCTTCACAGGCATCTTCTCGGCCATGCATCTGCAGCGCCTTGGTGGGCGGGGTTTCTAGTTAACGGGCTGCAGTCTTGGAGCCTGCCTCCCACCGCTAGCCCAGTCAGACCCACGTCCACCTAAATGAAATCTCTAGACAATTGTTTAAATTTTTTGATCTCCTGCCAGGAGGCAATATTCTGTCCTAGCTCCTCTTCTTGCTTCTTGTGCAGAGAGAAAAAATATTTAGGCATATAGTTCATATCTTAGGAAAAAAAAAGTCTTTGAAGCATGGCTATGTCCAAAGTGTAGGTTTATCCTGGTCTGATGTGCCAGCAAAGAATCCATGCTCTCCTGGATACCCCAGAGTCGTGGAGCAGCCGTTGCACCCCTACTGAATTACCATAGAGCTATCTTTAGGAGAACCAAAGTCTAACATTCCCGACACCCGCCGCAGTTGTGCGTGCTCATATATGTGGGTGTGGGCGCGAGTGCAGGCACATGAGTGTGGCGCATTACCAGCTCCTTTGGATGCCCATCCTCAGTTGTGGTCCACTTTACTTTTTTCTGGGAAAGAATCCTTCATTGGTTGAAACCCACCCTTTGGTTGATGCTCACTGGCTATCAAGCACCAAACATCAGCCTGTCTCTTCCTGCCCAGGGTTGGGATTACGTGGACCACCCTCCTGCTGTATCATCATCATCATCGTTGATACTTGTTTGTCGAGGAAGGAGGATCAGAAGTCCGTGGACAACCTTGGCTGTATAATTAGTTCAAGGCTGATGGGGGTACAAGAGACCTTGTATTTTAAAAATTAGGGCATGAGAGAGAATCAAGAGGATAGGGTTGGCTACCTTATCCCTTCACAGGTGTGCTCTCAAAAACCAGAGGCCTACACCACTCCCAAAGGGCCCAGTAATAGATGAGGAGACCCACCAAGATCCGTTCCCTTATTTGGCCACTTCCTCCTCCTGAGGCTGACCATCAAGTCCAGCAATCAAAAGAATCCTTTTGGGCTTCCCTAATTAACAAGCCCAACCAAACAAAACGATTCATCCTAACACCATTTCCCCTCTTCCCTTTACAAACTGCCAGTCTCCTATGGCCTTTTGCACATGCCTCAACTTTATCCAGAGGCAGTCTTTTCTCTCTTCAGGGAAAATATCCCTTCCCCCTTTCTTCCTTATTTCTTGTCTCCTATCCCCTATCTTTTTCCCCTGGAGCAAATAAATCTCATTTGTGCTGAAAGCTTGATATTGGTATATCCTGTGGTAACTCTGGTCCTTTCAAGGACTAATCCTGAAATACATGAAGTCTGTGGGAGCATCCCTGATCAAAGCACGGTCTATAAAGGGGTTGTTTCCAAGGAAATAGAATGCTTGGACGTCTGAGTATCCTGTTGCTCAGATCCAGTTCGGCAAATGCTGTGTGTCCTACCCTGGTCCTCAGTCTCTACAGTGAGCTTCTACCACAATCTTCTGTCTATAGCTCTGTCTACAGTCTTAGCTTGCACTTTCAGGGGCTACTCTTTGTGTCAGTTTGTGTCCTGCTGCATTGATGAAAGTGTTGATCACTTTTCTGATGGACTCCATGTGGCATCGAATCCTCTACAAATAAGAACACTCTGATTTCTTTGTAATTTGTATCTTTTTCATTTCTTTCACTTGTTTTATTTTTCTAGGTGAGACCTCAGGCAGAATATTTAATGAGAGTGAAGAAAGTGGGCATCCTTATTTTGTCCATATTTGGTGACAAGGGCTTTTTTCTATTTGCTGTAATATTGGCTCTTGGTTTGTCATATACGTGTGTATGTGTGTGTGTGTGTGTGTGTGTGTGTGTGTGTGTATGTACGTCAATATATTTAGATATGTTCCTTTCATTCCAAGTGTCTCACAGACTCCTCTTATGAAGGAACACTTAATTTTACCAAATCTTTCAGTACGGAGTAAGATGGCCATATGCTTTCTGTCACTGAGCTCATTTATTTGAAGTATTACATTCGTTGACTTACATATTTAGAACCATGCCCTGCATCTCTGGGATGAAGCCGACATTATTGTGGTGAATTACTGCTTTGATATTTTCTAGATTTCTACTTTCAAGTATTTTCTCAACAAAATTTTTCACAACTTTTTATTAATACGCCTGATTTTCTTGGGCCAATTTAGTGTGAGTTCTGGCAGACTTGAAGTAATTGCTTATGCAGCAGTGTCCTCTGAAACTGGCATGCTGCATCCTGCCAGAAAGGTCCTTTACACAGAAAAATGACTCACCTGAAACTGACCAGGTTCACCGTGGCCCTCCCTCCAACAGTAAACAGGGGCTGCTAAGAGTCCCTCTCAGATGAAGCAAGCCTCAAAGAAGACTGAGACCAGCAGAGCTGCCTGGGAAGCAGCTAATTTAACTTACGGCTTCTGCATTTCCAATTAACTAATATTAACCTCTTTTTCACTATGCAAGGATTTTAAGAATTGTAAATACACATGAATTTAAAATTGATCAAAATATGACTGTCCCCAAAATATTTACCTAGTGACTTGATGCCCATTCACTCACTCAATGCCTCTGACTTTCCTGGATGTAAAGTCCCTTCAGAGATGACAAACTAGTGTAAAACTGATTTCTTAGTGGCTGCCATAATACCACTGTTTAGGCTGGGACTCAGCCTGCTACTCTGACTTCACGTGTCTTTTGGTTCCACTTGTAGGTGGACGCAAAGGTTTCCTAGCAGGCACAGGAGTCTGTCTGAGTGCTGTGGAAATCTTGCACTTGAGCTCCTCTTTTCTCTGTTCTCATGGGTGTTTTTGTAGAATATAACGCCCTGCTGTACACAGCTGCCATGACACCTGGTGTTGATGCAGTAAAAGCAGTTGTTAATAGAAGGGTGTAGTGATACTATTTTGGCAATTAGTTAGGATGGTTGAAAATGTCAGCATGTGTTGTAGAGTAAAAAGACCTAAGTTTCACCCTGACTCTTAATTGACCCCAAGACCAGGGCCAAGAAACAGAATCCCACCAATCCCTGAGCTTGCCACAGAAATCCACCAATCCCTGAGCTTGCCCTGGACTCAGGACTTGAAATCCCACCAGTCCTAATCCTGGAGATCCTGCCCCAAGACACCGTGTAGAAGCAATGTAAAGCCTACCTTTTGGTCAGTCCCCTGTTGCTTCTCCCCTGAGCGGAGGGGGCCGCCCTCCTGGATCACCCTCCCCCAGTAAAGCTCTTGTATGAGGTTTGCTGTGCTGCGTGACATTGTGGCGTTGCTGGGTCCTGGTTGCCGGGCCTCTCTGAGGCTGGAACACTTCTGCAAGGGAAACCAACTCCTACCAGAGCAGAACTGTTACACTTGCATTGGGGAACCGTCCCCAACAGCTGGAGCCTTTCCCTTAACACGAGTTTCCTCCATTCCATCACTCCATATCTCTGAATTTAGATAAATCCTACAGTCATAAAGTTGTTCATACAGTCACAGCATTTTTTATAACAGAAGATCAAAAACTGCAACCAAAACCAGACAAACAAAACAAAAAAACAAAAACTCCCAAACAGGCAGAGGAATGTCACTACTGGACAGATTAAACGAATCGTGATAATAGTGAAATCCCTTGAGGCTTTTAAAACTCAGGCATAAAACTATGTGTGTCTATGCACACACATGCTGCATATTCAGGTGGTAAGGGCTTTCCTGAAAACGCTGGAAAGCGGAGCAGCCACAAGAAGTAAAGGGTTTTTCCTAGCACCTGTGAGCACAGTTGCAAAACCAACCATTGGCAGACTGGCAGGAACAAAAGGAAAAAAAAAAAGTTGTGAATGTATAGTGTTTGCTTTAGACAGAAAGAGAATGTACACCTGTGAAAGTAAATACCTGAACACTGCAAAATGTACGCGAACTACTTCGTGCAGAATGCCCAGGGGTCTGGGAAGGGTTGGGAGAACTGAATTTCTGCTCCTGTCCTGAGCAAATGGAAGTTCTGCAGGTGGGAGCATTTCTTTCCATACCTGGGCTTCCCGGCTCTAGCTATAGAGGGACGCGGTGTTGCCAAAGGCCTGTTGAGAAATCAAGCAGTTTTGCATCACGTCCCAAGGTAAGCACAGCCCAGCACGCACACTCACTGGCGAGGCACAGGACCACAAGACCGGGAGCGCCTTACAGTGCTGTTACTGCAGAACCTGCGGCGGATCCAGTGATGCCGAGGTCGTTGCTCTGACCGTTGGTGGCCGCATCCGCGTGGGGTGGGCGGTGTCACGACGCTAAGAAGAGCCAGGGACGTTACGGCCACGGTGGCCGCGGTGGAAGCTGGACAAAGTTGGCTGTGCCGCACCAAAGAAGAAGAGCAGAAACCACATCCCAGAATGGTAGTGTGCTCTGTGCCAGGCTCAGCAGCCACTGGTCTCCAAATTCTCCGCGCCCTTGGTCCCTCCTGCCTCCCAGAGTTCTCACCTTTGGGGTCTCTGGTCTGCCCAGGCAGGGCTCGGTCTGTGGGGCTACAGCGAGCACAGAAGGGCGCCGTGGCTGCCGGCCTCAGGTCGCCCCTTCACGCTTGGGACCCACGCTCCTCAGGTTGCTATGAGGCACCCTGCCTGGGGCCAGTTGGAGATATTCTGTCACTTCCAGGACTCTGGAGGCCGAGGTGTCATTTGGGAGGGTTTCCTCTGTCGGTCTCTTTGGGTACTTTCAGGACTAACCTTTACTTCCCACGGGTCTCTGCTCCCTTTCACAAAGCCTTTTGTTTTCCTCTTCGGCATATTACTGCAGAGCTAGCCTGATCTACAAGAGTTCGACGTTTCTAGGCTCATTTCCCTCCAGTGCATTTTTTTTTTTTTAACACAAGAAACCCTAAATATGGTGAATTACTTAAAATTGAAATCTAGTTGGAAGACAGCTCAAAGACCTTAAAGTTTTTACAAATTAAACCAAGTCCTTGTCATGGTCTGTCACAGTTCCGGGGTCCTGTGTCTCCATCCAGGTCTCCTGCCCACTCAGTCCTCACTCTCTGTACTTCAGAATGAACGCCTTTTTGTAGTAATTCATGGACATAGCCCAACTCACCTCTGACTCTCTGTGCTGGCCCTGGGCATGACTGAAGCTCAGGTTGAGGCTTTCCACTGATTAAATGGCTGTCAGTTGTGTGGAGACTAAAAACTCTGCAGAGAAAGGATAGAATTTTAGGTCTTTCCGCTCTTTCAGTGTAGGTACTCATCACTCCTTAGCATTTTTCATTGCAGATTTACTTAGCATGTGAAACACAGGGTTTCATACTTTCCTGCACATAATCATTGTACTTTGCTCGTGTTGACTCCCCCACAGTTTTCCTTGCCCCCAATTTGTCAGCCTTATACGTTCATTCATCATATGTGTGTATGTACGTATGTATGTATATATACATACATATATATTTAAACTTAGATGCCACCCAAGAGAAAACGCTGCTTGTCTTCCCCCTGTCCCGTCTGTACCCTCTCTTGTTGCCCCTGCCCTCCTTCTTGGCCCTATCTTCCTTTGACAAAAATCCCCCTTCTGCTTTCATTTCTTCTATGTCAACTTAGTATTTGAAGCCAGGCTACTTTGTCAGGGACCCAGAAGTTCTGTCCACTGCTGGTTTGGGGTATTGTTTTATTGCCTTGTATCTCTTTTCAAGACAAGGAAACAAGAAGGAAGCATAGATTGTTTTTAGGTGTGTGCTTTGAGCGGCAGAGCAGAGAGAAGGGACATGACATTTGGGCTTGGCCCCATCTTTTTAAAATTTTATTATAGTTTATTCATTTTGTATCCCAGCTGTAGCCCCTCCCTCATCCCCTCCCAATCCCGCCTTCCCTCCCTCATCTCCTCCCATGCCCCTGTCCAAGTCCACTGATAGAGGAGGTCCTCCTCCCCTTCTCTCTGACCCTAGCCTATCAGGTCTCATCAGGATTGGCTGCACTGTCTTCCTCTGTGGCCTGGCAAGGCTGCCTCCCCCTCAGGTGGAGGTGATCAAAGAGCCAGCCACTGAGTTCACGTAGGAGACAATCCCTGTTCCCATTACTAGGGTACCCACTTGGATACTGAGCCACCATAGGCTACATCTGTGCAGGGATTCTAGGTTATCTCCATGCATGGTCTTTGTTTGGAGTATCAGTTCCAGAAAAGACCCCTGGGCCCAGGTTTTTTGGCTCTGTTGCTCTCCTTGTGGAGCTCCTGTCCCCTCCAGGTCTTTCTATCTCCCGCTTCTTTCATAAGATTCCCTGCACTCTGCTCAAAGTTTGGCTATGTGGCTCAGCATCTGCTTTGATACCCTGCAGGGTAGAGTCTTTTAGAGGTCCTCTGTGGTAGGCTCCTGTCCTGTTCCCTGTTTTCTCTCTCTCCTGATGTCTACCCTGTTTGCCTTTCTGAATGAGGATTGATTGACCCTCATCTTAAAGGCACCTTCGTTCACTGAAGAAGATGAGGGCAACAAGAAAAATGGCTAGCGGCAATCCTATGTGACAGGTGGAAAGACTATTCCAGTGGACAGCACATGCCTGAGGCTCATTTTGCTGTTTTCAACGTTCCTTTGTTAAAAGTAAGTGAAAGTTTAGGATTCTTTAAATTTAAGTCTAAACTTCCCTTGTAGAATGGCAGTTCTCAGCCAGGTGGTCCTCTGTTTTTTGTTTTGTTTTTTCTTATAGCAAATACTTTGTAATGTCACTTTACTAACCAGAAATTGTATTCCCACATCAGTATAATCTATATTCATATAATGTTAAGGAAAAGCCAAAAGTATGATGCCTTAACTATAACATAAAGAATAAACTAAATTTATGAGAATGTGTTTCAACATGTGACTGTGTTGGCTTGACTACCCTAGAAACTCCCTGTGTCGGGACAGTGCTTACAGTGCAAATTCAGTGCACACGAAAATTGTGAGGACAAAAAGGTTACGAACATCTGTGGAGTTTCTCGCGTTAGGGTTCACATAAGCTCACTCAGGGGTAGGGCAGAAACGACACAGAAACATACGGATGAACACGCGCTTCCGTGTGTGCATGTGTTTCAGGGGGGCAGCGTGGCACATGTGTGTAATCCCGGCACTTCAGACGCAGGTCAGAGGAGACCACAACATCTCAGCCAGCCTGGTCTTCAAACCAAGCTCCCGTCCAACATGGACTACAGAAAAGTCTCTGTTCCAAAGAACCCAAATCAGGGCTTAGAGACGACACGGGGACAAGTCGTACGCAAGGGCGCGGGGCGCAGTCTGCGTGTCCTGCACCCTCTAAGGGCAGGCGTGGCTGCAGGCTCCCGTGACCCCAGCACAGAGCCTGAGGGGGAGACAGGCAGAGGGAGCGCTCCTGGCCAGGCAGCCTAGCCAAAGCATGAGCTTGCCTTTCAGTGGGAGACCCTGTAGCCAGGCTGTGGATGGAGAGCAGGAGACCAGACACCGCCATCCTGCCCTGGCCTCCACAGCGGTGTGCAGCCTCACAGGTGAACACACACACACAGCCTCCCCCAAGCCGCACCAGACAATCACACTTCTCTGAAAGGGAGGGAGGGAGATTGCAATGGAGCCTCCGGAGGAGGGAAGCTGCCCCTTTTATAGGTCGCATGGTGTGCCCAGCTCACGGAGCTGCATGATGTGGTAATTTAAGTTTGTGCTTATTCTCTCTCAGTTCCTTCTCTGAGAAAAATTTGAGGTGAAGCTTGATCCTGGTTAATGCTTTTTTTCCTTTGGATCCTTTTTTAAACAAAATATGATAATTTATTTAACATGTATAAAACGATTTCATAAAGCAGAATTAAGTGGAACACATTCATTTTCTAGGTTATTTGGGGTTTTGGTGCACATGTCTGTGTGCATGTGTGTGCAGTATGTGTGTGTGCCCGTCTGCATGTGCCCATATGAACACTAATAGACATTATTGAGTGTTGTTCTCTATCCCTCCCTCCATGTTCCTTTGAGGCAAGGTCTCTCCTGGAACTCGGAGTTAGAGGGTCTGTCTGCAAGGTTGAACTCAACAAGGCACACAGTCCTCCTGACTCCATCTTGGTCAGGAGTGGGCCTATAGGACATAGGACTCTGGGTTGTTGTGTGGGTACTGATGTCAGAACCCTGGTCCCGATGGCACGCTTGCACACTGAGTGCTTACGCACTGGGCTTCTCTTCATCCCCAGAACTCTGTTCTAGTATTTTAAATGTTTTCTTTGGGACTTCATTGGTTTCTGCCTCATGCTGATGTGAAGTCTGGCCTTCTTTCATAGGTGATTTTGACAGGGAAACTACTGGTTTCCTCAGTACCTGTTTTTTACTTGCTGTCTCAAGTGGAGGTTAGGATTTTGAGACTAAAGATGGGTTCAAAGACTAAAGACTAAAGTTCAAAGCCAGCCTGGGCTATATAGTGACACCTTTGTGGGGAGAGGGACAGGACTGGGAAGATAGCTAAGTCAACGAAGTTCCTGCCCCATTCAGGGAGGAGGTCCAGTTAGAGACGCTTGTCTCAGAGAGCAAGGTGCGTGGCTCCTGAGGAAGGACACGCAAGGTTGATCATTTCCCTTACATGCATGTGTACCTACCAGCACACTTATGTGCATGCACCCACAGGATCACGCAGACACATAGGAGACAGGAACGGAACTGTCATGCTTACTCATTGTGCCTAAATACAGTTCCTTCTCCTCAAGTGACACCCTGTAAGCATGAGACATTATTCTTCTCCGCATCCCCAGCCACTAATAACCTCCGATTTTTAGACGTTCTGTGCAGAGTGAGTCAATTACACCAAGCAAGAGCTGAGGGTCCCTGAGGAGTCTTCCCCTGGCGTTAAACGGCACAAACATTTCCCGTGTTGTTAGTCCCCGTGTTTTGTTGTTTAGACCAAGTACAGCAAAGTACGTTTTCCATTTTTAGAATTATTGTTATCACAGTTTATTCACTTTGTATCCCAGCTGTGGCCCCCTCACTCGTCTCCTCCCAATTCCACCTTTCTTCCTTCCTCTCTCCCTATGTCCCTCCCCTAGTCCACTGATAGAGGAGGTCTTTCTCTCTGACCCTAGCCGATCAGGTCTCATCAGGACTGGCTGCATTGTCTTCCTCTGTGGCCTGGCAAGGCTGCACAGCCCAGGGGGAGGTGATCAGAGAGCCTGCCAGTTGATACCCCAACCAAGGACCATGCATGGAGAGGACCTAAAACCCCAGATCAGATGTAGTCCATAGACTCAGTCTTCAAGTGGGTTCCCTAGTAAGGGGGGCAGGGGCTATCTCTGGCATGAACTCACTAGCAAAGTACTTTTTAAAGAACAAAACAAGTCTAACCTCATTGTTAAAGGGGACAGCATTTTTATATGCTGCCTGAGTTCCTCTGCTGTGCAACTTATATAACTGGGGTGACCCTGGTTCTGTCACTCTGTGCGCATTTTGTTGTGTGGGTTCTTTTCTGAGACAGGGCCTCACTGTCAGCCACAGGCTGGCCTAAAGCAGGAGGGCTTCTCCCCGTGCCTCTGAATGCTTCAGCTTTTTTCTTTTTGGTTCATTGGCATA
This sequence comes from Rhombomys opimus, assembly GCA_010120015.1. Taxonomy (NCBI): domain Eukaryota; kingdom Metazoa; phylum Chordata; class Mammalia; order Rodentia; family Muridae; genus Rhombomys; species Rhombomys opimus. The sequence goes on along the minus strand of REGO01000075.1, from coordinate 1,290,800 downwards.
ACTGAACATTGAATGCTGCCAGGAACTTCTTGTCATTTTGCAGTTGGTTCTCTCTTTAGTGTTTGTCCATCCTAACTTGTCCAAATGCAGAGAATAAGTGACAGCTGAGTGCCCAGCCCTGTGAGAGAATCTATGTCAACGATGCACCACTCTTGGCACGCTGGCGAAGAGGTGATAAAAAGACAGAGCTGTGGGCGGGGAGGAGTGCTGTGGGATGCCGTCTCCTGGCCAAGACAAGGCTGCTGCTCTAATGAGCTCAGTGCGTGGCAGGGCTAGGCTAGATGTCCACAGACCCAGGGCCCCAGGGTCTTCGGCCCTCCGCACCTTCTCTTTGAGCTGAGAAGGCCAGGGCAGGACTTACTGTGTGTCAGGACATGCTGTGGGGAGAAGGGAGATCTAGGTTCAAGATGGCACACAAAGGGGTCCCTGGTCTAAGGCTTTACACCTGCCATCCACTTGCAGGAGGCCTAGGAAGGGTGAGGAAGAGAAAGGATGAATCTGGGGGAATCAAGAGGAGGAAGGATACAGGAGGGAGCCCATGCAGATGTTGGGCCTCAGTGCTGCAGACCTGCGTGTTTCCTGTGGGCATCCCCTAAAATCCTGTAGGTGCTGACTGTGAACACTGGGTCACTGCAGCAGTTCTCAGGTTATCACACAGGCTGGAATCACCAGGGAGGCTTCTTTCCACACATACACATACTGAGGTGCCTGTGCCCAAGCTTCTGATTTCATGGGTCTGAGTCACTGGATGCATGTAAACGCATACACACACAAAGAAAGGTACAAATACACATTTACACACTTTGTAAACCTTTGTAATAAAGCTTTGTAATAAAGCCAGAAGTGCTCAGACATACACCCTTGCTAGCACAATGCAATCTTGGGTCCCATCCTCAGACAAAAGCACCAGATTGCAGTTTCCAGCAAAGCAGCAAGGATCCCCTGTGGTCCCTGCTGTGAGGGTCCCCCGTTCCAGCCACATGCTTGCTATTTGCTACAACTCTTTTCCTGTCTTACCACTTTCATTATATTTTCCAAACTACTTTAACTGTTGTGGTTGTCATTATTATTATTAATAATAATTTTGTATTTGAGACTTCATCCTGCACTGCCTTGAGTAGGTCTGAATTTCTGGGCACACGTCATCCTCCTGCCCCAGATCCCAGAATACTGGTCAACCCACACCTTGGGGGAAAGAGATAAAAACGATAAAAATTGGGGAGGCTGCTGTTCACTCAGGAGGCTGGTTAGAAGGAAGGCAGCAAAGGGCCAACCTTCTCCTCTCCTGGCTCCCTTCCTGCCCCTTCACCAAATGCAAGCTGGGGTGATGGCCCTGGCCACACCAGCAGCAGACTTCACAGTGGGCCAAAAGTGCATCTCCAGCAGAAACAGAGAAGGGGAACAGACACAAAGGCGCTGGCCCTGGTTTCCTCCCTAGGGAACAGCCAGAGACCGTTTCCTCACAAGGACCCTCGGGTTAAACCCTTCTCGTTCTCCACATGGCCTTCAGAGCCATGAGTCACACGAAAATGCCTGTGCAGAGCCCCGTGTGTGCTTTGACCACAGAGGAGTTCCACCCAGGCAGGGCTGGGAGCCGCAGCAGAGGATGAGGGCCAGAGAAACCTGGACTAAACTGTGTTCACATTCTAAAGCTCAGGAGCATCGTCTCCCTGTCTGCTGAGGGCCGGGCTAGAGACATCTCTCCGTGGAGTGAGGAGGGAATCAGAAAGCCCATCTTCAACCCAGTGAGCACTGGACAGGTGGATGATGGGAACCATGAGGAAAGTTTGACTCTAGGTTCATCCTATATAATAATTTGTCTTTTGGAGATTGGCCTCATGTAGTCCAGGCTGGCCTTGAACTTGCTGTCATGAGTCAGCATTACTGTTGTTATAACTGAAAGCAGGAGAGAAGGAAGACGCCTCTCACAGGGTGTTGTCCAACCCGGCCCTCAGGCAGGAGTAGTCCTGGGCCCAAATTTCAGGATTGGGCATTAAGTTTACAAATGTGCAGCATAAAGTGAGGGGATGAATTGTTGGGTGACTGAGCTACTTCATACTTTCTCTTGTTTGCTGACCTTCCTCATCGTCTGTCAGAGAGCCGGCAAGATGGTTCAGTGGGCAAAGGTACTTGCAAGGCAAGCTTGATCTGAGTTCAATTCCTGGAACCCAGGTAAAGGGAAAGAGAGAACCAACTTCACAGAGTTGTCTTCTGACTTCTGCAAGCGCACCAACACACACAACAGTATAAGTTTTCTTTTTTTAATTCTGTCACATTTTCTTTCAAAGGGCTTGACTAAGAAACTGCTCCTCAGCCCCAGAAAACCAACTATGAGAACCACAGCTTCTCTTTTAGAGTCATGCTCTCCTGGCAATCTGCAGAGCCCTGGCTTCTGTAAGCTTCAGACTGGCGGTCCAGGAATACCAACAGCACAACGTGTGAGGTGGGCATTGCCATAGGCTGCGGGCACCCCAAAGCACTCCATGCCACAGACAGCACATGTTTGAAGTTCCCAGGGGACAGACAGGGTGAACAAGCACTCTAGGGTGACAGGCTGCCACTTCCCCAAAACCAGCTGAGGATCTCTGTCTCCTCAGATGGCTCCAGTCAGTCTGTGAAGAACTTCATCTGTCTGCCTCTGTTAACCTCTGGAGGGGAAGTAGCCAGCCTGGACCTGAGCACTGATCTCAGGGTATTAGCAACAGCCTTGTCCTCTCTCTGTACCTCCCCATGCTTTAAGAGACAGGATCTGTCTACATAACCATAGCTGTCCAGAAACTCATGATGTAGTCCAGGCTGGTCTCAACCTCACAGAGATCTGCTGCTTCTGGCCCCTCAGTTCTGAGATTAAAGATGTGCGCCTCCATGCCCGGCTTGCCCTGCTGTCTGTTGACAGTGGTGGCTGGAGTGAAGTGTGGCTTCCTGTTCTCCAGAACGCCAGCACCTCGGATCTCTGGCTCACAGCATCTTTCCTGTGGCTTATGCCTTACTTTTCCCTCCTCTTCTCCCTACCACAGGACTGGCCCTGTGAGAGCAGAGATTGTAATGCTGGTTCACTGCTGAGTCCCTTAGGGACTTAGGGAAGTACTTGACCCACAGAAGACACACAGTAAATATTCCCCAGATGAATGCATGTCTATGTGAACTTCCTCAGAGGAAGTGTTAAAAAAGAAATCACAGGAGCTAGAAAGATGGATGGCTCAGCAGTTAAAAGTATGTACCTGACTTGTGTACATAGCACCCCATGTAACTTCAGCCTTCAGGGGATCCAATGCCCTTTCTTGGGGGTTCTTCAGGTGCTGCACTCATGGGCTCATAACCGCACACAAACATACATATATGAAAAAAATGGATTTTTTTTAATTCACAGAAATTGCTAGCTTGAGCAAATAAATAAGCATAAATAAGGATGTAGGACACTTGCATAATAAAATGCTAAACTTAATGTAAACAGTGTGCTCATGAAACATCTGTAAAAATTGTTCATATGCTCAGAAAATCTCCCCAAAACAGGACATTATTCAATACTAACTCCTGATGCTACAAAGCCCTAAAATAAAGAACAGAAGTACATACAAGGAAGATACAATAGTTAATGAGAAGTGAGTGTTAAATGCTCAGGCCTAAACAGAGCATGTGTATGAAATAGAGACAGTGGGGCCAGAGAGAGCCTGCGAGGCGGAGAATGGAGAGGAGTGCTGTAAGACACTCCGAGCTTGAGGACGTGGCAAGACCGTTGTACTCATGCGCCAACAGCAGCTATGGTTATCTGCACAAGATCTACACAGGAATGATTAGGCCATTCTGAGTTCTAGCTTAGATGGGAGAGGTTTCATGATACCCTACTCTTTGCTGAGGAGCTAAGGGTAGCTAATGGCTGCTGGAGAGTGTGAAGTCATTTTGCTTCAAGGGTGTAGCTTCAAGGGTGTAGCTTCAAGGGTGTAGCTTCAAGGGTGTAGCTATCGGTAAGTTGTCCATGGTCCAGGAAAATGCGTGCAAGCAGCCCTAATTTAAAAGACACAAATGAGGAGGAGGAAGGAGTTATCTAGTGGGGAGGGGTAGGAAGGGATAATTGGAGAGGGAAATGTAATCAAAGTATATTATATATACATATCATAGGATTGTAAATAATTACTTCTAACTAAAATATTGTTCTAACCCATGATGTGTGCGTGTGGAGGGTGTGTGGACGGAGACAGAAAACAAGCCATTTTACTATGGCTGCATGTGAAATATACACAGACGAATGATTAGAAATTAAATCTAGCAAAATAGTAAAAGAATGCTGGAGCCAGCTATGGTGGTTCACGTCTACACTCCCAAGACAGGGCCCTGAGGAAGCTGAGTCAGGGAAAGCTCTGAAGGCCATGGACTACATAGAGAGACCTTGCCTCAAAAGAAGAAGAAGAAAATCATGACTATTCAAAACTGGAAAGATACTTCGTCTCTCAAGAACGACTAATTCAGCCTACTGTGCCAAAGTACTGTCAGCTGCAGAGGGCTGGAAGTGCAGTGCCGCAGTCAGCGGCAGAAACGTGAGGAATCCCTTCATCTCCTAGGGGTTAAGAGGGAAATGCCATCTATTAAGACATGTTCAACATAGAGTTGTAAGTGCAAGGGCTCAAAGAGACACTCGGGAAAAAAAGGAAGCAACCCAAGTGTAGTTACCGGCTCCTCCAGAAAGAGCGACAGCTAAGTGGCTGCGAAGTTACATCTCAAAGGATGGCTAAAATGATACTTTTCATTTTCCCTCTTTAGTAAGTGGGATTTTGGGGTGTCTTGGATGGGATTCCAATCTGATAAATAGGACCAGGAGCCACTAAGCTTCCACCCCAGGTCCTTTCACTGCAGAGGGGAATTTTGATGAGATTTCTAGAGTGCAGATGTACAACTGGGAAGGAAGGAAGGCCTTAAGCAAAGAATAATTATGCTTTATTTCTTAGTTCTCAACCGGCCTGGAAATCAGCTATAACCAGAGGCTCCGGTTCCTACCAAGGTCCCTGTTGTATTCTCTATCATGCCTCAAAATGATTTAAAAAACAAACAAACAAGCAAACAAAGAAAAAACTTTCCTAGCATTTTGATAGATTCTGTAGCCCACTTGAGAGTGATTGTAAGTCTCAACTTTAGTGGGAGACCTGGTCTCAAGAAATCAAGAGTGAGAGAAGACCCGTGAGGCAGTGATGGCACACACCTTTAACCCCAGCACTATGCTTCCAGCGTATAATGGCACAGGATATACATTACAATTCCAAAAGGCAGGGAACGGAATGTGTTGAAGAAATGCTGGGCCAAAGCAAAACCAGAATCTCGGGGTCCATGGGAGAGGGACAGCAAACAGCATTGGAACTCATGGCGGGTGGCCCAGTGGTTAGCACAGCCATGATGGGTAGCACTTGGCCTGAAGACTGCATGTCCTGAGGATGTCGTGCTACTGTGGAGTTTTGCTCTGCTTTTTGCATTTTCAGTCACCACATCCTTTATAATCTACAAGTTGTTTGAAACCTCTCAGGGGACCTCCAGCCCTCACTGGCAGTGTCACTGGCACTGAACAGTAATAGTGAGTGATCTTTTCCAAGTATTGCTGCTGGAGCAGATTAATGATCCAACCACCACCCTTAGAAAGAATTTGGAGATGTGGATTGTTAGTGAAGTTATGTTAAGATGTTCTTGTTAGTGGCCGTGACGTAGGGAATCTTGGGGAACAATGTAAAGTTCAGAAAGGCACGTTCTCGATAGCTGAGCGAGGCCCCCTTGACCAGGGAATTAGAAAATGGCAGTCCCGCTCTGACTGGCTGACGCGCCTTTCTTGCTAAAGATGGGTTGGTGACCAAAGGTGATGATTAATTTCTTGTACCCCCGCCCTCCGCTTCTTGATATGATTTAATAAAAAATTGCTGGTGAGGAAGTATGCACCCGGGGATTTGGGGTAGAAATTGTTGATTGTTTATAATATGTAAAAGTTTAGATCTGTGATTTTTTTATGAGATTACTCCTTGAGATAAATAATAAAATCGATCCTTTCTTTGTGGCCACAAATTGTAGCCTGCTGCTAAGAGAACTGGCTGAGAAAGATGCCTTGCTTGCTTACACTTTGTTAACCTGTAACAAATTACTTAGACGTGAATATAAGTGGGTTCTTGGGAATAATTTCTTTTTCACTTGTAATATGTAAAATATTTAATCATGTAAGGGTTTGGGGAAAATGCTGGTTTTTTTTAAACTTATATTTACTATAATTATTCACTTAAAAAATAAAATGTAACCACACTGTAATTTTTATACTGCTTGAAAGATTTTGCTGGGGGATATACGTGGTGGGAGAAAAAATAAAGTTGTTGGGGCCTTGCTTCACCTACCAAGTGTGTGAGTATGTGCCTGCGTTCCATTAGTCTCTGACCCCACATCTCCTTCTTGGGTTGCTGAACTCATTGCCTTGGAAACCAGTGCAGCAAGCTCCAAGCTCTGCACCTCCATGTCTGATGTCAAAGTGCTCTTCAAGCTCCAACTCCTTTCAGCTTTGTTGACTGCAACACACTTCTTTCTCCTGGGCTGATTCCATTCCCTGTGAGCAGCTTACTTTAGCGAGTATCCCATGAGTCTGGCTTCTCCAGAATCCTAAGGTTTCCAAGCAACCCAGGCTTCACCTTCACAGCTTCACACAATGGCCTCTCTAGGCCTCCATGCAGGGACACCCTGACATACTCCTCCTCCTCCCACTTCTCAACCAACTCCTGCTCCTTTATCCAGGTTGGAACCACCATCTGGCCAAGTGCCAAGGACCCAATGCCTCCATGCAACTTCTCCCTCTGGGGAACCAGAGGCAGATTCTACAGTCCTTCCCTTATGGGACACGGGGCCCTCCAGATGCTAATGGCAATCAATCTCATCATTACTGGCCTTTTGCCACATCGCAGGTTTAACTGGAGAACTCAGAATGCCAAGTTCTCTGCTTTTTACCCACCAGCCCACCGGGAGGATTGCCAGCAGCTTTTACAGGTCTTGTTTACCAAGAGGAGTGGGAACATATTATTTCAGAGGTGCACAAAAATGTCCCAGACACTACAGGAGTTCCAATTACAGATCCCATATTGATGAGTACTTTCCCTGTAAGAGGCCCAATTGGGATTACAACACGGCTGCAGGTAGGGAGCGTCTCCTAGTCTACTATCAGGCTCTGTTGGCAGGTCTCAAGGTGGTCACAAGACGGCCCACGAATTTGGCCAAGATGTACAGAAACAGGAAAGAATAGGCCAGCATTTGTGTCCAAGGTAAGTCAGAATGTAGCTAAGTTTATTGGGGCAGATTGGAGATTGCATTGTGTATATAGGCCCCAAAGTTCAGGACAAGTAGAGAGGATGAACAGAACTTTAAAGAGAACTTAACAAAATTGACCTTGGAGACTGGCACTGACTGGGTGATGCTCCTCTCCTTTTCTCTTTATAGGGTTAGGAATTCCCCTTACCAGCTAGGGTTAATTCCCTTTGAGATTATATACGGGATGCCAGCCCCTATAGTACCCAACCTTAAGTTGATGCTACTGCTGAAGTGAATAAAACAGGTTTTGAGAAATGTTTAAGGCTTCTGTGCAAGCAGGCAGCTCTTAAAGGGGCAACAGCAGCTTCTCAGGTAAAAAAAAAAAAAAAAGGCTGCAAGCCTCTATGGTCATAAAGATTGGATTTAACAGGTAACAAGATGTTCCTCCCTTGAAATTACAGCTAAAGGAAATAAAAATAAGTTTTATAATTTTTTGTTTGTTTTGAATATATAAGTTAACTATATTCTATATATATTGATATATAGTATTGGTTATTAAATATATTAATAATCAATACTTTACATAATTTCTGTCCTGTTTTAAAAATCAGGATTATAAAAATAATATGGTTTAAAACTATGTTTATATAAAATATTAAAACTTCAGCTCCATGTATTTATATATAGGAACTTCTCTTGCTGGCAGCCAACATCAAAATAACATATTTAATATTGATTTTAAAAGTACTGAATTGTTTGCATTGATAAAATTTGGTTTTGCCTTTTAAAATTATGGTTATACTTTATGACTTCATTCCTAAAAAGGGTACCTTATTTTGATATTGCAAAAACAGGTTTTTAAAAAACTATGTTTAAGGCAATAAAGCATTTTAAAGTTTATCAGGTATTTTAGACAATGACCTTAGGCATTCTAACAGAGAACTTGGAACAGTTTCTCAATCCTTTGGGGGAGAACAAAAGACTTTGATATTTGTTTTGTTAATTTTACCAAATAAAACCAAGTTATACTATTTGAGCCAATTATAAAAATTGCAGTTTTGATAAAATAATAAAAATGATTCTGATAAAAACTTTTATATGGTTTAAAAATTTAAAAAAAAATGTCTGGTTAAATAAAAAAAAAAATGGAGCTGGGAAAAGCCTAACCTGAAGATATACAGACTGTTATAAAAGATATAAATTGTATTTGCTTTGGTTTTTACACCTGCAAGCATGATTTGAGAAAGAACTCTAAGATATATTGCTCTTCATTTGAAAGGCTGCCTAGAGTGATGGACTGACTAGTTGTCACTGTTATTTTGATTGGTACATGGATTGGTACATACTTATCCTTCTCAGGTCTCTGATTACATTGATGGCTAAGCTAAGCTAAGGGTAGCCTTGCAGCTAAAGAGCAGATAGTTAGATCCATTGTTAGTGTATTGGTTAATTTATTAGTTAAAATTACCAGGTACAAGGTTTCCTATTTAAAGAAGGCAAGCAGGCTAGCCTACAGGCTTCATGTTAATTATCTATGTCTTATAATGGATGGCTAGATAGAAAGATAATGGAGTTTATGTAGGGTCTGAGGATATAAGAGTTTATGTTTTAAGAATCTAGAAAATGTTATTTGGTCTGGGAAAATGTTTCAGGGTTTATAAATGCAAGAAAGATTGGAGGATATAAGTAGATGTTTTAAAATATATGAACATAAATTGTAATGATACAGAAAAATGATTTGAGGCATATTAAAAATGGGAGATATTTTAGACTTCTCTCCTCTCTCTCTGCTATTGTTGTGCTTATATTGTTATAAGATTTCAGGAGTCCAGAGTTATGACATTGACTAATAGAGTTCTGATAAGCTGATTGCTTTATATCCAGTCACAAGTTTAAGATTTTAATTGCCTTTTGCTGGTTTTCTGGAGATAAATATAAAAATGCATTTCATCATGCTAAACACATATATACAATGTGTATATTTGACCCAAAAGCCAGAGCTTTTACTATGATATCTTTAATATTTGCCATTTTTGAGGTAGAATTTGATACAGAAGTTAAAAATATTTTAAATCTATTTTTTCTAGTTGCTTTGTTAAGGGAAGTCCAAGTATCCACAGTTCAGCACTAAAGCCACTAATGTATTTCTGCGTAACTTTCATGTAACATGTAACATGGAGATGGGAACTAAAAATAAATTCTAAGAAGATCTGAAAAAAAAAGTGGCCCAGCTCTATTGGTGGCTGATTACCAACAGCTGTATCTACAGTTAAAATGTTAGTTTCAGATCATGGATACACTTAAATTGTTGCTCATTCCATTGGATGCAGTTTTACCTGTTATTCACAAAATGTTTTAGAAAATCAAAAAGTCATGAGACCTGAATTTGACATAGCTCAAACAGACCCCAGATGAGTTTCCCCTGGTCTTGTGATTTCTCATTTTTCCCATTTATTAGACAAATTTTAATTTCTGTTTCTAGTTTAAACTTGTCTCAGCAGATTTTCATCTGGTTGAAACTGCAAGCTGAGATCTGAACTTCCTGGAAGCTGTCATGATTACTCACTGCCTCCTCGGGTGGACCACCTAACCAGATGTTTCTGAGGACTGCCCCATTGCCCAGCCTTTGACTGGCATTTCAGCCTTCCTAGCTCCTGATGTCAACAGTCCTACTGTCAGTGCTGAAGTAGTTTCAGAAGACGAGACCACTGGTCCAAAATCCCACCTACAGGCTGAAATGCTAAGTCAAAGGTGGCTCCCTGATCTTAGCTATTATCTTGGGAATTACTTAGCTGGAGCAGAAACTAGTATTGCAATACAATACTGGATGTACAAAGCTAGAGTTATAGCAGCTTAAGGGCAGAATCTTTTGCTTTTGGCCATTTTTGGATCAGGCTTGCTTAACAAGTTGTTAGAATATTAGAAAAGACTAGGAACTATACAGTTAATGGTAATAAAAACCCAATACAGTCAGCTTGGAGATGACCTTGAAGACCTTGAACTGTAAGAGCCCAAGATTGGCCTCTTCAGTTACATGGAAATGGGGAAATGAAGAGCTTAAGATAGCCTGAATATAACTCCATTTTGAAATAAAGATCTTGACTGGGAACTGAATTCAGGTACCAGGAAATATCACAGAATGTACACCTGGCAGAAAACAAAGTTAACTCTCCTAGCAACAGCCTCCAGGAAATATAACAGAATAAATGCTTCATAGAAAATAGAGACAATCTCCCTGGCAATAATCAATGGGAATCGGTTGAGAATCAGGTGGGAAAATTCTCCCCAATGTTTCAGATATGGTTTAGAAAACTAGCCACTGTGATTATATGCCTTGGCCATTGTGATTGTGTGCCTCAGAGAAGGTCACCCTGCCCTGCTAAACCTCACCCAATTCTGTAATGCCAAGGCTTGTGCCCCCCTGCTTGCTGCCATAGAAACCCCCAGCTCACAGACTATCCCTTTAAAAATCCTGTTCACTCAGAGCTCGGGGTCCCACTTCTCTACTGCTGCAGCAGTGAGACTTGGGTCCCGAGTTCGATCACTCTCGTAATAAAGCTCTCTTGCAATTGCATTGAGCCATCTCCTGGTGGTCTCTGAGGGTCCCGTGAACCTGGCATAACATCATATGGGAACATAAAGAAGCTGATTAAAATACATACATATAAATGGAGTCACCAAGTAACAAGGGAGACAAGGCCCCAACTAGACAACTTTCCACCAATGAAGCTTCCCATGCCAGGAATAGATTTCATCTACTCCAGCCATTCATGGAAAGAGCCCCATGGAATTGCCAAGGCTATTGGTTGGACTTTACCCACTGATGGTAAAGCCCTGCTGCTGAAGACAGCCCTTACATAGCTCACTGAACACGGAGAAGCTGCACTTGTGCCTAACCAAAGTCTTTCCTGATACTGACCAGGTACTAAAAGGTACTCTGCACGCTACCAGAGGAGAAAGGTAACCGCCAACCCAGCTGCAAGCCCTTTGCTCTATAGCGGTGGCCTGCCTGAATGACACGCTGGTGCAGCAGTGCCCAAACATGCAGGCGTCACCGACCGGCCTCTCCACGGATTTAAGGCCCACTCCATGAGATGAAATCTAAGCCTGACGATGCTTGTGTGAGAAACCAAACACTATTGTTCTGAGAAAAATAGCAATAAAATGACAACACTCTGCTCTACTCACAGATGAGTGCCTCGCTCAGAACAGGCAAGCTTCCCCCTGCAGTAGATGGGAACTAATACAGAGATCCGGAAATGACCAGCATGCAGAGAGTGGGAGATCTTGGAACACTGAACCCTAAATAGTATATCTCTGTCAATCTTCCCCCTTGGAGTCAGGGAACAATCTGGAGAGGAGGAAGAAAGATTGTAAGAGGCAGAAGGGATGGATCATACCACAGAATCTGTCTGCCAGACACAAGAAGACTGACATACATATGAACACAGAGACAGTGGCAGCATGCACAGGGCCTCCACAGGTTCAACACTGAGAGGAGAGAATGGACACAGGCTCCCATGCCTAACCAAGAAGCTATCTCCAATTGACAACACTTACAAAGGAAGAATCAATTTTCCCCGTTGGAGTCCCGTTGGATCTATAAACCACCTAAGAGCAGGCCCCAGGCCATAGGTGGACAACACAGAACTCAGTGGTGGTTTTGTAGATTTTTTTGTCTCATATTGCTTTCTTTGGGTGTTTTTTTTTTTTTTTTAACCTTACTGGTCTTTGCTTATATATGAGTTTCAATTTGGTGTTTTATGGGTTTCATTGTTCTGTGTGTGTGTGTGTGTGTGTGTGTGTGTGTGTGTGTGTGTCTGTGTGTCTGTGTGTATGTCTGTGTGTGTGTTTCTTGTGCTTTACCTTTTTCTAGTGTTTTCTTGTTTCTATTTATTTGCCTGTTTTCTAAGGAAAGAGAGAAATAAGGTATGGAGTTGGATAGGCGAGAAGATGAGGAAGATCTGGGAGAACATAGAAGAAGAGAAGCATATCGGAGTATACCGTATGAATTTTCAATAATAAAACATGGAAACACCCGGGTCCCATGGCTACACAGACACATACACACATTCACAAAGAAGGAGAAGGAGGAGGAGAAATGTTTTTAAAAATATGCTAAAATGGGTATAAATGAGCTGAAATTCTGTTTGGCCAAAAATATAACAACAGATCTAACATAGTCCACTTCTTTCATAATATTTAATTTATTTTAATGATGTGTGTGAGTTCATGCATCTGTGTAAGGGTATGTGCAGGGGCCCACAGAGACTCTCCGAGGGTACTGGAGCCTCTGGAACTTGGGGTGACAGGCAGTGGCTAACTTCCTGGTAAGAGTGCTGGGAACTGAACTGTGCCCTCTCCAAGAGCAGTGCTCACTCTTAACTACTGAGCTGTTTCTCCATCCCTAGATTTCCTCTTCTGACATTGTCATAGCTGGAGGAGCCCTTTTGCTAAAAACAACTCAAAAACTTATCACACTAACATACAGGAATCTATTATTTTCAGATTCCGGACAACAGGCAGACTGAAATTTTGGGTCAAGTTAAGGAGCTGGGAATCAGGTGGGGAGCCTATGGCCCCGGGTTTTCTCTCTGAAGGTTCTTCCACAGAGCAGGGAAGAGAGTATTCACCGAGGTTTGGCATTCCACCCAGGCAGAGGAGAGGGAGATCCTTGCTCTTTGAGGGAAGTGTATGAAGAGGCCAGAGGAGGAAGATTAAGAGAGAGCGATATGCAGAAACCTGCGTGATTCCTTGTGCATGGGTGGAGTTCCACAGACACCGACAGAGAGCTACTGCGGTTCTCATCCTAAGGTGAGCAGAAAGTAGAATCCCTGCAAAGATCAGTGAGATGAATGGGGGGCACCAGAGACCCCGCAGGACGAGGGGGAGAAGCAGGACCCCGGCTGCACCCGAAGGAAAGCCGTGGAACACTGGTGTGATTTAGGAATGCCCTGGAACCCGCATAACCCCCCTGCTGCTGTCTGCACAGTCACTGCAAAGCCTGTAGAAAAGTGTGCCACAGAGCAGAAAGACCCAAGAGAGGGAGGGCCGGTCAGGGAGACGTGAGTGTGAAGGCAGCCGCGGGGACAACCAAGGACCACGTTTCTGTCCGTTCATTGAGTGTTTATTGAGGAGTGGCAGGGCAAGCATGTTGGGGTGCAGAGGAGACATCAGCGTGTGGGGCAATCGTGTTTTAAATGGCTAAAAGGGGCAGCTCAGGACAGAAGAAGCCCTGACGTGAGTTCAAGGCTCTGGGGCCCAGGGAGGGCAGATCAGCTCTGGCCCATGCTGGCCATAGCCTGACCTGTGGACTTCTTGCACACCCAGTGGTAGGTGGCCCCACATTTCATGTCGTTCCACTGCTTCTGCATGTGGACACAGTCTTCATACTCTCCGTTCTCATGTCTCCAGTTGTCGGGCTGGTTTTTTGCCCAAAACCTGGAAGGAGGTAGCATTACTCTACTAGACGAAGCAGGATTCTTTCCCCATGCATAAAAAGACCTCAGGATGGGGACAGGACTGGGACCGGAGGAGCGCTCAGGCTGGCCCTGCTGAGGATGCCCTCTCTCCGTTACTGATGACCCAGCGTCTGCAGCGCCCTCCACACCATTCAACCCTCAGAGGCCTTCCTTCAAAGGGCAAGGGCCAAGTAGGCAGGCAACAAATGAACAGATGAAGTCAGAAAAACCAGAAGACAACTGGCCTGCCAGCCCCAGGGCCTGTCCTTTCTTGATGCTGTTCTGTTGGTCTCATGGGTCATATCACACAGCTCAAACATTGCACATCACACACCATACATGTCACACTTATCACATCACCTATGTCACATGTGTAAGCACACACATACACCATACGCACACATCACATGTACATGCTAAGTGCATATACACACACACAAACACAAATGTGAACACTCACAAAGACACACAACTGGCATTCACTGGACAGGATCACACACAAAGGACAGTGAAGCCTGCCAAAGACCGCGACAGTCAATGCCAGACAGTGCTAGAAGAAGTTAGACTCACCCATTGCTCAGGGTGCGATCGAATGGTGTCCCGTCTACCCAGCGCCAGTCACCCTCCGTTCCCCTGTCAGTAAGTCCAACCCAATGGTACACAGTGCTCGTGGACTGTACCAGGAACGCCTGTGCAAAGGAGGCAGAGTTGTAAGGAGCTGGTTCTCTAGACCATTCTTTCCCTGACCGCTGAACAGGAAGCCAACCTCAGTGCAGGAGCTTCCAGAACCTTCCACGGCTTGTCCAATACCTAGAGCAGCAGGTAGGCCCCTCTGCAGAAACCCAGCTTCCCCATATTGACTGTCTTCAATAGCCCTCACTCTTGAGAAGGGGCATGAGCCCTCATCCTAGTTTGTTCTTAGCAGCACTGGAACAGGCAGGTCCTGGGAGAGCCCCAGAACTTAGGGCCCCTAGCACAAGGCCCTTCAAGGACAGTGTTTCCTTTAGAGGCCTCAGATGTTCAGGAGTGAGCCTAGCTCCCAGAGGGCCAGGGTCTCTTTTTCATCAGCCACTGGATCTTTTAATCTAGACTGATGCCCAGAAAAGAAGGCTGGCAGGAGCTGAGGAAAGCAAGAGAGAAACATTCCTCTACTTTGAAAAGTGGGACAGGTGTCTTTTCCTTTCCTTCCGGCTGGCCCTGGTCCTTCCTAGGAGGTCTTCCTCCTTTCCTGAGCAAGTGGCAGTAACTGACTGTGCATCCACCTCAGTAGAGAGTGCTCTTGGGAACTCAGTCAATCTTTGTTGGTGTCCCCACTTGCCTAGTGGGGACATGTGGGGCTCCACCACCCGTTAGGAGCACAGAGCCTAAGTTGGTGTGTCCCTAACGATGCAGTACCCTTCAGCCTGCCCCAGGCTCACAGCTCTGACCTGCTCCATCTCAGAGGTCACAGATGCCAGGTGCGCTCCCTGGGTCACGCAGAACTTCTCAGCCTCATGCCACGATTTCTTGTCTTGAGAAAAGTAATACAAGCTTCCCTGGAAGGCCTTCCAGCCCTGCAGGATCAGCTGGAGAAGCTGATCTAGAGCAAAGGTCCAAGGGAAGAGTCAGGAGCGGATAGTGTTGTTATAAAGCCAGCCTCTACTGTTCCAGGTCAAGCCCTGGCAATTGCCAACGCTCAGCTCCAGGATAGGGCTGGGACCCCACACCCCAGTCCCACAGCCATAATCTAGAGGTGGCCTTCCAGGACACCGAGGTGTCCCAGTCACTCCGGGGGAGTCTCAGCTTGTCACCCATCAGCACTCCTTGCAGATGCCTGCTTTCTGGCACACAACACTTGCCCACTCATGACTGTCACTAGCCATCTTTGTCTGCTTCCAATCCTGCAACTTGTAGCCTCTTTCACTTCCTGACTTCATCTCCATCCACAGACTGCAATACACACCATGTTCTCTGTAAGAACACTCAAACTTGAGAAGATGGAACAGGATGAAGGCACCTCGTACATTTTTAAACTTATTCATCAGAAGTGGGTCACGTGCATGGGCCACAGCATGCATGTGGGAGCCAGAGAACGACCTGCAGGAGTTGGTTCTTTCTTCCCACTATCTGGGCTCTGAGGAGCAAGCCCAGAAGTCAGTCTTGGTGACAAGCACTTTACCTGCTGAGCCACCGTCTCAGTGAGAGATGGTGAGTGTGTGAAGCAGGGATTCTCAACATGTGGTCCCAACCTGGCAATGCCAGCATCATCAGGAGACTGGCCATGTGCCATGCTTCTGCCAGGCCTATCGGTGATTCTGGTACTGTCTGAGGTTGAAACAGGGATGGACAAACTGCTCTCAGAGTCTTACTGGAACACAGCCCTGTGTTACTCACGGCTGCTCCCTCCACACTGCAGAAGGAAGCAGGTCTAATAGAGACCCTACAACAGAAGCTGAATTCTCTCTGGTTTGCTCTTGAAGAAAAAGTCCGAGGGCTTGGAAGATGCCTCAGTTAATGCTGCACCTGCCGCACGAGCATGGAGGTCTAGCTCAACTGCCAGCGCCCACACAGAAGCCCAGTGTGCTGCATGGCGCCTGCACTCAGTGCTGGGCGGTGAAGACAGCAGCTCTCTGAAGCTCACTGGACGGTCAGCTTAGTGGAACTGATGAGAAATGTTGTCTCCAAAAATAAGGTGTGGAGGCTGTCGATGCAGCTCAGTGGGCAGAGTGCTTGCCTGCTGTACAGAAAGCATCCAGTTCTGGCCACAGCACTGCATCAACCAGGCACAGCAGGGCTCTTCTGTAGTCCCAAACAGATAGGTGAACACATCCATCCATCCATCCATCCATCCATCCAGCCAGCCAGCCATCATACACACATACAGACAGACAGCTAGAGGACAGACAGAGCAAGTGGAGAGAGACTGAGACAATCTGGCCTCTCTGCACATGCACACTCATATGTAACGTGTACATACGCTACACACACTGAAGGGGGGGGAGCCATGCTTCCCTTCAAAGCATGGCTGCTACAAGAACCACCTTGAAGCTTTCCCTAAAGTCCTAAGGCCAAGCTGTATCCCAGGCCAAAAGGTCTCAGTTCCAGAGCTGAACTTTCATGCTTTTTGGGGGAGGAGCTCAGCATAGTGGACTCCAGAGTGGAGAAGCAGTGGCCCCTGATGCTGCAGCAGAGAGCCCAGTGTGTGAGGAGAACGGTGGCTCTGGCAGAGGCAGGAAGCAGAGAAGGCTTCCAGGCACCCATGTACCCAGGACACAGACAACATAGCAGGCCCCAGTACTTCCCACCGACTCCCACTTGTCAGCTCTGCAGCAGCTGCTCCAGAAGCCACTTCCCTGCGGTTCCTGCAGCCTCTTTCCCGCAGTGAACAGCCAACCATTCCACCCAGAGGAGGCTTCACCAGGTATCCGGTGGCCAGCTCCTCCACACCCAACCTCCCTACAAGCTACATACTCCGCTAGGGTGCTCTCTCTCTCTCTCTCTCTCTCTCTCTCTCTCTCTCTCTCTCTCTCTCAATATGTCATTTTTTGCAAGCCTACCCTCATAGCCCAACAAGTTGTGGGGGTAGGAGCATGTTTTCTCTGTCCCTGACAGTCTCAGCTGCATGTCTGGGTGCTGGCACACTGTTAAAGGTCTTGACATGTGTTAACCTGCTTGATCTGGCTGTGAAACAATCCTGTTATCCGCATTTTGGATATAAGATCTTACATATTCCAGGCCATCCTCAAACTCACTGTGTACCTGAGGTTAGCCTTGAACTGCTGATCCTCCTGAACCTCCTTGCCTCTACCTCCTGATCTATGGGAACACAGATATGTGTCACCACACTTGTCAACCACTTTTTAAAAAATTCATTTAGCTTTGTTTATTGAGTTTTTGGGGTTTTTTTGTTTGTTTGTTTGTTTTTTGTTTGTTTTTTGTTTTTTGTTTTTTGTTTTTTTTGTTTTTTTTTGTTTTTTGTTTTTTGTTTTTTGTTTTTTGTTTTTTTTTTTGTTTTTTTTTTTTTTTTTGAGACAGGGTTTCTCTGTGTAACCTTGGCTGGACTGGACTCACTTTGTAGACCAGGCTGGCCTCAAACTCACAGAGATCTGCCTGCCTCTGCCGCCCTGAGCGCTGGGATCACAGGCGTGAGCCACCGCTCCCCACCTGTTTTGTTTTTTACGTTTTATATGTTTGGATATTCTGTTGGCATGTCTATGTGCCCAGCAAATGAATGCCTGGTGCCGTCGGATCTCCTGAAGCTGGAGCTGCTGAGGGCCACCGGGGGAGTGCTGGGCGCTGAGCGGAGAGCGGCCAGTTGGCGGAGGAGTGCTGGGCGCTGAGCGGAGAGCGGCCAGTTGGCGGAGGAGTGCTGGGCGCTGAGCGGAGAGCGGCCAGTTGGCGGGGGAGTGCTGGGCGCTGAGCGGAGAGCGGCCAGTTGGCGGGGGAGTGCTGGGCGCTGAGCGGAGAGCGCCCAGTTGGCGGGGGAGTGCTGGGCGCTGAGCGGAGAGCGGCCAGTTGGCGGAGGAGTGAGTGCTGGGCGCTGAGCGGAGAGCGGCCAGCGTCCCCAACTGCTGGGCCATCTCGCCACCCTCCTTTGTTCACTTTGAGAAATAGCCCGGGCTGCTCTCACACTTACTGTGTAGCCCGGGCTATCCAGGAACATGCACGCTCCTCCTGCTTCTGCTCCTGAGCGCAGAGACGACAGACAGCTGAGCAGTAAAGCTCAAGGACGCGCTCGTTCAAAGTCTCTCCGGCTTCTGACAGCAGCGGCTCAGGAGAGTCTTGCTCCCCAGCTCCACTCCTCACCTTACACCTTTCTTGTGTAGCATTGTTTTGACACTGGTAAGATTACAAGCCATCTGAGGCTACTCCAGCTGGCTTATCTCACTAGATGTGATCCCATCTCCAGCACCATCCGCCTCCCCAGAGGTTTAGGTAAGCAAAGAGTCTAAAGGGTCAGAGGTCATCATCCCACCCAGAGGCTGTCCCTCCCCAGATACACACACACCCCTCACTTACTCTGAGCCTTCTGCTCCTGCTCCCTAGCAGCCACAGCAGAGCTCTGCAGGGCCCCCAGGCGGCTCTGTTCCTTCTGAATCTTGGCAGTGAGAGCTTTTGTAGTCTCCAGATCTGTTTTCAAGCTCTTCATCTCTGCCTTGGCCTTTTCCAGACTGCTCTGTAGCTCCTGGACCTTGGACTTCAGCACTGAGACATCAGCCAAGCCTCTTCTTATGGTCTGTGTCTCTCTGCTGACCTCCTCAATCTTGGAGTGTAAGGCACGGGTGCTTTTCAGCTCAGCCGTTAACATCTGGATCTGGGCATCTGTCTGCTCCAGGTGGCCGTTTGCCTTTTGAGTCTGAGCAGTGACTGTTTCTAGATCTTTCTTTAATGAGTTCATCTCATCACCAGCCCTTGCCAGATGATCCCTCACGGCCTGGATCTCAGCACTGGTGTTGTTCACGCTGCTCTGGAGAAAGCTCCGGGTCTGAGAGCTGAGCTCATTTGAACTCTGCAGACTTCCCCGAAGTGCCTGGATCTCAGACTGGGCTTCCTCCAGGCCTCTGCCCAGCATGTGGAGCTCAGCACCAGTGTTTGCCACGCTGCTCTTTAAGAGAGCCTGGGTCTGGGAAGCCACAGCATTTGTCTTTTCCACATCTCCTTTCAGACTATGGATATCAGCACTGGCCAACTCCACGGAGCTCCTCAGTGCCTGGGTCTCCAAAGCCAAGGCACTAGAGCCCTTCAGCACACCTCTTGTCTGCTGGATGTCGGCACTGGCGTCCTCCAGATGGCCCCTGAGCAGCTGGACCTGAGAACTAACATTGTCCATTCGGTACTTCAGCATCTGTATCTCCTTGTGCAAGCTGCTAGAATTCTCCACATAGCTCATAAACCTCTGCGTAGCCTCTTGCATTTCTGCCTCCCTGCCAAAGTGGGGATGAGCTGAAAAGAAGAAACAGGAGGTGCCCATCCAGGCCCATTCTGCAGGGAAGTTTAGATGCAAGTCAATGATGACTGGCTATGATGGTTAACACGTCAACTCGGAAGGATCTAGAATGACCCAGAGGACAAACCTCTGGGTGTGTCTATAAGAGCTTCCAGACAGGTTTAGCTGAGCCAGAAAGACCCACCCTGAATGTGGGCTTCACCATGACCTGCGCACCAGTACCATCGCTCTCTGCTTCCTGATTGTTGATGCAATGTGACCAGCTACCTCAAGCTCTGCTTCTGTGCCTTCTGGCCATGATGAACCATGCCTTAAACTGTGAGCCAAGATAAACGCTTCCTTAAGTTGCTTTTGTATGATATTTGTTGCAGCAATGTTAGATATTAGAAAAACTTCCACACACAGCTCTGAGTGACCCTAAGGAAGCCAGCTGGTCCCTGCACTACGTAGACTCTGGGGTTGGACCACACAAGGATGCAGGCCTGAAAACAAGGTGCATGAGGAGTTGGCTGCCTGCTGCAACACAAGAAGGAATAGAGAAAACTGAAGCTCTGGCCTGGGTTCAAATCCCAGAACTACAGAGAATATTTTTTTTTTTCAGATAGCATGACCAAAAAGGACCAAAAAGAGACCATGATTTTTTTGACCCTGTTTATATGAAACTGTAAATAAACTGCTCTTTGGTCGCGACGGGTATAGCCTACCTGAGGCTGAAGCCAGAAGGAATTGGAGGTGGGGATCACCAGGAGCTGCAGGTAAATTCTGCGGAGGGGATAGTGACTCGGCAACTCAAACTCACCCTGATGTAGAGACGGCTTCCTGAGCACACTCCTGCTTTAAATATGTGCCCAGCATTTATATCTACTGGGCCTCAAAAAAGCTGTGCTTAAAAAACAGAACAATTTTGGGTTTGGGAATATAGCTTATTTGGTAGAATACTTGCTTAGTTTGTACAATGTTATGGGTTCCGTCCTCAGCACTACATAATCTGGGCATGGTTTCACACACCTGTAATCCTACCGCTGGAAAGGTGGAGGCAGGAGGATCCGAAATTTAAGGTCCTCTTTAGTTTATTAATTTGAAGCCAATCTGGACTTCATGAGACCCTGTATCAGAAAATAAGCTTAAAATCTTTTTTTCAGGAGGAAGGTGGGATCTGGAGCTAGGATGTGGGAATAAAAGCTGAAACCAAGGTCTGTGCTCCCAGTGCCAGCTCCCCAGTGCCCAGCTGCCGTGGCCCTGTCCTCACTGCGACTACTCACTGTCGGGGTCCTCTTCGGTATAGTTGGCTCCTTCGAGCTGGGCTTTGACAGAAAGATCTTCATTCTTCTCAGGTCTCCAAGGCTGTGAAGCTGAGATAGCCATGCCCGGGTCAGCCAGTCCATAGCCCTGACATGACAGGATGACCCACACCAGCTAGGGTTCTAGAAAGAGGGAAGGGCACCGAGGGCACACACAGTTTCCCTGGAAAGCCTCCGTTCTTGTGAGCCAGGCACAATGAGCTCTGTTTCCTCCAGGCCCGGGCCTAGGCTGGTGGTAAAATGTTACTTCAGAGATCAGCAATGTCCAGAGAACCCCGTGGAAATGCCCCCCTCCCTGGAAAGCCTCCGTTCTTGTGAGCCAGGCACAATGAGCTCTGTTTCCTCCAGGCCCGGGCCTAGGCTGGTGGTAAAATGTTACTTCAGAGATCAGCAATGTCCAGAGAACCCCGTGGAAATGCCCCCCGGATCTCTGGGAATCAGTTGTGGCCCAAGACACCTGAAAACTTACCCACCACAAAAAGAGCCAGGAGAGAGAAGAACACAGTCATAACCATTAGTGCCAGGATGGTCCGGACATGCCTCAGTGTCCCGGGAGGCACGGGAGCAGCTGGCTTGAGGTCTAGCCCTGCAGGGGAGAAGCCAGTCTGGTGTGAGAGTGCTGGGAGGGCTAGGCCTGGCTAGGACTCCTGACACAGTCCCTTGGCTGTCCACTAGAGATGAGAACAGCCGCCACACCTCTCACAAGGAGTATCAGGCAGGAAAAGGTAGCATTTGGTGTGGGCAAGGCAACAGCCGAAGATCAGGGGCTCACAACCCACGAAGGCACAAAACCTGCTCCAGAGAGCATGGCTACAGAAATGTGATCAGGAAGAGAGAAGAGAGTGAAGGCGGGAGAGAGGTGAAAAGGAGGCACACAGCAGGGGCCCAGACCTTCAGGGCCCAGTCTTGTTAACAAGTCTGACCAAATCAAGCATTACTGCCCCCTGGGGGGATGGTTTTGTTTCTTGAGCCTTCCACAGAGCTTGAAATGTTGTCATGGGTGCCCTGAGCCTTCTGGGAGTTGGTCCATTAATGATCTCAGAGACCACCAGCCCCAGAGGATACAGGAGCTGGGTGGATTGCAAAGCTGGGCTTCAAAATCAGGCCCATCTGAACTCAAAGTGCATCCTTTTTCTCCCATCAGATTACTGTACCCAGTGGAAGGGCTCTAGGAGTTTCCATATAGAGCCTGGGGTGCTCTGGTCCTCCCATTTCTTCTGCCTGGACATATTTACGAGGGGACCAAGGCAGGGATGAGGTGAATGTCTGGGCTGGCAAGGATGGGCTCAGAGGACAGAGCATAGGCAAGAACCCTAAATATTCTCACCTTGGGCCTGTAGGGAGACGCACTGGTCGTCTGTGCAGAATCTAGCCACATCTCTATTCACCTCCACCTCCTTCATCCTGCACTGCTGGCCGCCGCCAGTTCCCAAAGGTCTGTCCTGCGAGCCGCAGCAGTGGGAGGGGAGACACTGATTTATGTTCTCCTGAGGTCACGACCACTTCCCAGCCCTGCCTCCTCCCTCTGCCTCTGCAGAAACCCGGGTCACCACCGGCCCCTCCTCTTGGCATTCCAGAGGCCAAGAGCCCAACAGCCCTCTTCCCTTCTGCCCCTCCTCCCTCGGTGCCCTCCACCAGCCTCTGCCTCAGGGTCACATACTACCCAATCCCTTCCACAGGGTCCGAGGCCCACACCTAGAAAGGAGATCGCCAGCTTTACAGAAGAAACATCATGGGGCTGAGGAGACAGCTTAGTCAATGAGGTGCTTATGGCACAAACATGAAGACCAGAGTTCGGATCCCCAGCTCCCACATCAAAAACTGGGCTCATGTCTGTAGTCACAGAGCTGGGGACTCAGAGGAGGGAAGATCCTTAGACCTTTCTAGCCAGGCTGCCCAGCTGAATCGGTGAGGGCTGGGTTCAGCGAGAAATTTGTTCTCAATAAAGGTGGAAAGAGATAAGGGAAACACCCAACACTGACCTCTGATTTCCAACAGGCTCAAGATGGCCCACGCCTGTAATCCCAGCACTTGGGAGGCAGAGACAAGTGGATCTCTATGAGTCGGAGGCCAACCTGGTCCACATGGTGAGTTCTAGGGCCGCCAGGGCCACATAGGAAGGCCCTGCATCAACAGACAAAACCAAAACAGTGCATGAGGCGGAGAGGATCCACGGGGGAGGCTAGAGACGGGTGGCTGCCCACTCGGGACTTCAGAACGTTACAGACAGGTCACGGAAAGGACCTGAGGTACGACTGGAGTGCCCTGGTTATTCCTAATGAGCACTCTCTCGCACACCTGAGTCTATGTTGGTGGGATGAGTCAGGTTCTCGCCAGGATGGCCGGCCACCGCTTCCAGGAAGACCATTAGTGATTGGAAAAGTAACGAAGACACACGAAAACATATGTCTGTAATCCCAGCATTCAGGAGGGTGAGGCAGGAGGATTACCAAGCTTGAGACCAACCTGGACTATATAGTGAGCTTGAGGCTAACCTGGGCTACAGAGTGAGACCCTGTCTCAAAAGCCCAAAATAAAGAAATGAAAACAAATGCTGCTTTGGGGCTTCCGGTTGCTCATTGGGCATAGGATGAGAAGGGAAGTAAAGCCTCCCAGGGGACAAACAGTACATGGCATTCTTCGGGTAGTGTCCCCTCCCTGGGGGGACCAGCAGCAGACCTAACTGTGGCCTTGATAGCCAAACACCTCCCCAAACTGAAGGCTGAAGATTCTGACCCCATGCTCCGCTGCCCCTGTTTCAGAGAGCTTGCAATCCAATCCTGCTGCCAGTGATCAGCCCCATCATACCCGCCTCCAGGAGCTGTCTGTGACAAACTGGCAGACGCCTTGTCCTATGCGTACTATGTGAGAGTTCTTGTTTTTGTTTTAGTTCCTAGATATCACTTCCATATCTTTTCCCCAAATCTCGGAGCCACCCTCCCACAGGCCCACGGGCACTGACTGTCCCGTATCAGAGAAGCCACTCTGACAGGGGTCAGCAGGGGCCCTGTTGGGCAAATAGGAAGCTGTCATGGTGCTGCTGTCCAGTCAGGGAGAAATCAGCCTGTGGAGATGGGTCTGCTGGGTAGAGAGGGAATAGGTGGCCTTCACCTGACTCTTGTGTGTGTGCGTGAGCATATGTGTATGTGTGTGAGAGAGAGAGAGAGAGAGAGAGAGAGAGGAAGAGAGACTATGCATGGAAGAGCAGAGCACACAGGATACAAAGCCCAAAGCCATTCAACAGATCTGTCTGTTGAATGCTGGCCTGGTGCATAGGGAAAGGCACCCTTCTAGGTCATTTGGAAGCTCTGCCTGAACCAGCAGGGGCCTGCCAAGCCCCTCTCTGTGGGTTTGGAGTCACAGGCAATGCCCTGCCTGGCATCGCAGAGAGAGGAAAGAGTTGCTCTTGGTTTCGATTTCCCCACACACAAGAGGGGTCAAGCTGGACCAACTCAGGAACTATTTCCCCTGACATCCAGAGAAGCTGGGGGACCTGGAAAGCAGAACTTTGGGGATCCCTTGCTCAGCAGAGGACAGTCTGGGCAGGAGAGTGGTATCAGCAGACAGGCACAACCATCATGCATCTTCTGCTTGCTCACTTCCCCTGCTCTCTCCCCTCGCCCCAGGAACACCATCTGCAAGCAAGGAATCCAGGATGCTGCTCTCTCCTTGCCAAGAGGTTTCTTTGCTCTCAGTGTGAGGAGCATCAGCCATGTTTGTTTTTCTGTCCCCTCTACAGGTTTCTGTTCCCTGGGCTTAAAGATCCTGGAACAGCTATTCCAGTTTATTCCTTTGTCTGTCTGTCTGTCAGCAGGGCTGGAGACTGAACACAGGACCTGTGCATAGGGAGTGAGTATTCTTACCACGGAGGTCTCAGAGATGGGTGAGTTCAGCAGCTGTAGAAGAGCAGCTCTGAACACTCACAATACCAACACCAACACTTCAGAAACAGTGGGTTGGCCAACTGTGGCTTGGTCAACAGCTGATGAAAGACAAAGTCCCAAGCAAGGTGCCCACAGGGGCCTGTGCAGGCTGGCATGGCTCCCAGCTTCAGGTTCACAGGCTTAAAATCTGTCTTGGCAACATCCTTCCCTCACCATTGGTGCAGCCTGCATGAGCAAGGCTGGACCAAGACCCGGCACCTGGATTGAGAACTGGCCTGACTCATAGCACCGCTTGCCCTGACTTCTTCCTGGCTTTAGGGACCAGCGTGTGACCCAGCGCGGGTTTTCATTAGAACTCTTGGAAGAGAAAGCCCTTCCCTCTGGTGTTGTGAGGACTCAGGGCTGTAAGGTCTGTTCTTGAGTCTCCATGATGTCCCCAGCCTTGCTCTAATTCAGGACCATCCAACACACCTTCCTCCCCTTGTTAGTTGCTTTGCGCATCCCGTTGGTATTTTCTGTTTATTTTCCCAGAGAAATTTTCTGATTCCTCTAGCTCATCTCTTCTCAGCAGAAGCAGCCTTGTTGGTCTCCTCCTCACCCTGGTGTGAGATATGTTCACTGGAAACCACACCCACACAGTAGAGACAGGACCATCAGAGACTTAGCAGTCATGCATACTAACAGTCCGGGGGCGGAGGGGAAGGACACGTCTGCAGAGCCCCATGGCTCGACAGCTAGGAGCACAGCCATCAGCAAGGCTGGGAGGGTTCAGGGTAGAATCACAGGGAGAAGAGAGTGACACCCGCAGGATGAGCTTGGCCTCCTGAAGGATTTCCCAGGCTAGCAAGGCAGGGAAACCCATTAGTTGATGTTATGGAGTTTGCGATCATGGGGAAAAGAGCAGGCTCAATTCAGATTATGATTAGCCAAATTTATAACTGTTAGCAGGGCCGCAGTCTCTCGTGCAAATAAGAGGCGGGTGAAGGAAGGCCTTTCGAAGGCAAAAGCCACAAGAAGTCCTTGAGTGTCTGCACAAGCAAGTTGCAGAAGCCAAAGACATGTTGTTCTGCTTGGCCAACACTAAGTGGCCAAGGGGACCTTAAAACAGTCCTTGAACATCTGCTTAAGCAGCTTACAAAAGCCAAAATCTAGCAGTTAGTCATACCATAATAAGCAGATGGTCAAGTCACCTCTGTACATATCTGGGTAGCGGTGAAGGAGTCAGGGTTGCAGGGAACTTATCTTCCAGGAATTTGAGTCAGGGATAAAATGGCTATTACATGCCAAGATGGATGCCTAACACAAAATGAAGTTTCTTTAGCAACTGAATGAAAGTAAGCTGGTCCCAAGGTGGGGTGCCTAGCTTGGTGGGGATCCTTTCAGCAGGTGGGGCCTACTGGCAAGAACAAAGGACCTCAGGTTGAGTCTCAAAGATGCCCTGACCCGAAGCACAGGCCTAGACTAGTGTGGTGGCACATGCTTTTGTCCCAGTGCTGGAGAGGCCGAAGCAGAGGCCAGCTGACTTCAGAGTCCAAGGTCAGCCTGACCTGCATAGTGAGCTCCAGGCCACTAGGACTGCATGGAAAGCTCGCCCTCTTCTCCCTTATCCAAAGGGAGTGTCTCTCCTGAGAAGCTGTGACGAAGGCCAGTTCACAGCTCCTGCATTCTCTTTGCTGCCCCCTGTTGGTGGCCACTGTTTTCAAGCCTTGGTCTCTGAACATTTTCTGGCTTGTATCTGGACACCCAGCCTCTGGGAAGAATGAGGACCTCGGGAAAGGTCCCCCTGGGACCAGGGCTGGAGCACAGAAGGCTGGCTACCCAGCAGCTCCCAGAAGAGACTTTTCAAATCCTGCCATTGTGAACTCACATAGAAACTGAAGCCCTGACCATGGTGATTGGCATTTCCAGGGCCAGGCTGCCCTTATTCTTGATTTTTTTACCGGCCCTGAGTGTACCCCAAGGTTCACAGTGGCCACTGGGAACGAAAACATGCACTCCAAGGGAGGTCTCGAGCTAAGAGGTGTTAAAGTAGAAGGGTTTGGCTGCACAGGGCACAGCAAGAGAGGAAACGCTGTGGAGAGGAGAGGCAGGAGCCCCAGATGCGGGGGTGGGTGCAGGACTGGGCATCTGGTGACCTGTGGCAGGAAGGAGGAGAGCTGAGCAGGCAGCTCAAGAGAAGACAGAGGACCCACCAGCCCCAACCGGCACTGGATTAGCGCTAGAGAGCGTGGATAGCAGAGGTGAGGGGACACGGCGTGGACAGGGTGATGAAGGACAGCTATTCCCGTGGGAAGCGCCCAGAGCTCCCACCGGGCTCCTGAGCAGACATATGGGAGCTGTGGTCTCACCTAGAGAGACACCGAAAGAGCAGCTTAGTTATCCTGAGGCAAACGGCCTCCTCTCTCCAAACAGCACCATGCATGCCAGGCCTCAAGCTCACTACGTCGCTAAGGAGGACCTTGAGCTTCTGGTTCTCCCACCTCCACCTCCTCAGGGCTGGGATCCCAGTGCTCCAACACACCCGCTCTGTGGTCCAGCTCCAGGTGAGCCCCCGCTGAGCCACACCTCAGCCTTCCCGCGCATCCTTCTATGTTCCGTTCTGCTGTTCAGATCTGCAGGGCTGAAGAGATGGCTCTGCAGTGCAGAGCACTTACTTCGCTCTCAGAAGACCAGAGTTTGGATGTCAGCACCCGAATCAGCTTGTTCGGAAACATCTATACCTCTAATTCTAGGGGACTGGACACTCTCTTCTGCGCTCTGCGGGCACCGATACACACACATGTCAAAAGACAGTAAGCCTTTACATTGATTTGCAATAGACACATAAATATTTACAGATTTGAGAGCGCCTGTGGTGTTCCGTGCATGTGTGAATCGGATATGTTTCAATCGCGTGTGTCCGTCTCCTCAAACACTGCTCACGCTTGAGTGTGGCTTTCATATGGTCAGCCAAGGCTTCTTAGAAGGATCAGGAAAATCCAAACCAGATGTTCGGGGCACTGACCTGCCTCACCGGGGCAGCAGGGACTTCTACATTCACCCATTTATCCCAAGGTCCTCTGGGGGCAGAGAATTCCCGGCCAAGATGTATGGACTCCAGGATGTGTTTGGGACAATTTTCAAGCAAGAAAAACTTAAGGCACAGAGCAATCATGGAGCATCACGGGAGAGGCGTCTCTTCAAGCTGGGTCACTGTTGCAGGCAAATGCTGAGCTCAGGCCGACTGTCATGGGACTGCTTAGATCTGGGGCTGCTTACAGATGAAAAGAAACTTTTTGTCACAGGAAGCATCATTCCAGGACTGGAGGGCATACACCCTGATGTTGGCACAGTGTTCGTTGTTCTCCGTGTTGTTGGGCTCGCCTGGAATCCAGAACCTATCAAAGGGAGAAAATGAGGCACTCTATGCACCTGGCAGAAGGCTTGCGCAGCGCGGAGAGAGCCTGAGTCCAAACTACAGACCCAAATACACGGAGCATGGTGGCACTCTGGAGGGGAGGCAAAAGGGTCAGAAGTTCGAGGTCGACCTAGGCTACACAGCAAGTTCCAAGCCCTCCTGGGATACATGAGATGCTTCTTTAAAATCAGTTACTAAAGAGGCCAGAAGATGGCTCAGTGGTTAGGGCGACTGCCCCCAAACCTGCTGAGCTGGGGCTAATCCCCAAGATCCACACGGTGGGAAAGAACAAACTCGGACAGTTTGTCCTCTGACCTCTACACACATGTGACACATGCCCTCACACGGACATCATGTGCCCACACAATAAAATAAATAAATAATTTGATGAGTTATTCCAATCCCAGTTTTCATCCTTGGTGACGACACTGCAAGGTTTTGCTCCCAAACCTAAGATCAGTAGATCTTTCACTCTCAGCCTCTTGCTATGGCGCCTAGCCTCCTTCTCTCAAGACTCTCACCGGTCCCTACTGCACAGGCCAATCCCCACCTCAGCTGGGCAGAAGGTCAGGCCCCGTAGGACGCAGAGGTCCCTAACTGGCCCCAGGTAGCCAATGAGCAGCAACAGTGAGCAACCTCTGCTCGGTGCTGCCACCGGCCAGGATAAGGACGGGGCACAGCCCTCCGATCATGGGAACTCACCACCAAGCAAGCCAGGCCGGGGAGGAGGGCGCAGCGGGCTCACTCACCTCCCACTTTGCTCCTTGTTGAATGCTGTCTCATCCACCCAGTGCCAGTCCCCTTCACTCCCTGCCTGGGTGAGGCCAATCCAGTGGGGGATCCCATCTGCTGCCCGGTAGAGAAACTCCTGTGGAGACCGCAGGGCACGTGAGCAGAGGCCCAGCCACCTCCACACCTGTGAGGACCTGCCTGTTGGGTACTCTCTATGCACAGTGGCAGCCCTGAGCTCGACATTGCCCATGAGACTCACGGGCTCGTGGGCAGTCTTCCGTCGGTGCCCGCGCGCCCTTGCCTGGACTCAGAGCACACTTCCAAGTCCTAGTTGCTCTTAGCTTATCCGCTAACAAACTTGAAACTGGTGCTTTCTAGTGAGAGGCCGGGGGACGAGAGACCCTCCGCCTGCCTGGCACCGCAGCAGATGCCTGCAATCCCTGAGCTTTAGCGTCTGAGGCCAGGGATTGAGAGTTAGAGACCATCCTAAATTACACGCTGAGACCCTGTCTCAGAAGAAAAGACAAAACCACAAACAAACAAACAGAAACAGAAAACTCAGCTGACCTACAGAAAGAGGGCATCGAAAGAATGGCCTAAATGGTAATAGCTCCCTTCCATGACCCCTTAGATGTGCGGGGCACTGGAAAACCTTCTCTGCCTCCCTCCGTCATCCGCTAGGGCGGGCGCTGTTTCATCAGTTCACTTACAGCGCTGCCTGGGAAAAGCAAGTCATCTCCCCAGGGCTGGCAGACTGCCACGCCCGGCTGGAATAGACCCTGGGTCCTCGTCTGCCTCCCAGATCAGTGGTGCTCTGCACCACCAGGCTTCCTGGGTCCTGGCTACCACTGCGGCTGCGCACACAGTTCTGTTTTCTATTGGCATGTGGAAAGTGCGCCCCCTGGTGGTCCTCCTTGAAGCTAGCCGGTGTGTGACTGGCTGGTGAGCAGAAATGACGTGTTAGCTGAGGGCGGAGCCCTATCAGCCAAGGCAGCTTGCTGTATCCCCCTGCTGCTTCAGCAACTGCAGATGTGTGTGGCAACACTGTTTGGCTTAGGCCCTTGACACCCATAATGAACAGGACCCCTGCTGTCCCTTGCAAGTTGTGCAGGATACATGAGAAAAAATCTTCAGGAGTAGGGGTGCAGGAGCTGGGGAGATGGCCCGGTGGGTAAGAGCACTTGCTGTACAAGCATGAAGATCTGAGTTCAAATCCCCAGCTCCCATATAACCCCAGCCCTATGGGAGGCAGAGACAGAGACTTGCTGGTACTTGCTGGCCACCAGCTAGTGCTTGGAGAATGCGACAGAGGGATAGAAGAGGACATTTGATGTCCTCCTGTGGCCTTCACATATGCATGGGTGCATGCTCCTGCAAGCTTCCGCCCAGTCTCCCTGACATGCCCCTTCACAGAGCCAGCACACACACACACACACACACACACACACACACACGCCAGGTCATGGGCAGTGCAGGAAGTTTTGTTCCTGCGGCAAGCTTCCGCCCAGTCTCCCTGACATGCCCCTTCACAGAGCCAGTGATGGTTGTACTCACTTGCTCTGATTCTGAGGTCACTGAGGTCAAGTGAGCTTTCTTGGAAGTGCAGAACTGCTCAGCGCTGTACCAGGTCTTTAGGGAGCGTGAAAAGTAATAAAAGTTCCCCTCGAAGTACTTCCAGCCTTGAGACACCATCTCCAGAATGTCACCTGGAAAACAGGGCTGAGGTAACCTCGGTGCTCCTCCGTCTGCTCTGTCCCTCCCGCCTGGAGACAGAGCAACGGGGAATAGCCCATATTCATTGCTGATCCTGGGGACAGCGGTGAACGGGTCCAGGCTCTAGGGTCCTTGAGTTTCCAATATCAGGAGTTGGGAACACTCTATTGGGACCTTAAAATTCTGAGACTTGTGGATTAGAGTCTCTGGAGCGAGAAAGGGACAATGGCTGGGAGGGGAATCTCTAAGAGGAAAACAAAGGGCCATCACCCCTGGGCCCTGGCTCACAGGAATGAACTTCATGAGCACAGGCCAGGGACAGGCCAGGTGCAACATATATTTTATTGGTAAAATGTCACTATGTGAGCTCAGTGAGAAGCTGGCCCTTTGTCTGGCCCTTGACTCTGTGACAGGCAGAGAAAAGAACAGCTCAAGATAAAAACACTGTGTCCTTGAGAACAACTAGAAGCCAAACCATTTCCAACAAAGTTTACTACTGTTTATCCCGTGATATAAAGGTGCCTGCCGTGGGACAGGGGAGCTGGGAGCTCAGACACGGAGAGAAAGCTCAACTTGGAACTCCAGCTGACTGCCTCAACTTCCCCAGTCAGTTTCTGCCGATGCTTGCCAATTTGATGATGTCACCTCCAGCTGTGGTTGTTCTTTTACTTGAAAGCCTTACCCTAGGGGACCCTCTGCTCCTCAGGGCTCTCTATCAGAAAATCCAGCTGAGGGCTCAGTGGGACTTCACTAGTTGATTTCCACTGGAGGTTTTGAGTTTTGCAATATCAAGCTATCACCTACGTATCTGCCTGTGTATCACCTACCCATCTATCATTTGTTATTCATTCTTTTATTTTTAGTTCACTATATACTTAATAAACTCACTCATTCAAAAAAGTATAGTTATTTTCCAGACTACACAGAGGGCCAGGACAGACTCCTAATGCATCTACACTCTACACCTTAGTGTAGAGACCCAAGCTGGGCCTGCGTCTTCTCTCCTCACAGCCATCAGGTCTTCTCAGACCAATAGTTAAGGCCTTCCTTATTACCTTTCCAGCCCACCCTCTTCCCTGTTGCCTGCCCTGGAACAAGCCAGCTGGCCCCCTGTCTGAGGCAGGCAGGGGCTGTGGCCTCCGGCCAGCCTGCAGGACCATCTCATTCACTTACTCTGTCTTTTGAGCAGCTTGTTGACATTCTCCAAGCTGTTCTGTAGGCCGCGGACCTTTGCATTCAAGGTGCTGGCTTTATCCAGATCTCTTTGCAGCTCTGGGATTTTTGCATTGAGATTATCAACCTCTCCCCAGCTTCTTGTCAATACCCCGATCTGGGCATGGGCTAACTCCATGCTGGTTTCCAAAGACAGGATCTGAGAGTGCACTTGGCTGAGGCTGGTGTTCACTATCCTCATCTGAATTTCAGCCTCCTCCACACGGCCTCTGACCTTCACAAGATCAGAACCCAGAGTGCTGATATTGTCCACACGACCTCTCAACACCTGGGCGTCACTCTTCACATCCAATATTTTGTCCATCAACCTGGGATCTAGATTTGAGAAAGTCAGGTCAGCTGAGGGGTTTCTAAGCTGCAGGATCAAGCTTCCAAAGGACCAAGGCAATCCAAGGAGCTGCCACCAACCCTCCACTCATTCATTAGTACACAGCAAGTGTGCATCAGGTGCCACCATGTGTCAGGAATGCTGGCTGGCACAGGCAGGGAGGAGACCAGGAGCCCTCATGAAGAAGCAAAGGGAGAGCCCAGCCCTGAAATTACTTAGTGTGGTCTGGGTGAACTTGGCAAAGGGACGCCCTTAGCACACTCTCATCACTCCATCCCTGGGTCCCCTCTGAGTCTATGAGTTACTCCCCAGCCATCTCCTGTCACAGACAGTCACCACCAAGGCAGCACACTCCTCCCTTGTTACCCACAGGCTGCTCTATGGCCACGAGGGAGGCCATATCCATGTAGACTCCAGAACACACGGGAGAGGCATTCAGCTCTTTCTGCCCTTCCTGGACCCCATCTTTCATATTCTACTAAGATCATAAGCCAAACTAATTAATAACTATCAAAAGAGTCCTCTGAGACTGGAGGTGACTCAGCAGGAAGAACACTTATTCTTGCAGAAAACCTGGGTTTAATTCCCAGCACAATATGGCAGTTCATAACAATCCATACCTTCAGTTCTAGGGAGATCTCTTCTCTCTCCAGGTACCAGGACATGTGATGTGCAAACATGCAAGCAAAGTAGTCTCAAACATAAATAAAATTAAATAAGAAAAGCAAAGGTAGGCAGATTTCTGTAAGTTTGAGTCCAGCCTGGTCTACAAAGTGAGTCCAGGACAGCCAAGGCTACACAGAGAAACCCTGTCTCAGGAAGAAAAGAGAGAGAGAGAGAGAGAGAGAGAGAGAGAGAGAGTCCTATGAAATAGGAAATACTAGAAGCCAGGAACAGCAGGACATGGTGGCACACATCTTTAATTCAGCTCTCAGGAGGCAGAGGCAGGTGGACCAGCCAGGACTATATAGTGGGAAACTTGTCTCAGACAAAAAGAGGCAGGTGGGAGAGAAGAGAAGAGAAGAGGAGAGGAGAGGAGAGGAGAGGAGAGGAGAGGAGAGGAGAGGAGAGGAGA